>VWZN01008390.1:109534-156329 GCA_013396955.1 Regulus satrapa | reverse complement strand
AAAAAAAAAGAAAAAAAAAAGTCCTTTCCAAGAAAACAAAATCAGTGGTCTAACTCAGTGCTAGAAGTGTAAGGTGGCGAGTCATGACTGAAGAGCAAATAAACCTTCTGGTCCTTTTGTACAAGGCAGTAACTTTTGTAGGCAGAGTAGAAGAACAGATGAAAGAAACCTCCCTTCAGTTCCTGGCGTCTAAACCAAAGAGGGTTTGCAAAGCAGATTTTCAATGCAGTGGCCATGTCTAGTCACTGTGATTACACTCACATTAGTAAATTAAACAAGTCTGGGACCAATCTCTGCCCCTGAGGCCAGCTGGCACAGGGTATCCAATGTCCAGTCTATGAAAGACTCAAAAAGTCTGTGAAAGCACAGCCTGCCTATTTGCAAAAGCAGGATGTATCCCCTAGACCACACCCCGGGATACTTTCTGATACTGCTCTTTGGCCCAGGCTAAAACCATGTAAAGATTACGAGAAGCAGTAGAAAGAGCTGAGTTCAGTGCTCAGGAGCACCCCTGCCACTGTTTAATTTGCCGGTATCGGCAGAGCTTTAAAGAGTCTGCACAGTTTCCACACTTCCATCTGTGCCAATGCCTTCACCAGGTCCTCGTGGCGAGAGCCCTCAGGGGCAGTGGCATTTCTTGCCCTGAAATCAAAGGCTCCCGGGTGTATTGTCTAAGAGCTCAGACTCCTGTGCACTGAGCAATTCCCCTGCTGGTGTGTTCCTGGGCTCTTCCCTACTGCCCATGCACCGGGATCTCTCTCTGCGCACCAGAGCTTCTGGCTGCCCTCTGGTGCAAATCCTGGGTCTGGCATCCAACTGCTGTGAAATGCGGTTGAAAGGGGAAATGTCCCAAACCTCCACAGCCGCTTGCTAAGAAAAGCTGTGCTGAAGCTGTACCTGAGCTTGCCAGGGCTTTCTCAACAAGGATTTTCTTTTTGGAGGCACTATGACTACTTTTACTTCCTGTATTTCCAACGCAGCTTTAAATATCAGTGGAAATCAACTAATTTTGGGGAAACCAACTAAACCGCAACAGAAAAAACAGGGCATACACATTCCCTGATATATTGGTACCTGAACTACAGGTTCAGCTCCTCTGCAATTATTCATTAACGTTAATGTGGATGGAAGAATTCGCCAGCATTTTCCAGCATGATAATGCCCAATTTCACCTCTGCAGAACTCATCCAAGAATTCTTGGCAATTTAATACCCTCTGAATGACTCAGCCTGCCACAGAAAAAGAAAGTAGATGAAGAAATTTTAGGAAGGAAAGTGGTTGAAACCATACACACAGCTAAGAACAGTTAACTGAATACAGAAAAAGCATGAAATAGAAGGACTTGGGCAAAGAAGGAAAGTAGGAATACAGACAATTAGGAAGGAAGATACTGATTTCATGGAAGGGAACACAGGAGAAAGGGGTGTGGAAGAACTCTGGAATGAGAAGAAAAGAGAATGGAACAAATCAGACAAAAGGGAAATGATATATGTCCTTGTATAGAGCAAGCAGGAACATGAGGGAATCTTGTTCAGAGAGGTGAGAGCATATACAAGGACAACCTGGAAAGAAAAAGAGCCACCAAGAAGAAAAAACTGATGAGCCTAACTCAGTACCAAAAAATATATGTTTTAAATTGAATTTTAAGAGACATTTCAGGCTTGAACACTCGTTTTCACAAATTACAAAGGGCTTGAACTTGTTCATAGGAGATCTACTGTTCTCACCTCCTTGTGGCAAAAAAAACCACAAAATAAAGCTCCTACAGGAGCACACCTAAAGCAATTGTTTGTAATGGCACTACCCTCTAGTGGTCAAAAATACAATTATATGTACACCAGGAAGTAAAATAGTCGCAGCTTATCGTTCAGATAATTAAAATATGCAATCAATTCCAATCGACACTCCAGTAATCCACCTCGAGACTGTGCTGTTGAATCAAACATCTACCTTATTAGTCTGTTTTAAAATACCAAATTCTTGGCTGGTCATTAGCAAAAGTAACAGTCCAAGCCTCTGAAAGGGACATGGGTTTGTTTTTTTCTTTCACATTACATCTACAGAACATCATTGATGGGAAAAGCTGTTGTTTCAATGCATAGTTTTCATTGTAGTGTTTTGAGACTTATGTAATTACTTTACACAGTCGGGTCTCCTGCTCTGCCTCGCTCAGGTTTTTTTGACATCTAATCTTGAACAAACAGTAAAAGCCAAATATTAACTGCTCTGTCATTTTCTCCTTTCCTCTCTTTATATCATCACTGTTCAACTGCTCTCCTGTTAAAAACAACCCTGTTTCCCCTCTCCTGTTAAAAACATTCCTATTTCTCAAAGCCAAATGCACCTTCCAAATACTCTTTTATCCCCGGACTTCTTAAGCCCAGATGTCTCAATGGTCCTACATTTCTGGAAATGAGGAAGAGCTTGTCATGTCACTTCCTTCTAGAGAAACAATTCTGCATGTTTCAACTTGGATCTTTATGGTACGTTGACCTTCAACTAAAAGCTGTTGTTGCTTGGAAGTAATATTGTATCTGCGTATTGCCTCCTTGCAAGAAACACTGTGCGGACCTTGATCGGGCAAAAGTCATTCCTGCAAGGTCTGACAAACTGTCACTGATGCCACCTTGTGGCAAAACTCATGGATATTGGGATTCTGGAAAAACATTCCGCATTTGCCCCTCCTTGCAGGTGCGTTGAACTGCAGCACAGTGGTTACTGCTGCTTACAGCGTTTCAGTTTTGGAATTCATAAAATCAGTATCTGGACACTCCTAAAAACAAAACGCCAGTCAGTCTCAGAGGAGGAAAAGTGGGAAGAAGCACACCACAAAACACATTTATTTTTGTTTTCTTAGGGTGAAAACTAAATCAGTATACTCAGTGACACACGTCATAACTATTCATGTGCTCAGAGATTGGGCATTTTTTCTTTTTTCCTCCCAGAAAAAACACTCTGGCAAGAGGTGCATCCCATTCCAAATCCTGCAAAATAGCACTGCAGGGAGAGTTAGGCCCCAGCCGAACCTCACGCTGGGCTCACCCTTCTCAGTTACCAGACCATAAGAACTATTCTAAAGGAGCCCATGCCTCTTTTTCCAGGGCAGTCTCAATGCCATTTGGGCCCTGCTATGAATGCCAGCGTTACCACATTCATCAGAACTAGGCCGATGCCTATTTTTAGCATTGCTCCCACTGGAGAAGCCCGAGAATCACCACCTGCTTCTTCCGGACGCTCTTGTCAAACACCCTTCTCCCAGAAAGCAATGGGAGGAAGAGGCTGAATCAGTCTGTGCACCTGTGGTTTGTAGCAGCAGGTTCCCAAAAACACAGGAAAGAAGCCCCTCCCATTACAAAATGTGGGAAATGTAAAAATCTTCTGAAGAAAGGGTGTTCTCTAATGTTTCATCTTCATCTATTTCAAACCTGATCAACCAGAAATGAGGTTTTATCCATGAAATGGAGCAGCCAACAAGTTCTAAGTGATGTTCGGGTGTTAGAAATACAAATAAATTGTCAGTAGAATTGCCTTGTAAAGGTTTAGACCTCAACATCTTTCCATGATCTTAGACATAAGGGAAGCTTGGGAAGAAGGATGTACTGCTGATAGTGCACACAACAGAGAATTTACGGGCCACAAGGACATTTAGCAGAACTCACAAGATAAGGAAGAAACTAATAAAGACAGCTCAGCAACTCTGCTGAATCAGCTCCAACTGGGTAAAAGGTCATTCTGGCAGGGTGAGATCCTGACCACCCACTCACACACTCCTGACTCAAGAAACCCACTGACTCAAAAATGATAGACACTGAGAATACAGACTAATTAGCATGAGAAGTGAGAAAATCATTAACCAATAGCAGATAAGGGTACTAATTAATTTGAGAACTATGTAACTTGTAGTCAGTGAACAGATCTTAGGAGGAGTGGCTGAAGGTGCTGGAAGCGCTTAGGCTGGAGAAGAGGAGGTTCAGGGGGGCCTTATCTCACAACAGCTCCCTGAAAGGAGGCTGTAGCCAGGTGGGCGTTGGTCTCTTCTTCCAGGTAACGAGTGAGAGGGCGAGAGGGCATAGGTTTTAGCTGTGTCAAGGGAGGTTTAGGCTTACATTAGGAAGAATTTCTTCACAGAAGGGGTAATTAGACAAAGAATGGGCTGCCCAGGGGTCACCGTTTCTGGAGGTGTTTAAGGAAAGACTGGATGTGGCACTATTGACAATGATGGGTTTTGGTGACAGGATGGTCTTCATGTCCATGTTGAGGTATTTTCTAACCTAATGGTTCCTGTGATCCTGTAATGCCTGTGTGCGCTACAACGTATAAATAGTTTAAAAAGTTCCGACAATTGGTGGGTCCCTTTTGCTGAACACCACCGAGCACACGGGCTTGCGCAACGGTAAATAAATAAATAAGTGAATGAATAACCAAAGTCTCTCCTCCGAGCTCGCTGCAAACCGCGGGCCAGGGATGCGGTCTCGGNGGGAGCCCGGTCCGTCCCGCGGCGGAGGGGCTGAGGGGGCAGCAGAGCCCCCTTGCCCCCTCCGCCCTCCCCGTGCTTTTCCACCGCAGGGAGAAAGCTTCCCCGTCCTAACCCGTGCCCTGGCAGGAAGCGGGATTCCCCCTGCCCTCACCCCTGCCCTTTGCTCCGCCGAGCGGAGGGTGAGTCAGGCTCCTCGCAGGTGGGAACAGAAGCTGGTTCCTGCCCCCAAGGGAAAGAGGGGGCATTTCCCCTCCCTCTCCTGCTTTCTTTCTCTCCGCAGGTGGTGGGGCTGGACCTTCGGCGAGCGCTCCGGCCTGTGAAGCTGCGGGCATGGCTGGCAGTGGGCTCGGGAGCTCCCTGCTGCTGATGTCCGGCGTCGTGGCGACCGTGGGGCTGTGTCGGAGGCTGGCCCGGCGCCGGCTGCGCTCCCGCCCGCTCCTCTTCGCTTTCCTTGTGGAGATGTTCAGCACCTTCCAGATTTGCGCCTGCACAAACGAGCTCAGCCTGCTCGGCAACGTGGAGCCGCAGCCACACACCGCCCTCACGCTCACCTACGGCTTCACCGTCCTGCACGGCCTGAGCCTCGCCGGCAGCACATGCAACCCCTGCGGCACCCTGCAGCCCATGTGGGGCGGCGGGACATCGCTCAGGATGGGGGGACTCAAGATCGGCGCTCAGTTCGTGGCTGCAGTGTTCGCCAGAGTGTTCATGCACTTTATCTGGAGTCTGGAGATGGCAGAGCCACATCTTGGAGCGCTCTCACAGGGCTGCAGCAGCCCCATGCAGACTACGGAGATGCAGGCGTTCTGCATAGAACTGCTCTTTTCTGTCGTTTACCAGCTGGCCGTCCTGCGAGCCGAAAATGTTAATCCCAAATACAGAGTCCATTTGATTGCTCTTCTCATCACCATGCTCGTGTATGCAGGTTAGTTTTTTTACTTTTTTAAAATTTTGTTTCTGCAATAAAGTTGTAATGGAAGGGGTTCTTACTGTTTTCTTATTAGCGTTAAGATGCAAAATGCTTTTTCTTAAATTACAGTTTTCTTGATGATTTCTTTTTGTATCATCCGACAGATGCAAAGTTCATTTGGCGTTTATATAGTTTGCCTGGCTGCATTCCAGGCAGGTATGGGGTTAAGAATTAAATTAGTTATGCAGTTAAAGTGATGTCAGGTCTGCAAGTACGTATGGTTAAGTGTTAAAATATCCCAGTGAAGGACTGTTTCATAATCCAACTATTTATACAGCATGAAAGATTTCGTACTATGTGCTCTGATTACTAAGTGACATTGGAAGAGCACCGCTGGCCGCACCAGGAGAAAGTGCTGATTGTGCAACAGCAGGGTTGCACAAGTGGTAATACAGAAGCTTTGCATTTAAATAATGCATAAATCCTATCAGTGCAGTTTATTTTAACTACTTCCTTAAATCAGAAGCAGGAATGGTTATTTGTGGAATGCATATAGAAATAATACCTAATGAGACCAAATGTAAAAAAAGGGAAAGCCTCCCTTGTATATAATGCCATATGTGTCCATATCCCTGCCTTTCCCTACCTGATTGTCACCCTGTGCTTCCCAGAGCTGGGATGCTGTCACCTGTGCATCCTCTCTGGACCAGTGAGAAGGGAGAGGGCAGTCAGTCTGTACTTCTTTCTTCTGACTGTTCGTGTTTCCTCTTGTCCCCATGGAAGTGACAAGAGTTGTTCGATCACTTGAGGACTGCTCTGCAGGGAATCCTTCTCCTAGTGGCAAGGAGATTGTGTAGCTTGGAGAGGTGAAAGGTACGATTACAGAACTCTTAATGTTGCTACTGCCCCCACCAAAAAGTAACCTAGGGAATTACCAAATCTCATTGAGAGGGAGATCACTTCTCTTACCTGCAAACATCCAGGATGTCATTGATGCCTTGTTCTAAAGGTTTAGCTTTATTAACGCTATTTAACATCATAGCATCTAGAACAGTGTACAGTGACATTTTCAGGTGTAGTAATGTAAAAATCTTTATTCATTATCCTTAGCTGAAATTAGCTAATACCTAAAAGATAAAAGCTGACGGAGTATTTTGAGAATTAGCTTAGCAATTTGAACTACTTTCTAAAAGCAGGAGCAAGGTGTCAGTGCATTTGAGGACATTAAATATATTTCTGAGCTGCTTGCTGGAAGTGTAGCCAAATAATCCTCCTCCCTCTTCTGCAAGCATAGAAATCTGGATTCCTGATTTCTAGCGTTCTTCTCCTGCTTAGCAAGCAGTCATACAAAATAATACGTGTCACACTGCGTTTCTTTTAGCTAGTTTCCATACAAAGAAGTCGCTCCCAGTGTCATTGGCCAGGTTCCTATCTTTTTCTAGCAGGGGAAGGCTAAGTGTGCCACGTGAAGTGCCCTTCTGTGCCATAAACTTGGGCTTGCCGGGACTCTCCGGTGCAATCGATCTGCATGTACTTCTAGGAAACCTCAGGCCTCTTTTGCGCCGTGTGCACAACACCCTGTGCTACCTGGACATTTTTCTTTGCGTTTCTTTTAAGCTACGATCTACTTGTCTACTGTAAAAATACATAGGTATTCAGATCCTGTCGTAGCTGAGGCAGCAAGGAGGAGCCTGGAAAGTGGCCATGGACAGTGTCTGCTGCACTTATCCCATATATCCTGCGGATCTCATGACATGGCCCTAGCCACGTTTCTTACACGCAGCAGGGAGAGTCACTTCCAAATCAGGTGTCACAAATAGTGGCCTCCAGCAGGGTGAGTTCTCATCTCCAGGCAGATGCAAAATTTAGCTGGGCTGGATCATTCTCAGGAAATCTTCTGCACCCCTTTGTGTACTGTTTATAGGTCTGCCACGCACCTTACTCCAACAAAAAACAATCAGGTTATACAGTATTATCAAAATTACAAGCTGTTTCTTTAGCTTTTTTTATACTTTTTCACAATTAAAAATATTTGGATTTTTCTTTCACATTTAGTCCTACACTAAACAAATTTTTATAGTAGTACATACTGTACACTAAAGGTCAAATTTTTCACTTTCTTTTTCCTACTAAGTAACAGGGGGAAAAAGAATATTATGTCTTTTCATTTTAAGGAACTACTCATTATCTTAGGATGCAGACTATACACAAGATGGTAAAGAATATTTTTGTGTAATTCCTTTGGAAAATAACTTGTTTTGATGCTTAAAAAATACACCTTTTGAGGGCTTTTAAATTTATAGGCAGCATTACAGTTAAGTCAGAATCATATGAAATTGATTAATTTTTCTGAGCCTAACATATCAAGGTACAAATGACACATATTTTTAATTCTGAGTTTCTTCCTAATGTTAGCCCTTAGTAAAGGCAAAAATGTAAAATTACTTTCTCATGCACTGTGTGGCATTTCTTCCTCTTTTAAAGTTTTTTATGCATACCCCATCAAAGAGATTTCACTTCTTCTGCCATGAAACAATTTGTCTTTTCTGGTACACAGACTGAGGTGTTATATAACTAAGTTAGATTATAGTGGTGCCCCTGGCCTGTGGTTGACATTCCAGCAGTTATTAGTAATGAATATTGAAGAAATACAGCAGTTAAAATTCTGTCTAATGTTTATCAGCTGCATCCTGAGAGTGAAATTCTGCTTTCAGCTGTGTGTTTGTGGATATAAAAGGAGAAGCAGTGGAGTAATAAACAGATTAGCAAAGTAAATTATGGTAGTCCACGGGCTTCCTGGCAACCGTGGACATTGCTAATATGTCAGTGTGCAGAAAAACAGACTGCACATCTGACTTGTTCTTGACAACAAGTGCAAAACCACAGTAAACTGAGTAGGCAAACAAAGATTACAATTTTCCTGAACTGTAATAATAGTAAAAGAAATAATAAGAATATAGAAAGAGAAATACAGAAGAAGAAAATTACAAATACCTTACTAAAACTTTGGATAAATTATTGAACAGTCACAGCAAATGAGGATTACAGCAGCAGGGTATTTGTACAAAGGGTGGGTTCAAAGCTCATACAAGGCTATTTGGAGAGAAGTCAAGAATAAGCTGTAAGGAATAATACAGATGCAATTAGAGAATATTTTATGGTAATAGATTAAGAGATAAAACAGATATGTTAGTAGGTAACAGTACAGGAATACAAGTAATTTAGCTATGAGTAATGCTTTTTCTGCAGAATTGCAATATGAGGAACAACATATGTCAGAATTAAACACACTTAGCTCCAGGTTCATCTACAGTGTAATTACAGCTCAGTCCCCAGTGTAATGAGTTTGGATCTTGTTATTTAGAAAATGTTTAGGCAACTTCATTTACATCTGAAATCAGAGGCAAGGAAAGATGCTTAGCTTCCTTCTGCAAGACAGTGGACTGGCACTTACTTTTATTTTCTTTGAACAAGTTTTCCCATAGTTCATATACCAGGTGAAGATCTTAACATTCTGTACATTGATATAATAATATAAGTATTCTTATAAGAAAGTTAGAGCTCAGCTTAGCAAGAACACTAGTTGACAGTTTTTTCTTTTATTGTGCCTGTGTTTCATGTGACATGAGGCTGTAATGTAATGGCTTATGTAATTTCTGTCTCCTCTAAAATCATGATATGGAAATAGCTTCTAGCTTTATCAATAGAAACATTCAGCATTAGCCAGACCTATCTCTTTAAAGATAAAAGAGCAAGAAAGGTATAAAGGATATCTTTCTTTTGCTAGAAAGAGATAAAGGAAGCTATAGCTTAACCTTCACATGTTTTAAAGCCTTTGGGAAAAGAGTTAAACTGTTTAAGGTGTCATCAGGTGAATAACTGAAGAAGAATTTTACCTGTTCAAACTGTTTCTGCTCATTAATGTTGTTGCAGGGTGCAAATTTCTTCTAGTATGGTGCATTTGAATTTAAAGTAAATATTAAGAAAAATTGTTTGATTTCATGCTGTTTACATCTCATTGCAGGTGGAAATCTCACAGGAGCAATATTTAACCCAGCACTGGCTTTTTCATTACATGCAGATTGTTTCTATGAAAAATTTTTGAGTTACTCATTAGTATATTGGATAGCACCATGTTTAGGTAAGTTCCTAATATTTTATGTGTTTGAGAAAGTGTTATTTGGTACATGGTTCATAAATCAAGAAATAAGTGTTCTTTATTTGAGAGTGCTTGACTTTTGCATTAAATAAATCCAGAAAATAGTGAATTAATGTGTTGAAGTCATTCAGAATTGTGGTTTCATTTTGCAAATGGAGGCTGTGTATTTTAAACTTTTTTTAATGCTCTGTGTAGAGTGCCTGCAGCACTGCTTAGTGAATTATAGAATTATTTGGATTGAGAAGGACCTTTAAAGATCTAGTGGTCCTTACTTGAAAGTAAATATCACCCTGATTAACTTTAAAAAGAGAAACATACTAGTTACCACCCAGTGTCTGTCTTGTTTTGTGAGTTTACAAAAACATGGGGATGATAAATTTTTAAAAATCCTACCTACAGGTATTGGGACAAGTGCCTTAAATATGCTTTCTCTGTGTGTGCAGATGAAAGTGCTCCATGTGATACTTCATGCTGTTGTTTGTTTACAGTTGGTCCCTACAAATCTTGAGCTTTCTGCTTAGGGTATATAAAGAAGCAGTCTGCTAATCCCAAATTCTTTCATGACTGTTAATCCTATTAGAAGGTACAAGAGTGATGAAGGCACAACAGGATATAAAATACACACAGAAAACACTGGAAGGGGCTCCTGTTATGACCAAAACCTTCCTTTTCTTGAGTTCACATTTGTACATGTTCTACTTGCCTTGACTCTCAGTCAGCCAAAAACAAAGACAGAAGCTTAAACCTAACTAAAATTCACTTTAATACGATCTTGTTGAATTAGATCTCTGAACAGGATGACTGAACAATAGAATAAGCTTGATAACTGTTCAGTCAGTAATGAAATGTCCTCGGCAGAGCTGATCAGCATTACTCGGGTCCTGACAGACCACATCATATTTCTCACGATTCAGCTTTAGCTTTCATTAACTGATTTCAACCTCATAACCACTTAAAGATTTTCCAGGTTGTATGTATATGGGATTTAATCTTTTGGCAAGTGATTTAAAGAAACAGGAGGCATTCTGAAACCCCATGTTTTACTTTCATGCCAAGATGTGTCCTGCAGAACACCTTTGCAGAAAACCTCCAGGTGATTTTTGATGTAAGAAAATCAACAGTTGTTAACTGAAAGAGACCTATGAGTTGAGGAACTTAGAATGTGATTAGGGAGCAATGTTAGATTTCTGTGAAAATTCAAAACAGTGTTTTGTCATTAGTTAACATCTAGAATGTACATACAGAATACATTGAATGCTGTCTCTTGATTTATGGGGGAAAGGAACTCCTCCAGACTGAGCAGTTGTAAGATATGAATACTCAGGACATATCACTTCTTTCATGGTCACTACATTTAGTGACAGATCTCAGGTCTGTGGTCCACCTGAGGGACTTAGTAATCTATAGCTGATAAAAAATATCTCTTTACATAACAAGGATATTTCATTTAAGAAATCTTATAACTCAAGAGTTCTAAACAAATATAGTGTCTGAGGTAGAACTATAGAGGAGATTGCTATATTTGAAAATTGAGTTGATGAACACAAATCTTAACATGAAGCAAATTTTTTCTGACACTTTTTGGAAAAAAGAAAATAATGGAATTTTTTTTTTCTTTCACAACTGGGCAAAATGATGAGGCATCTAGGAAAGTGACCTGTTCTGATGAGAAATTATTGTGGAAAGAACTTCTAAGCAGAATCATGAAAGTAGCTGATGAGGGAAGGAATATTTTTAATTCAGTTGTAAAAATTACTTTCAGAATCCACATGTCAACAGAAATGCTGTTTCAGACTTTCTAGAAACTGGCAGAGTCACAATGATATACTACTCTAATGTATTACTTCTTCCAGCATCAGCCTCTTAGATAGTTAAATTACTTTGTTCTTGCTTTGGGAAATTCTTTCAAAAGGGTTTTTTTGTTTTGTTGTAATAAGCACCTCACAGTGGAACCATGGACATGAACGTGGACATCTCATGAAACTTAAAACTGCCAGTGCAAAGTGCATCATACTCTCATTTATGGCTGTAGCAAAAATCCATGAGGGCAAGGATATGCATTCAGTATATAACTGAATCCTGATCTGGCTGTACACATGTTGTAAACAATATTCTTAGAAAGGGCACTTGGAAGAAGAGGAAGATTATCACTTTCACAAGACAAGGATGAAATTGAAGTTTTTATTTAGGATAAATAAATCCAGTGGTGGTTTATGGTCTTTCAGGAATTTAATCTTGAAACTAGTAGTTAATTACTGATTTTTCAAAATGGCTTCACTGATGTTTTGGTGAAGGAGCATTAAACTCTGGATTCCTGCAATAAACATAGTTGCCAGCAAGTGTTTGTAACTTAGCACAAACAGGCCTAAGTTCTGCACCGTGAACATAGACTCAGTAAGTACCAGTGGAACAAAGATTGTTCCTGTTTTACTGCCAAAGGAATTCATGTTGATTGTCCAGGCATGATTATACCATCAGTAATGAGATGGGGACTGAGCTCATGCTGCTCTTCCAGTACCAGGGAGAAAGCAACTACGAATGGAAGAGTTGGTGACAAGATAGTCATGAGGTCAATAAAATGAAATGCTCTTTCCTGGACAGGTGCCAGCTTAGCATATCATAGCACTATAGAGTGAGGGATATTAAAGACCACCCAGTTCCCACTCCCCTGCTAGGGGCAGGGACACCTTCCACTAGACCAAGATGCTCAAAGCCATCCAGCCTGGCCTAGCCTCCTGTTATGTTTCTAATACTATCAAACCAGAATCGAGGCCCCCTCCTTTACATCAGTTTTACTAGAAAGATGAATGGTATTCCTTAGAAAATAAGTGCCAGAACACTTACTTGGCAGTAGATGTAAATGGAGAAGGTGTGCAAGGGAGCAGGCAACAGGTGAGACTTTGACCTTTCTGCTCAGAGGAGAGGCTATTTTGAGGCTGCCAGCACAGAAAATTTAACAAAGAAACAAGAATTCCAAGTCCTTGTGCAGTGAAGTGTTCAGTATCTCAGGGACTTGGAAGCAAAGGGGGTTTTCAACAAACAACTGGAAAACAAACAATTCCTATTCCCGGACCCTAATCCGCATAGGGCTTTTCAGCTCCACAGACACCATCTGACAGAGCGAACTCTTATGCAGTGAGGGGATGCAATCCATGAAGTTCCTAGAGACTGTCAGTAATTATGTCTAATTCAAATACTAAAGGGCTAGTGAGTGGTAATGCTGAAGTTCACCTGCCTACAGACAAGAATGGGTCCTGAATGTGGCCACTTGGCTTGAAGTCTTCACAAGAGTTCAGGGTGCAGAGGAAGACTGGGAAGGTTAACATCAGAGCTTGTCTTGACTTTGGACTTAAAAAGAAAATTCTGTTTATTTAGGAACCTGCTAAGTCAGTAGTGATTCCCTTGGAAGCTGCTATAAATGGGAAAAGGTGACTTTTAGAAAAAGCTCATGAGAGCTCAGCGATAGATTTAGATGTGCAGAAGGAATCTGTCACATAGTGTTAGACCGGGAGTTTGGACAAAAAGCCTTTCCCTGCTGGCTAGACAAAGTTACAAAGCGCATGGAAAAGGCTGAGGTACCACGCAGTCTTCACAAGCAAAATTTGCTCCTAAACCTTTGTGTAAATCAGTAAAGTTCTGGGAAGGAAGCAATAAATAGGGAAAAAAAATAGGAATAACATATGTGATTGTGAATCCATTGACTCTAGTGGAATTCACTTAGAAATTAAGATAACAGTTGGCCAGTGTTGGAATTGTCCTTCATTTATGATAAGTTACAGCAGTAGGAGGCAAAATTTGGCAATGGGAAATGTTCTAATACTATGCCTGCTTTTGAGAAGGAGGAGAAGCCAGAGAACTACAAGCTAGTTGGTCTCACTTCAGTCAGTAGGTGGAGTGTCTAGTCTTGGAATCAATTTCCAACCATGTAAACAACACAAAGATAAACACAGGAATAGTCAGCACAGATTGAGTGAGGGTAGTCCACGCTTGATCAGCTTGGTTGCCTTCTGTGATGAATGCATGTGGGAATGAGGAAGGAGCAGGGATGTAGTGCACCTTCACTTCAGTGAGGTCACACAAAAAGATTTAGATGGAATAAAGACTGGCTAAACCACTGACCTCAAACTGTCACTATCAATGGGTTGACCCCTGGCTGCTGGCCAACACCGTGCAGCATATGCTGGTGTCAGTACTGGGAGTTCATACTCCCCAGTATGTTTAACAGTGACCTGAAGTTTGTCCACAGCAGTTTGGTTTCTCTGCAAGACAAAGCACACGTTTCAGCAGTTTGGGAATCAGCACTTCTGTAATCTCCACAGGCTGCAGAGATGGGCTGAGACCAACAACATGAGATTCAACAAGACTAAGTGCTGGGTCATACGCTTTGGCCACAACAACCCTATGTAGGGCTACAGGCTGGGGTCAGAGTGGTTGGAATGCAGCCCAGCAGAAAGGGACCTGGGGGTACTGGTTGACAGCAGCTGAACATGAGCCAGTGTGTGTGCTCTGGTGGCCAAGGTCAGTGGCACCTGGCCTGTATCAACAATAGCCACCAGGACTGTTCCCTGGTACTCAGCATGGGTGAGGCCACTCCTTGAGTTCTCTGTCCAGTTCTGAGCCCCTCAGTTCAGGAAGGACATTGAGGTGCTGGAGTGGGTCCAGAGAAGGGCAACAGAGCTGGTAAAGGGTGTGGAGCACAAGTCCTATGATGAGTGGCTGAGGGAGCTGGGGTTGTTTAACCTAGAGAAGAAGAGGCTCAGGGAGGACTCTATCACTTTCCACAAATACCTGAAAGGAGGCTGCAGCTGGAGCTGCAGTCTCTTCTCCCCCAGGCAACCATTGATGGGATGAGAGGACAGGCATAAAAGCTGTGCCAGGGGAAGTTTAGGTTTGACATTAGGAAGGATTTGTTCACTGGAAGCGTGATTAGATACTGGAAAGATCTGCCCAGGGAGGTGGTGGAGTCGCTGTTCCTGGAGGTGTTCAAGCAAAGACTGGATGTGGCACTCAGTGCCATGATCTATTGCCATGGTGGTGCTCGGTCACAGGTTGGACTCTGTGGTCTCACAGGGCTTTTCCAAAGAAATTGATTCTGTGATTATTGCCTCCTTCTACTCAATGCCTGTAAGGTGACATCTGGAAAATGGGGAGTTTGGAGTCCCCCAGTGCAGGAGCAATGTGTCAAAAAACAGGATCCAGGCAGTGGAGGACTGCAAAGACAATGAAGGGCTTAGAGTACCTGATTTAAGAGGGCAGGCTGTGGGAAACAGACTTCTTTAGGCTGCAAAAGTAAGATGAAAGCATGTTTTAAGCACAGTCAAGCATTATTTCAAGAGCAGTAACAAGGATAACAGATTAACCATTCTTTTTGGCAAAAAGTAACAGCAAAGCCACAAACTGGGGCATGGGAATTTCAGTTTAGACTCTGGGAAAACATTCAAGAGGAAGGTGCAGCAATACTGAAATTAGTTTCCAGGGAAAATGCTAGTGTCTCCAGCATGGAGATTTTTGGGACTCAGGCAGGGAAAGTCTCATTGACCCATGCACCACAGGCTAAGTCCTGCACTGAGTGGCAGACTGGACTAAACAGAGTCCCTTTCAATAAGCTTTTTTTGTGATCTAAGAAGTTTCATAAATACAAGCTTATCTACAGGTAACACCATCAAGCAGGACCCTCTTCATTTCTGAAAGAATAAACTGATTTTTTTTCCTGCATAAAAAAAATTGTCATAATAAACTGTATTTAGATGCCCTTTGGATTTATGGGTCCCTTCTAACTTGAGATAGAAATTTCTTTATGAGAATTGTACACTATCTCTAATGTTACCATTTTTTTCATCTTCAGAATAAATGTTAAATGAGAATGCTCTTCAAAAAAAGCCCACTATCCTATGGCCAGCCACTTGGTAGCACCTAAAAATCATGCAGTTACCAAAACAGACACAGCTAACAAACTCAGGTGAGGGATGGAGGTTAAGCTGCTGGTTCAGTCATTTCTATATCCAGCTACAAAGAAAGGAGCTGTGATCAGGAACAGGAAGGTCCCCGTGTTGGATTCAGCAGCCAAACTCTCTGTCTGTGGCTTGGCTTAGACAGATCAAAGCATTAACCATACTAAGGAAAAGAAGACAATTAACTCACCGAGAGCACTTGCATGGCCTGTTGACGCTTCTTTTGCAGGAAGTGCTGCTGTATCGTGTTGTTCAAATACTTGAACATACTGTTTCTTTTCCATACCCAGAACTGTGTCCTTCTCAAATGCATTTAAATAAAGGTCCTTTCTGTAATTTCTCATTTCAGGTACAATACTTGTGGCTTTTATATGGGATGAAATCTTTCATCGGATATCTTGAGACATCAAATCCTGAAATTCGGGAGCACTACATTAAAAAATATTTTCAACAGCTGCAGACAAAAAGCTTTGAGAGAACTGTTGACAGACTTCCATGCCGTCTTTATGCTGTATTTTCAGATTTCATGTTTGAAATATTTGACTTACCACTTTGTATTAAAATAATTATTTTATAAATGCGTATTGGGATTTTGGGAATATCTGCCACCATTTTCAGTTAAGCCATATGAATGTGAAGGACTGTTAAAACACAGATTTTGTCACTTTAGCCATAAGTGCCATTTGCTGACCTTTATTGGCACGCAAACTAATTTTAGAGAAATATCCCATCTTTTCAAAGTTTGATTTTATTGGCTTTCTTCCCATTGAAGGCACCTGCAAAAAGGGAGCTAGAGTTCTTAGATTGACATCATCATATTCCTACTTGCCATATACCTGCTTCTGAGAGGAAAAAAGGCTACACTGCTCCCTTGAAGAGTTTCCACAGCTCTGTTCTAGAGGCACCATACACCAAAATTAAAAGTCTGTATGAGCAACATTATTTTAATAATACCTGAGTGCAGGTAAGTAATCCCTTGCTTCTTTTCAGGAAGCCACTGTCCCATCCTGGCCAACTGGAGATTGTTGAATGTTTACCTTGGTTAGAAAAATCAGTAATAAAGTACCTAAAATTCTGTAGACACACACGTCAAATCACATTTTAGGCAAAACCCTCTACTTTTTATCAGGAATTACTGCTGCTTCTTCACATAGACCCAGTATACAGGGATGAATCATGCAGTACTCAAACATTCCTTGATTTTATGTAGCTCGTACCAACTTCTTTAAAAAACAAATGGAACTACAACACAGGAGAATAAATAACAAAGATAAAAACTACAGGAAAGCTACATACACAAGCATGGCCTTTATAGCCTCAGCTGAGGCAAACGCCACTGATGGGCACTACCCTCTGAAGCTCTGTTTCTAGCACAAGGTTTTTTCCTTCTGGCTGCAGCTTAATTTTTAAACATGCCAAAATATATTTCTCAAATTTAAGAGTAAATTCAGTTTTTCTTTCTATAATTACTTGGTTTGAAAGGAGGGATGGCTAACAAATTCTACAAAGATCTCAGTAGCATGTCCCTTGCCTCATCATCCAAGTCACCTTACAAACCATATTTTAAGAGAAAGGGAATCAGATGGGGGTTTTTTCCCAGTAAACTGATGAAGCCTTTAACAGCTACTATTGTCAGCTATCTTTACTGCAAGAGTTTGGGAAGTAAATATTTCCATGTAATTTCTTCCTTGTTGCAATAAAATCTTTTCTTGTTTTATTTTTCCAAGAGACCTATAAGATTATATTGCAAAATTAATCAATTGTATGAATGTGCTTTACATAAAATAGTCCTATCCATGACCCTGTATTCAGTTATTAATAATAAAAAAAATTAGCCTGCTAGTATGCTGAAGAGGACTAGAACTGCTGGGTTATCATTCAGCAGCTCTTTGACCGTAGTGTGAGTAGATCTACTAAAGGAAACTTGTCCTTGTTAAAACTCTCCATGGCAAGGACCAAACACCAGCAAAATGAGCCTGAAAATATGTGATGCTCTGAAAAAATACATACTCAGCTTCTAAAACAGATCCTTTTGAGGGTTTTTACCTTCCCTTTCTTGCTTTACTACTTTTTATCTCTTTACCTTTTTAAAAAGTGATCAATTTCTAATAACTTCCTCCCCCACACACACACACTTTTTCACCTTATTTCTCATGGAAAAAAGTCTTTCAAAAATCTACATGATTTGCTTTCTCCTCTGAAGCCATGGAGCCTACAGGATAAAGGTCTCAAAAATAAACCTCAAAGAGCATAAAAATAGACAAAAAACCCCATATACAAACCAACGGGCATCCAAGATTTGTTACATTAGAGCCCCTACTTTCACATCATTTTTGATGGCCTGCAAAAGCAAAGTTCATACAGTGAAGAGGTCAGATCAGATATGACTTCTCCATGTCTGCCTTGTTTATTTTGGTACAACATATAATTTAAAAGAAATTGGTACAAATCTGGGTAATTAATAAGCAATTGCTGTATTTATAGGCACTAGAATATATATATATTTTGTATCAATAGGAATTAAACAAACCTTCAATTGACTAAATTAGTGCAAAAGAAAAGAAAAACAACATGAGTAACAGAAATAATGAAAAATAAACCTAAGCTAGGAACTGACGAATTTAACTAGTTTTGGTAATGCAGGCAAAAAGTATTTTATATTTGAGATAACAAATGCTTACCAAGTCCAGAACACTTGCACACAGCCTAAATACAAAGTTTTATTGAAAATAAAATTTATCAATCCACACAAGACACTTCTCAATGCTACCTTTCGGTGTTCATTTAGGTTTGTTTCCACCTCACCTCAATTAATCTTTCTCCATTGATTTGACTGGAAGCATTACAAGATGTCTGCTCCTGGAACTCCACGTTGGTACAACACAGATTCTCCTTCTGGATGTGGTGAGAGGAACTGTAACAGTCCAGCTGCCCTGGAATTAACTTTGCCCATCTGCCAGGGTATATTACAGGCTGCTGCTTAATGTGGGAAACAGAAGCACCACATTCCAACTCAGATTTCCACACACTAAGAAAACCCCACCAGTCTGCTTCAACAGTGAATGGTGACTTAGAATTCAGTGAGCCCTTTGCTCAATGATGGTGAGTCGGTAAGAGTTTTACCTGCCACAAAAATCTCACCTGCCAGGTTTCTCCAAACCCCAGTGCAAAAAGCAGCTCTGTATCCTCCTCTGCTAACTCTGAATCCCTAACAAAAACATGCACACACTCACATGAATACCTTTGTATGTATACAAAGGGGCTGGTAAAGACATTCTTGTACAATGTCTTGTTGCATAACATGCTGAATAGCTCATTAATTCAGCTACTTCAGTAGTTCACAGCACTGTTAAGACATCCCATTTGACTGGCATTCCTAATGAACATTCAACAAAGAATGGTTATAATTGTTACATACCTTGGAACCAAATCACATCCTACCGTGTAAGCAGAGTGCAGGGCCAGTAAACTGTTCGTATACCAACATAACAATACCTACCCCTCCCCTCCCCCAACAAAACAAAAAACAAAACAAAAACTGCAGAAACCACGGGTCAACTTCAAAGCAAAAGAAAAGAAAATGGAGGAAGTGTACAGGCTTTCATTTCAATATGGAAGGGAGGAACAAACTGAATTTGAATTTGCTGATATTTCCCAATGGCAAAATCACCACCGAAATGAGTGACGAAACAGGAAAAGCTCCAGCAGGACCAACATGCTGGCAAATCCAAAACTGGGTTCCTAAATTTGGGACGTGTCTGTCTAACTCTGTCACAGGCATACTCTGCAAACGCTTGGCCCTTTTATCCTCACATCCAGGTAAATGAAAATGGCCTTGGCTTCACTGATTTTTTTTGTTACAGAAGAGAGTTCTGAAACTCAAGGGCTCAAGCTGCTTGCTGAAGTAAAAGAGGGAGAACTGCAACAGTAAGCTGGTTATGAGATACAAAAATCTTAGTTTATTTAACAATGTTAACATTTAATACAAAGACACAAACTAGTTCTCTTTATCCAGATCTTACAGACTTTATTCCATCTCCTCTACCACCCAAGCTCAGCTCTCAGAGAAATGAAAGGGATAGCACTGAAATGATACAGCCAGTTACTTGAGGGGTTTTTTATTTAGTTTTCCTTTTAGTCCTTGGCCGACCCTATTTCCTTTTAGTCACAGCATTTCTTTTCCCATTTCTACTCCACAGAGTCAATGACAGGTAAAAAAATATGGAAAATTCTAGGACAGTCTAAAATTCTGTTCCACTTACAGCTTTATTTCTGAAGTCCTAAAATTCCTACAAAGGCTTTTTTAAAAGGCCGGAGAGTTTGGTCAGAGAGACTGTGGCTGCCCCATCCCTGGAAGTGCTCACAGCCAGGTTAGGACGAGGTCCTGAGCAACATGATCTACTCAAAGGCATCCTTGCTCATGGCAGGTGGGGTTGAAAACAGATGATCTTTAAGGGTCTGTTCTAACCCAAATCATTCTGTGATTCTATGAAATGACCCCTGATTAGTCCCATTCAAGTGTTAGATGCAAGAGGTTTTATTGTTTTTTGTTTATTTTATTTTTTTTTAAATAACCCCATAGTGGTCACAAATGTCAAACCCTGTTTTAAACATCTCTACAAGCATTTATAGACCTAGATGTTTAAACTTAGGTCATTAAAAGAAAGGTTACTTTTACTCCCGATAGTCACTGCAATGCCTTCGGTTTTACAGCTTATTCTGGAAGTGCCACAAGAGGAATCTGAAAGAAACAAGACATCCAAGTTTTAAAATAAAAACAACAACATTAAAATAAAAGGTTATTAAGCATCAGGGAGTAGTAGCTATCTGCTGGTTGCAGTTTGAGGACAGCATTTCACTACAAGCCCATGAATTTTCAGAAGGGCTGATGATCTTTTGTCTTTGGCAGCAGCTCTAACTCAAGTCAGCTAAGGACAGCATGTGCTCACAGCTGGCACCAGGGTGCTCTGGCAGACCCCGCTGCACCCACACGCAGACACACCAGTTGCTTCAGAACAATTGCTGCAGCCTCGTGACACCACAGACAAAACACCACTTATTGCAGCAACACTGGAAATGTCCTGCACCAACTGCCAGCGAGTCTTCCAGGAGCTTCAGCAGGAGACCCCTTTGGGTGGCATGCAACATGAGCATCACACAAGGCCACTGTTCGGGAGGCAGAGCAGCACACTTAGTGTGAAACACACTAAGGGATCCCAACAAGATGTTGCTGTAGATCGTTTTGCAGTTCAGGAGGTTAAAAGGGCCAAGCTGCTCCATGGAGTACCCACAAGATCACAACATGCTCCCTCTCCACCCCTACATACGGAGTGCAGACCCAAGCCCCCCTCTGAGCAACAAACCTGTGTGATTAGCACAGACCTCCAAGAACTGTCCTTGTCCCTTCCTACCTCCAGTTCCTTACTGCTGTCTTAGATCCTAGATTCCTAAACTTCCTTAAATTACATCCACACACTAAGGCTGGCCCTAAAAAGGGCCATCTCAAACTGCTACCTGGATTGATGTCATTGCTGCACCTGACACTGCACATGTAGGTCACTCGATCTGCTCTCTTGACAGATCTTGTCTTGACAGAGATCAGCCCCTTAGCTGTGATCAGCAAAAACAGAAGAAGCACAGGAGGAAATCCTCTCCAGTCATCTCTCACAGCATTCATCTCCTACAACCACAAGCTGTACCATGGAAGGCAGAGTAATAATTCCACTAAACAACACTACTTCTTACTGGGTGTATTTTGTCCTTTTCTAGAAGGAAGTGTCTGCAACACTTCATCCAGCAGCACTTTCAGGCTTCTTAGAGATCTGCTATCAGCTACTAACTCTCCTTAATCCAGTTAAATTTTAACCAGGAAAAGATAAAGGAGTCACATTTGAATTTTTCAACAGCGTGAATTTTTTTTTAATAAACCACTGACCAAAGCAATCTTGGAGATGGAGTCATCAGAGCCTAAATTTCCATTCACTTACTAGGACGCATCTGATCTACAGCCAAAGGCTTTTCTGTGATTTTTAAGTGTGTCCTTTATCAAACTGGAAGACAGTTTGGTCCAAGAGCAGGACAACCAGTATCTAGAATTTATTTTTTTTTTCAAGAACTCCTCTCCATTCTGCAAACTCCTTCCCAGGGTAGAAATGCAGCTATAGAAGTTTAAGCTCTTACATCAGACAGTAAATACCAATTCAGGAGCAGTGGCAGAGGTCAGTAAGAGAACACAAGGCTACTTTTCTTTCAGTGTGTCACATCCCTTTTCGTGTCCCTTTATTCCTTTCTCCCCTGAGCTTTTGACTATCTGCTCCACAGCTGCTCTCCAGCATTTCAAGCAGGATAGTTGGACACTCACTTTAAGGTAAGAGGTGTCAGTCTCCCACCTGAGACAAGCAGCAGAACTGGGACCACACAGCCCCACTGGAGCAGCACGTACAGATGGAGCACTAGTGAGCACTGCTGAAGCAAGGGTGGCATCACAACCCCACTGTGCCTGTGCATCTCTACAGACAGTCCCAGAAAAAGCTGCTCTTCCCTGCAGCGCCACCAAGGAAACCCTGGCATATCTTGTAATGCTACTACGAGGAGAAAAGCAACACAGGTGATGGAAGACAAGGCATCACACTGGCACAGCGCAGGGTTTGGTGTCCAAGTTGTTCACTCCTGACAGCAATCCCATCCAGACAGCTCACTGACTCCACCAGGAACCCTTCCTGCTCTGCTTATAATGAAGAGCTGCACTTGCAGTGCTGTGAAGTGGCTTTCCCCCTTGAACAGCCCGGGAAAATCTACACACGAAGAGCAAAACAGACAATAAAGACAGTAACGTCCCAGGGATGCCTCCAGTGTTCAGGTATCAGCATCTAAGAGTCTTGCAGATCAGACAATTCTTAAATCAACTAAAAGGCTGACTGACCTGTCTTCCAGACAGGCACATCCATGCAGGTTGCCTCTGCAGGGTAATGGTTTATGCCAAGAGGCATTCTGGCACGGATCATTAAACGTCTTTCTACATCTGTGATAACTACAGCTGCCTTTTCCTTCCTCTGTACCACCACCATCCCAATATCATGAGGCACTTCCTGCAGGATCACATGCATTACATAAACTACAGAGAGAGAAGGCTCTGCAGGACTGAAAAACATTGACGTGAGAAGTCAGAAGAACTTACAGCAGCACCTGTCCTCCTCAGTGATCGACTTCAGCATCTTCAAACTGCCCGGCAACTACTGGTGCTATGTCCACCTCCATCCCATCTGAAAAAAACCAGCCAGTGCTCCATAAACAAGGAGGAGGGATGATGTTTTCCGGGAAAGAGAGCGGGTGCCCTCTGCTGACAAGAGGTGGCCAGGACAGAAAAACCCCTTCACTGAGCTTCCGAAAGCAGCCTAAGGAGACACTGATGAGCTCACAGGTTTCTGGGTTGGCTCCAGCTCCGCTGGTCATTCAAAGATGACCATCTCGCCCTGTCTTATTAAAAGACTTAAACACTGGATTTTAACTATTTCATGTTTAAATGAAGTTTTGGTGTAACAAACGTCACGATTCCTTTGAATAACTTTCTTCTAGCAGAAAGAGGCTGCAACCTGTTCTGAAACAATCACTAAAAAGAAAGAATAACCGCCTTATGCTATAATATCAAAAAATAAAACTGAAACTGAGCAGCCCTGGGGATATTTATAATTACAGCAAACCAAACAGCAGTACTGTAGCAAATAAGATTAAAAACTGATGAAGATGACTCTGAGACATGACATACTTGCTGCTCAATTTATATTCATTTCTGGAATTTTGGGATTCAGAAGCCTGACTAAATTTTCAAAGGGCACTGCTGAAACAGGAGCCTATTACCTATGGTTGTCTTTACATAAACTTTTTCAAAAGTGCAGAACAAAGACAACCTGAAAACAACTGACAAAACAAATAAGATTAAATACCTCTCCCTGTGGATGAGAACAAATTAGTTGTTATTTTCTAGAAACTCACAACTGCTGCATCATTTTCCATCTTTCAAAAACACGAGGGCATATAAAAAGCACTGCAATTTATATATAAAAATAGAAGCAATGCTACTAAACTACTCCCCTGTTCTTCTCCCAGATAATATATTGCTCTAGTGAAAGCAGCACACAGAAAAGGCAGAGTCTGAGAAATCAGGTGTTTTTCCCCCAAACAAAAAAGAAATTTTACTCCTTAAATACACACTTGAACAATCAACAGAATTAAGAAGCAGCATCCTTCAGAAAAATAGATCTTTTTAAATAAAATCTGCTTCAGTGCATTTGAATGATTCAGAGTTCACCCTGAACCTGTTAAGATAATTGTTAATTTATAATTTAGGGTATCAGAAAAAAAACAAAACCAAAAAAAAAACCAAAACCCAAATGAAAACTACAACTCATTTAGAGTAAAAACTGCTTCCTAACCCTGGTGTAGACTGTTAAGTTCAATTATTTTTTAATCCTAAATCAACTTCACTGTACCACTGCTCCAAGAAATCATATCAGGAAGAATCAAGTGTCCTTAACACTGAAGTGCTCACTCTGTAACAGAGCAGCCCTGTGTCCAGAGGAGGCAACATGGTGCCAACAGACCAATTTGCTCAAAGCCCCATCTCACCTGGTCCTGAACACTTTCACGAATGGAACACCCACAGCTTCTCTGGGCAAGTGGCTCGCCACCCCATAAGGAAAAATCTCTCCTTTTATCATCTCAATCTCCCCTCCTTTGGTTTGAAGCCATTCCCCCTTGTCCTACAGCAACTGGCCTTACAAAAAAGTCTGTCCCCATCTTTAAGTACTGAAAGGCCTCAGCAAGGTCTCCCCAGAGCGTTCTCCAGCTGGACAAACCCAACTCTCAGCAGGTTTCCACAGCACAGGTGCTCCAGACTCCTGATCATCTTCATGACCTCCTCTGGATTCACTCCAGCAGGTCCCTATCCTGTTATGCTGAGGATCCCAGAGCTGGATGCAGCCCTCCGGGTGGGGTCTCACCAGAGGGGCAGATTCCCCTCCCTTGCCATGCTGCTTTGGATACAGTCTAGGACATGACTGGTGGTCTGGGCTGCGAGTGCACGTTGCCAGGTTATGCCCGACTTTTCATCCACCAGCACCTCCAAGTTCTTTTTGGCAGGGCTTTTAATCTCTTGGTCTCCCAGTCTGTGCTGACAGTGGAAGTTGCCCCAACCAGGTGCAGTACCTTGCACTTGGCCTTTTTGAACGTCACGAGGTTCCCATGGACCCTCTCCTCAGGACCCTCTGGATGGCACCCCATCCTTCAGGAGTGTCAGCTGCACGCCTCAGCTTGCTGTTTGCAAACTTGCTGAGGGTGCACTCAATCCCCCTGGCTGTGTCACTGACGAAGACATATTCTTTAGTAAAACAGAAGCATGTCTTACCTTCAAACTCCCTTATGGAGTCTTCTGTTCTCACTCCAGCCATGTTGTACTGGGTGCTGACAGACTGGGCTAACATGCCTTCTAACCTCTCCAGCGTGGCCTGGCCTTCTGCAGTTAAATGTGACAATCCCTCTTCGTATGTGTAAAAGCTCGGGATGTCACCTTGCTCTAGCTCTGCAAAAACAAGTTTATGTTTAGCAGACCTAAGCTTAGGAGCCAGAAACATGCAGAGGTGGAAGGACAGAGGAGCAGCTGGGCAAGTCATGCTCAGATTAACTGACTGAGATTAAAAAGGTGCTTACATCAGGCACAGAATACACACTGCAGCAATGTGAACTGACCACACAGCAGCACTGAACCTGGGCTAGCACGGCCACTGGGAGCAGGAAAGGCTGCTCTTTGTGTCTCTGGGCTTTGGAGAGCCAGAACAATGCTTTTGCTGAATTCCTGTCATTTCCAATAGCTAAACTACAGGTTTTCTGCAGATTTATGAACTTCTGTACTGTGCCTGTGACAAAAGGGAAGTTTAGGCAAGACGAGTAATAAACAATTACGACAGATATTGGGTGTCCAAGTGCTGGCAGGTATTTCAAAAGAAGCAACTGTTACCAACCACGGGCCTCGACATCATATTCGTCCCCTTCATAATCGTTGTCTGAGTCCTCATCGTCCGGGTCTGGGTGCAGGGCCTGGCACTCACACATCGCTGAGAACATGGCTTCCACTGCAGGAACACAGGTGAACACAGACCTCCACCACTAGCTCAAAGCAACAGGCAAGAAACCCTGCTCCAAGTGATCAGAGGGAGCCAGAATACTCATTTAGCAGAACCACAACTGAGTAAGTATTTGAAAACATCATCCAACAAGCCAGAAGCCACGTAAGAAACAAATCAGGTTTCAGAGATGCAGCCTGATTTAGCCTCTTAACAGCACTTTTATTTATTTCACTCATGATAAAGGTTTATCTCTGGACAATTCTGTCTGTGGTTATCTACTGCAGGAATCCTTGCAGCATCTCATCTATCAGATTCCTAGAACGTGAATCCAACTGTAAGCTCCACACCGGATAGGATATGGCAGCTCTCCAGTGGTAGTGTCAGGGCACTAGCATGCCTCTAATGAAATGCTCACTGACTCAAATATCACTGAATTTGCAATTTAAAAGACATTTCCCATACATATTCTCTCCAAATGTATTTAAGTGAGATTATCCACGTTGTGTATTGATACTCAAGAGTTTCTACTTTAAAGCACTGGAATTTTCCTTGAGAAGGAGCTGCTTGAAAGAGTCAATTTTCAAGCCAGATAAAATAATTTGCTTTGTTCTTTCCAGTGCACAGGAATCAAGTGACTAGAGAAGGACACTGAAGAATCATGGTATTTACATCTCTACACCCAAGTGTCTTCCACATACAAACGGGGCCTCAAAGTAAAACACGGTTCCCATTCGCACTTACAGGCTGATTTGTCACTAGGTACGAATCTGAATTCCGCAATCGGTTCGATGTCATCATCGCTGTCATCCTCCTCCCCTTCAGTCATGGGAGCCTCTTTTGTCTCCTCTTAAAGAAATTGAAAGATTTAGAAGAAACATGTTCATTTTGTAAGAAAAAAAAAAAAAAGTCACGTTTATTTACTCTTTCAGAAACACACACACAATCGAATCAGAAACAACCTAGGAGAGGCACAAAACCTCCACTCTGTTCTCCCAAAAAACCCCATGAGACTCCAAGATCCACATGGATACATCAGGCCCTCTCACAGCATCTCAACAACACTTGCAACACACATGAAAACTTCTCTGTTCATAACTTGAGGAATAAAGATTTCTGTACTGGTCACACAATGTATTCAAGTATTTCAGGAAAACTGCCTGATTCTTATTAAAAAAAAAAAATGCTCAAAGCCCCCCAGTTCACAACCGTTTTAATTTTTTTAATAATATGGAATTTTTTATGGATCCTTAACATTACTGTCACGAAATCAGCGAGCTTCCAGAGTGGCCCCTCAAAGGGGACTCTGACACGTGCAGAGCATCTCTGCTCCATTTCCAGCAGTCAGCAGGGTGTCAGAAGCACAAAGTGCACCCAGAGCCAGTGACAATCGTGGGCTTCCTGACGTCTCTAAGCCATGTACAGGAATAAATAAGCATCAGCGTGGTTGGTGTTTTACTTTCTGTGAATGAAGACCCCAAAAAAATGGCTGCAGCCCCTCACTTCGGGGCTGGGGACACTGCACTGACTGCCTCAAAAGCGCACAATTATTTTCTACAGAAGAGGCCGTTCCATTGAGGGTGGTTTTGATCACACACAAAACTTGGCACCACCAAGAATATGAAGATGCCAAGAAGCTGCCAGCCAGCTGCCCCAACCATGAAGTGTGCAAGGAAGCTACCCAGTTCTTTTCCCACTGACACCCGCAGGCAGGCACAGCTTGTTACTGCTGAGTCCAGTTCTTTGTTTTCAATGCAGTCGACCTCTGAGTGCCTTTTTCTAAAAAAGGGGTAAGGACAAGGCACAAACACGAAGAGAGCACACGCAAAATTTTCAGAGGAAGAACACAATGCACAACTTGAGAATGAAGACTCCTGAGGCCAACTAAGTGCAAAGGTTTAACACTATTCAGCAGTTAAAATTGCAGGCCAGGGCTAGACATTAAAAACTAAAACATACCTGCTGTGGAAAATTTACTGTAGGCAGAGTTAATATACTAAAAAATATACCCACCAAAAAATACACATAGAAAAATCAGTCTATTAAGGATTTCTTCAGAGGAGGCTCTATTTACTTCAAAATAATCACAGTTAAAGGAAGAAGAACCAAGAGGTGTATGCAAACGTCCTCTTAATTTTTGTAGTGACAGACTGCCAGAGAACACAGTAACATAAGTGAAAGAAATAATGAAGAACATTAATAGCTTAAAAGCATCTCAACCTCCTCAGAGTCCTGTCATTACTTTCTGGATACATTAAAAAAAAATAATTAAATGCAGTATTTTAACCTTTAGCTCTGATGACCACTAGGCATGAAGGGGAAAAGGAGACCTGCTCAAGACCTAACACTCATTTAATCTTCAATTGCAATGGCAGTTTTTAACGTGCCTAAAATATTAACAGGCCTGCCAGAAGAAAAATATCTTATATATATATATAAATACAATCTTCATACAAACAATGAAACAGGAAGCTCGCTTTCTCTACATCAAAGCAAAAATGGTCCAAAAGGTGGGTTTTTTGTGGGCCATCTACAAAGATTCATTAAAGTCTGGTAACATGACCTATTGCCTTTTCTTGTTTGTATTTAACCACGCTGCGGGAGACAATAAATGAAAAGTTCCCTGGCTGTGAAACAGCAGGAATTAATCAAGCCTGGAGAGGGCAGCAACATTAACATAAATTCAATAAAGAAAAAAAACGTACTCAAGATGGAACCACAGGAAGACTGGCAGAGGAACTAAATTGTTTAAAAGAGTGTGAGAGGGCAGAGAACTGATTCTCAGCAGCTTCAGTGGTACACAGCCACAAGCTGGGAGCAGAACAGTACAGAAGTGACTCTAAACAAATGCAAAGCTGGGCTTCTAAAATAACTGTCCTTCAGGGAAATAAAAAAGAAAATACAAGCAATTACTTAAAATCAACATTTCCTCCTTCTGAGGAGGAAATTCTGTCCCTCAGGACTGCGTGGGAGCAGCAGGCAGCTCTCCTTACCTTCGAACTTGGCGTTCACCATGACGTACAAGTGCTCCCTCGGGTAGGCGCTCAGGTCCCTGGAGACAGCGTGCAAACTTATGGTGGGGTAATCCAGGGAGAAGCCGACTCCAGAGCTTTCCAGCCAAGACAGGCGACTAACCAGGGAGGGAAAAAAAGCAGAAACAAGTTAGAAACTAACAGCAGAATCCACACCCCCTGTGATCCAAGTCTGCAGGAAAGCAAACCAGCTCCAAAGAGTGCGCAGCTGTGGACAAGGCACTCGGCCTTGCACTGACTGACGGCTGAGGTGAAACACATCTCTGCGAATGAACGTGAAGCTATGAACCCTGAACGCATCACAGCGTCATCACATTCCCACTAAATGCTGAATCTGCCTCACCTCTCCGTTTTCTCCTCCCTGCAGATGTCTATCATTGCAAAGACAGCTGCAGAGGTTCCGGAGTGTGATTTGTAACTCCATCTACTAAATGTGGTTTTCCAAGACAAAGAGGACACTGAAAGGCAAGTCAGAGTCATAATTCCTGGATTATCAATCTCATGTGGGGATAGCCAGTATGTAGAAAACCAGCCAGTTCAGTGATCAGCAGAGCCAGGTATGGGGTATTCCTCCACCCACAAGTGCTGTAGCCTCTGCTTTCCCGACATTCACTGCCATCCCTAAGCACAGACAGCACAGCCTGTCACCACCAGGATGCTGCCTCCTTCATATCAGAGCTATCAACGTATTTCTAGACACTGAGAAATCAAACTCAAAGCCTGCCAGAAGACCTGCAATCAGCGATGTGAACAGAAATATCCAGGGCCAGAAAGTAAGACCTCCACCATGTGCAACACTCAGCATTCACAAGCTTTTGTGGTGGGACAAAACGAATGGAAAGGTCACAGAAGACTCCTTGCCCTGGAAAATCCGGCTGAGAGCAAGGGATTTATTTCCTAGCCTCAACGAGTCCAGTGCTCGATGTTTAGAGCTGCTGGTGGAGAGTCGGTGCATGGATCAAGAGCCACGCTGTGCTCCTGGATGCCCCGCTCTCCCACAGAGCTCCTGCAAACACGGGTGTTCATCCCAGCAGGTGACTCTGCTGAAAGCTCTGCGATGCGCCTGAGACGCGTGGAGAGGAAGCGGCAGACCTGTAGGTGCCTCACACAAAAGTCTACTGGAAGGAAGCATCTTACAAGGAAACTCAACATTACACGTCCTCAGAGGAGCTATCCCAGGAACAAAACTCCCGGTAGCTGTAACCAAACTAAATAAAACAGTGAACGAAATTCCATAGAGATTCCTCTCCAACACACCACTAACAAGCTCGGGGGGGGCAAAACCTCCTCCGACAGCACTGGCCATTTCACTAAAGTTTCCTAGTCTGAGGTTTTTAAAAGACAATTCCCTCCTCGGTGCACATTTTAAATTGTTCCAACAATGCTCTTCAACTGCAGAATATATTAGGAATACTTTTCCATGGTTAAAGACAATTACATTGTTTCAATCACCGAGCTGTCTCCCTGGGCTATGCAACGCAGGGCGAATTGAAAGGAGACCATGAAGAGCTCAGATAACATCCTCCAGAAAAAACAGACTGATTTCTGCCTAGTAAGAACAGTCTCCACGTGACTAATGCAACATGAAAGACTCCAAAGAACCAGAGCAGTTATTAACAGCAGAAACCCAACAGCCCCGTCTACTCCCCCATCAAAAGAGGAGAGCTGGCGTGGATTTAATTATGTAGTGGTTTGGGTTGGAAAAGATCATCCAGGTCCAGTCCACTGCTTTGGGAAAGGACACCTTCCACTACACCAGGATGCTCAGAGCTCCATCCAAGCTGGCGTTGAACACTGCCAGCGATGGGACATCCACTGCTTCTCTGGGCAGCCCGTGCCAGGGTCTCACCCTTTACTGCTCACAGTAAAGGATTCTCTCCTAATAACCCCTCTAACACTTTTTTTTCAGCTTGAAGTCATTCCTCCTTGTCCTTTCACTATAGTTCCTCTCAAAGAGCCCCTTCCTGGCTTCCCTGCGTGCCCCTTCTGATGCTGGGAGATTGCCACGAGGTCTCCACACAACTTTCTCTTCTCCAGGCTGAACAGCCCCAACCTCCTACGCCTGTCTTGGTGGCACAAGGACTCCAGTTCCCTGATCAACTCTGGGCTGCCTGCTGGACTTGCTCCAAGATTTCCAGATCCTTCTTACGTTGGAGATTCCAGAGCTGGACACAGCACTCCGGCTGGGGTCTCTCAAAAGCAGTGGGGAAGAATTTCCTCTCTTGTCCAGCTGGCCACTCTGCTTTTGCCGTGGCACAGGATACAAGTGGCTTTCTGAGCTGCAAGTGCGCATTTCTCCACCGTGCAGAGTTGTACTGAACAGTTTAGGTGGGAAGGAACCTTACAGCTATCTCCTTCCAAGCCTCTGCGGCGGGCAGGGACAATTCCCACTGGACCGGGCTGCTCCAGTCCCATCCAGCCCGGCCCCGAGCCCGGTCCATTCATCCAGCAGCCAACCCGCTCCCTGCCCGTGCTGCTCCCTCCCGCCTGCTTTAGAACGCGCAGGAGCAGCGGGACGCCCCGCAGGATCCCTCACAGCCCCTTCACCCGAATCCCCGATCCCGGGGGAGCCCTCAGAGCCGTTCCGGGCATCTCCCGAAGGCCTTCCAGTGCCGCATGTTCCCCCGCACCTTTCGGCGATGTAGNCCGGTCCCGGCCGGGCCGTGCCCGTCGGGAAAAGGGGAGCGAGCGGGAGCGCCGAGGGCATCGCTGGGGGCTGGAGCGCCCCTGCTGTGCGGACAGGCTCTGCAAGTGCGAGAAGGCTCCAGGGAGACCGTACAGCCCCTTCCAGTACCTAAAGGGGGATACAAGAGAGCTGGAGAGGGACTTTGGACAAGGACATGAATTCAAGGATGGGACACGGGGAAAAGGCTTCAAACTGGCAGAGGGCTGAGTGAGATTAGATACTGGGAAGGAGTTCTTCCCTGTGAGCTTGATGAGGCCCTGGCACAGGTTGCCCAGAGAAGCAGGGGCTGTCCCATCCTTGTTCTTATATCATCTTGGTTCAAGGCCAGCTTGGATGTGGTTCTGAGGAATCTGGTCTAGTGGAAGGTGTTCCTGTCCATGGCTGGGGGTTCGGAACAAGATGTTTGGAACATGTCTTTAATGTCCCTTCCCACCCAAACCGTGCAGATTCTATATTTGACAGTACCAAGAGCAGTCACGGAACCATTCGATATCCTGAATTGGAAGGGATCCACAGTGATCATCGAGTCCATCTCCCAGCCCTGCACAGGACACCGTAACAATCACACCTTGCACTTGAGAGAATTGTCCAAATGCTTCTTGATCTCTGCCTTATCTATTTTAGCCTGTAGGTCTCACTGAACAGGTGACAGAGGGAAACATAATAAATGATAATAAATACAGCAGCTTCTCAATTACCATTACTGGATGCTGGAAGGAGAATTTTGGGTGGGTTACCAGCACCCAATGTCTCATAAACAGAATCTCATAAACATCATCTCTCCACACAGAGAAGAAAATCTCAAGTGCCTGAATTGCTTAAAGGGTATCCTGTTTATTTCCCCCAGCAGTGATGAAGCTGGGGTCAGGACCCTGACACTATTGCAGTACCTGGCAACCAGGGAGTATCTCAGGACAGCGAATTGCAGGGATGGGAAGGCTGCCACCCCCTCATGAGCATTACTTTCCCTGCTGCTTCCGCCAGATTTACACCATTTCTCTTGCTACTGCAGTGAGAAAAAGGGATTACTGAAGCATAAGTGAAGTACATCTCTGTCAGGGGATTCTTCTGTTAATGCCATCTGTGACACAGCATCACTGCAAACATCCCTTCTCCCTGAGCTGGCAGGATGGCAAATGCTCCTGCCATAGCAACATACCAAAAGCCTATGCAAGTTGTTAGCTCGTCATGGCTGTTAATCTTTTATCTGTTTAAATTTACTTTTTGGGAGTCATTTCCCTACCTGTGTGCAAACACAGGTTCTCACAAACATGAACCAATTAGTAACAAGATTTGGTCCCCATCTTTCCTTTCTCTGGACTTTCCTAGAGTCTTGGATAGCAAAGAGCAGAACGTAACACAGTTCTCTTACTCTGAGCTATTGACAATGCTTCGGAAAGCTGCTCAACCATGCCTACCCATTTTGGATTTTAATTATCAAATAATAATACAAATAATTGTTACTTGTACAAATAATCACCCAGACCAAAATGAAAGCAAATTCCACAATGAAATGATATTCAAACACTGCTTGAATAGTTTGAAAAAAAACAACAGAAGCAACAGTAGATGAGGAAAGGGGAATTTCTCACCATCTTCCAGTTTGCCACACCAAGACCAATGGTCAACTGGAAACAAAAATCTGCAGTTCATCCAAGAAGATATTCCATTCACTACATTTAGTGGTTATAAAGCAATGCTCCCGTTCATGTCCACCACCCCCTCTTACCTAATGTGGCTGTTGTATCAGCCACAGAGGATTCTCACCACCTTTGTGGTTAATTCCAAATCACACAATAACTTTAGGTTGCTATAAATTAAGATTTCTGAGTGGTTGGGGTTGAATTAGTGCTGGTTGAAGCTGCTGCAGTGGAGTATTACAGAGTTCATTTCTCTTCCTGCATGCAAATGTGAGTCTTCTCTGGCATACCACTCTTCCAAAAGAAAATGGGAAAAAGGATAGTTTAAGCCCAGGCAAGAAGTCGGTTTTGAAGAAGAGGCATTAAAGGAGGAGGAGAAATCCAGGAGAAATCTTCCTTATTTACACAATCCAGACGCTTCACACCAGAGCACTGAGTGCTGTACCTAAGAGAAGCTTAGCGGGGGAAGGCAGACATTTCCTCTAAGTTTGAATGGAACATAATGTCAATACCTGAAAACTTTTCTCCAGCTGTAAGACATTTAAGAAGTGAGTTAGGATCCGGTCCCACAGTGATGTCTGAACACTGGATGTCCAGTAGTGATTTAGTCAACCAGGGCCATGTTCAGAGGCAGTGAAGAGCAGCAGGTACCTTCACAGGGTTGTGACCTTAGCACAGAAGGCAGGAGTCTCCATCAAGGGGAGCTTGTTTCTCTCCACAGCACTGCCTGCCATTAGGTGGCCAGTTCAGACTTAGATACCCAGAATCTGTTAAGAATGGAAGTGTAAAGTTTTGGCAGTGGATTTGGAGCAAGAGGATGGATTTCACATCACTTTCTCATCAGTACAGAAGCAGCTTGACTGCAGCCACAGACACATTCAAAATAAAGATTGACAGGTTTCAACAATTCACACAGAGAAGCCACTCTCTTCGATTTGTTTTTTTCTCCCTGACTTTATCCTGTAAAGTCCCGAAATATCATCCATGTCCTTTCCCATGTGTCAGAACATCTGCTTCTTCAGTGTCTCTCTGCAGACTTCCATTATCTTCCCCATTTTTTCCAGGTTTTACACACCTCAGCCTAAATAAATGAACCTGGCTCCTCTGTCAGGAGCAGCGCATGGACACCTGACGGCTGTCTCCTGGCACAGCCTTCCCGGGTACAGCGCTTACTGCAGGCACACTGGTTTTTGTAAAGTGACTGTAACATCACTAGGAGATGGGATCTAAAAAAGTATATACAAGATGGAACATACACAGAAAACTATCCCCACCATCAGCCAGAGCTGCTCAAAGGAAGGAAGGTTCTGTCAGTTTAGCTGCCGTAACAAAACCAACATAAACCAGGAGTTGCCTATTCCCATGGTAGGCAGTGGCACCACCATGGTACAATACACAGTAGTCATTACTCGGTGCTTGTTCTAAAACTAAAAAAGGTATGTGCATGTGTAATGCCCATTAAAAAGCATTTGTATCTACAATACACATTATACTTTGTACATCAAGTTACTTCAATTTTTTTTTTATTATGACAATTTACATGTCATATTTATATGAAAGAAATGACAGTAGATATTATAACAAAACCATTATGAAAGAAAAGTTACACAATTAGGCCTACAAGCTATAAAATGGCTTCAGGCCCAGCTTATACACAAAGAGTTCTGACCAGACTTTAGTGAGAGACAACGCTGAACAATTCATTAACAAAAATATTGGCACCAGCCTTAACATTTTTTCTTACTTCATTTACAAGGAATACAGTATTTAAACAGTTGTGTACTGCAAATCTAAAAACATTAGCTGTTAATAAACTGCAGTTAACCCTTTGAGCACTATGCCACCATGATTTCCATTTTAAAAAGTTTTAACGGAGCATGTTTTACATGCACGTGATATTACCAGTGGGAGGAAAAAGACAGTGAAAGCACCACCCAATTTATGTGCAACAAGAATAACACTTCCAGTTTTTTCAAGGTATCTCCCCCCCTTCACACACATACATACACACACACACTCTCACACACACACACAGAGAGAGAGAGAGAAAGAGAGAGAGAGTGTCCCCTGGGTCCTTTCCCTTTGATATTGTAGCAAGTCATGATTGAAGAGAGACTGAAAAAAAACAAGGTACAGGACTGAAATTCAAGGATTAAACGCTACATAAAGAGCTCCATTTGCAGAATTTACCATGTTAATTCTTTAGAGAAAGAAAATAAAAGATGAGGCCAGCTGTGGAGACCATTTTTAAGGAACTCAAGGTGTCTTTGCAAACATACAAACAGCACATGGTAACAAGACAAAACTGTATTTAATGTAAGCATATCTTACATTTTAAGAGACCTATTTGGCAGATTTGATCCAGTTCTCAGATGAATACTGGAGGGTAAGCATCCACGTGGGACACTGAGAATCCCCACTGTTTGTCTCATGGACAGGATCTGTGCCTGTGTGAGAACTGCCCCGCAGCCAGGAATGGTGACTTTATGCATTTGGATCAGTCCCATCTGTCACCTGGCTGCAGCAGGAGAGCTGTGAAACATGAGCAGGAACCAGCAACTGCATTGGCAACACAGCAGTTTAATGCCAGTCAGGGGGAGAAGCATCCTTTGAGTGAATACAGGAAAGGAATAAGGTACTTTACAAGATTTTAGAGTCCATATCACAAGTACAAAATGGAAAACTAAACAAGGCTTACAGCTTTATGGTTTTACTTCTTTTCCTACCACTACCTTGAGTGGCAGATCAGTATCTATTAAGGACTTTCATCTGTTCTAACAGACAGTGTACCGGTTACTAGATCTATAACGCATTTTTGCAGAGGGACTTTATCCCTGTAGAACCATTTAAGGTCTGACAGACTGATCCAAGTTCAATTGTGTGGGACACAGTAAGAGGAACAAACAATAAAGCAAACTGTGTGGACTCTTGACTGTCATCCCTGGAGACAAACATTGTCATAATATTCTACGGACTGATCCTAATTTTTTCTATATCCACATTGCATTGATGGAGGAACATTATTTATTCCCTTAAGGAAGGAGACATCAAGTACATTTTCCAGTTACTTTGAAAATGAAGATGAGAAAAGAAGGGTATGGGGATGATTCTCCTAAAAGGAGACCTTCCTTTGGAAATCCAGCCTTTGAAGAGCAAGCCATAAGTAGTTTCTAGGCCTGTCCAAGACCTGTCTTGCAAATGGGAAGAGTTTGCATCCAGTATTCCATTCCACTTCCCTTGATCCATTCCCCATCTCCCCGTTACTGGAACAAGCATCCAAACAGCAGGAGCAAGTGACCGTCTGCACCTGGGGAACCAGTGAGACTGACTATACACAAAGTGCTGCAAAGTGCATGAAGCCAACCTGCTGAACAAATGGAACCATGCCGTGGCTCGGCTCTCCTCAGCAACCTTTGGGGTTGTATTGAGCAACAGCAGATCTACTGGCAGGCACATATGCCCCTCCAACTGCAATGCTGTTCCCTCTCCTGCTCCTCAACTCAGGTGTGGGGGGCCAGCATTTACAAGATGATAGTCAAAAACCCAAGTTGTAAGACTTGCTTTTAATTTGCAGTTGAATCAGAATGCTTTACACCACCGATCCAACTGTAAAAACTCATCTACTTTAGAGTGTTTTATTCTTTCCACCAGCAGCTCTACACAATCTTTTATTTATGTGTTATACTAAGCAATATACATATTTTGCAATATACAAAGTAAGTAAAATTATTCTGAAGTGTTGGGACAATCATTCCCACGTTTTTGCTGTTTGCAGCTACCTCAGTTAGTTACACCTAATCTAAAAGAAGAGCTTGGTAAGTAATATGACTTTCCAAAGTGACTAGTAATCCTCAATACCCCAACTGCTGGGTCTCCAGAAATAACTTCCAACTGATAAATATTTCTGAAGCCAGAGCTCTTCATTAGGTCTCAGGCTGGGTAAAGCATCAAAAATTAGTCATAGAGTTTTTCTTATATCAGGATATACCAGGAAAAAAAAAACCAACCAATTCAAACTAAACCAAACCACCAACAACAAACCAACCAAACAAAAACCCCGAAATGGATAATTTCTGCTGCTTTTTTTTTTAATTTCTGCTTTCCAACATTTTAAGTGAGATACAGTACCTATGCTAACTGTTAAGGAAGGGGAGGCAGAAGAGACTACCAGCAATGTGATCTTGATCCTGTAAATCCTTACTTCAGACAATATCCTAAATGCTTCTGTGGAAGTTTTAAACACTTAAGGCCTTGCAAAATTCTGCTGCCTTATTTCTAGAGATTCCCATATCATATTCAATGCAAATTTCCCCCAAAGCTGCTGTTTTGTTTGAAGATACTTGATCTTCTACATTTTATTCTGTATTTTTATATATTTAAGGATTTTATCTACCCACCAAATCAGAAGCATATATAAAATTAAAATACATACCATCACTGCATATATATCAAACCAAATTTTCAAGGCCTATATAAAGCTTTTTTGAATTAGGTGACACAAATCCTTTGTGAGACCAGTTCTGGGGGCGAGCATTACTGCCATGATTTATTTAAATCACTGTGTACAGAGCGAATTTTAAAAAGCAGGTGCTGTAAAAATTCCTTGTTTACTTTTCATAAAAGAAGTTGGTAAAAATATGTGAGTTGAAATCATTATTTGAAGGTTTAGACTAGAGCTTCCTAGTGAAGAAAACTGAAAACCATGTCATAAGCACCTGAAAAAGAGGTCTAAAATGGACCCCTGACAATTAAAGAGTAAAATTATTAAACACTTGCAGCATCTGGATACCAGTGTAGTTCAAATAACAGATGTGAAGAGAAATCAGAACAACTGTACTACTGCTATACAATTTTTCTTTTGTGAACATATATCTTGGGCCCCCTGAGTTTCTCAGTGTAAGGTCTGTCACCAAGAGTTCAGACACAGCAATTAGAAAACAGAAGTGAACAGAAAACAAGTCCAGCTAAGTCATTAGCTCCCATAATATGGAGAGTAACTGAGACACATAATACAACAAAATATTGAAGGTGACACTTAAAAATGAGCTTTTTGGGAAAAAAAAGCATTCTCTTGTTTCTCCTAAGTGCTGCTAGACCAGAACAATCTTTTCATTCAAAAAAATAACCAGAAAGATGCAATGATTTTATAATGTAATTCAGCATGTACAAAATGAAAGCATCAAAGAGTTGATTGTTCAGCACTGACCTTGATAACGAAGGGTTATTAAATGTGATGTCATTTTCCATCTTACATCAAGAATATGCTCAGGTTTATCAGACTCAACAACCAAGAGACAGCAACTGTGGCAAAACCAACCCAGCTGTTAATTCTATCCCCCTTCTGCTTAGGTTAACACATGCCAGCCATCACTGCAGAGTGGCCCTGCTTGTGTGGTTTTTGTCACTGAATCAGAGAAGTCCCACACAGTGAAGCAAACAGACAGCATTTATCTTGGTGGCACCAAAAAAAAAAAAAAAATCCACTCCTTGACTTGATTTATATGTTTTTCTTCCCAACAGGGCTACTTAGACTACACATAGAAATCAGCTTTCCTCCCAATCAGTTATACACAGAAGAGCTTGAAGGTAAAAAATGGCAAAGCTTTTAGTGACAATCTGTGTGGGATAAACAAGAGTTTGGTGAATAAATGTTCTGCACGTTCAGCCAGTAACTGCTTGTTCTCATTCAAAACAATCCCTGGCCCATGTCCCATTTACCATACACACTTTGAGCTTTAAACCCAAACCTACACCTGAAGATCATTACTCTAAGACAACTAACCTCTGATCTCTCACAGAAGGGCACAAGACTGTAAGGACACCAGGAAGACATTTTCACTCTGGAATCATGTATGTACTGTAACAGCATGAACCCTGTGTGACAGCTGGCCTCTTGTCAGGAAATGTCATCTTTCCAAATAGATGATACAGTTTCCACTAAGCAGGACACCTTAAAAATTACAAAAATACCAAGTTTTAAAATGGTAATACTTTCCAGAGCATTTTTTGCAGTTTTTCCTTGCACACCATTCCCATTGATCTAAGGAGGAACCTTGATCCTGTGGGATGAAGTTACCTCAGGTACCAAGGGTGCCTTAGAAGACAGAAAAGTTGCTTTTAAGAAGAGACCTATAGAAAGTACAATTTGGTAACAACTGGCCATTTTTACAACATGACACTTCTGATGCAAGCTTCAATGCTCTTATTTTGCTTCCTGGTCTGTCCTCTTTTTCATCACTCTAACTCAGTACTCAATTTTTTTCATGATCGGTATATTCAGAAATGTAACTCCATTGTATTTTCCTAATCACACAAGCACTTCCCCCCTAAGTATGTAGCATTTGGAGTTGACTCTACAAGCAAGAATGTTTGATCAGATACTAAAAGGCTCCAAACCAGGCAGCAAAGGAAAATATGGCACTGCCAAAACAAACGAAGAACCATTGATTCCACAGAGTTGATGGATGTGAATCAGTTCACACTCCAAGTATTAAAAATGCTCAGCAGCTACTATCATGGACAAGTGGAAGCCTTGTTTTTACTTGTTCTAACACATAAGTATATTAGAATTTAGAAGCACTATATTTATGCATCACCTAAGCAAAGAAAAGCACTAGAGTAGCTTAAAACGCTACATAAGCTTTTAAGAACTCCTTCTAAGCTTCTGTGGCTACACCATTTTAATAATTTAACTATTAACTGTTAACATCAGTAAGGTAGAGAAAACATTTACTCTTTGATGAAATTAAATTGTCATGTAGAGAGTGATTTCTCTTTGTTTTTAATAACAAGCCAGCTTAGCACAGCAGATAATCAGCAAGTTCCATATTTTTGCATCTTTCTGATCCTAGTTTTGTAGCATGATATGTGCACTGCTAGAACCCAAACAAGTAAGAGTCATGGAGTGGTTCTGACAGACCCTGTGGAGAAAGAGGTGGAGAAATAAAACCAAGACTTTAAAGGCCAGAAGGTAGGTAAATTTTGGATCTAGGTTTTCTAGAGAGGTATTTATTGAAGGCCTAATGCTGGTTTTATTACAAGAAAACCGAAGTGCTTAATGACTGACTATTAAATACAATATAATGAAAGGGAATCAGGTGGGGCAGGGAAGGAGAACTCACTCCTCAGTGGCAGCAGCAGTTTTGGTGCATCCATTGCCGGCAATGGATATAAACACCAGTCGAAAATCCAAATCTCAGAGCAAAAGGATTAATAGATGTGACCTTTTTGGATTTCAAAGTTTGGCAGATATGTTTGAGCTGTCTGTGTCCTATAACATGTACAAATGCTACAGCCTGCATCTTAATCAGAGTAAAGAGAAAACAGAATGCTCTTGATGTGCCCCATGTTGATTTGGTGGGGTTTTTATTCTTCCACTGTCTTATTTTCCCCCCTTGAATAAAAGCACGTATCACTTTATGCCTGCTCAAAAGTTGATGAGATGCCTTGGAGTCAAGCATTTTCTCTCAGAAACTCTGCCTTCTTGAAATCAGTTGGTCACATGACAGTTATTAAAATGTATTTTAAGAAAATTCTAATGGCCAAAGGCCAACAACTACATTCAAAACCTGCTAATACATCCAGGCAGATAAGTAAAACCAAAACAAAAACACACACAAACCCCAAACAGGAAACCTCCAAAAGGAAAACTGTTCCATTTGTTTACTTCAATTTGAAGTAGATATTAAGGGCATGAATGGACCAGTCATGGTTTATTTGAAAATCCCTCCATCCTCTTATGCACTGTCATTCTGTGGTCAATGCCGTTGTACAAACACATTTTGTTCAGAATACTCCAAGTGGTGATGAAACTCACGTGGCTGGGCAGCAACCGCAGGGCTCTTTTGTCTGTAAAAGTTTGCAGTGCTTACAGACTAACTAGACATCAATACGTCCTCCCACTAGACATTGTGCATTGAAGGCCATTTCATGAACTGTGCATGAGATCGCTTTAGAAATTCATGGTTAGAATGTTTTGACTATCAAAAACTTCATTACAGTACACTTCACTGTACAAACACTTTAAAGGATGTTTATTAGGAAAGTCTGCAAGTCATAATGAATAGCAGAGTTCTTGTTTATGGTACCTTCTTGGCCTCTAATAATTCTGTTTGCCTCCAGTATTAAAATCAAACTGCTTTCATGAAGGTGATTACTAAAATGAGCTATGGTATGTTAACCTACAACTCACAAAATGCGACAGTACAGACATTAATTTTGCTTTTAACTGTCTGTTAAGTTGTAATCTAAGTTGTGAACATTTAAATATAATATATATCTCATATGAAAAAGCTAAAGCACAAGTGCTTCTGCACCACCCCCCTCCCGTCCCCCCACCCCTTGAGCCAAACCCACCCCAGTTCCGGTTTGGGCCCTGACTGATTTGGAATGCTTTCTTAGGCCACCCATTTCCACAAATGTGTATGCACTCAGGAAATATAAAGTCAAAAATATACAAATCTCTTGTTGTTATAAGGGTTTTGCGAGTGAAATTACCCAGGACCATGGACTTGGAAGGAGAAGGGTGGGGGGGGGTAAGAGAGGGAATTTACAGCAATTTATCTTCAAAGTTCAAAACTGGTCACTTCACAGAAAGACTGCAGGACTGGTGAAATTCTTGTTTCTAGAAAGTGATACTGTAGTGGAGAATTTTCTAGGAAAAATAAAACAGCTTTTAATAACTGGCCCGCTGGTATGAGCTACCGTGGAATAAATTAGCACAAAAATGGAAGTCTTATAACTGTTCACTGTTACAGACGTAATCAACAAGGTCAGTCACTCTCAAAAGTTCATCTTCATCTTCCTCCGGCCCTACCGCTTCCTGCCCGCTCCCTGTCCCATTGGGCGCCAGGCTGGCGCTGGCTGTGCTGTCCTTGGGGGCCTGGGTCTTCTCGCTTGGCTTGCCAATCAAGTTCTCAATGGTTTTCCCTGGGCTCTGTCCGTTGGTGGAAGGCAAGTCCACCAGGCTGTAGTCCAAAGGGCTCTCTACTTTCCCTACATTATCAAAGTCATCTTCATCATCGCTCTCTATCCGGTAGCAGTGCTTCTTGGGGTTCTCTTGGGGGGCTTGTGCTGCTGGCAGCTTAGCTGCAGGAGCAGGGGTTTCTGCATCGTCATTCACGTTTTCACGGGTATCTTCCTCATCGGTCTCGATTCGATTTAGGCGTTTGCGGACAGGCTTCCCTTCTTCCTCCTCATCCTCTCCTTCCTCAGAATAGTCGTCTGTACTTCGCCGACGTTTTCGAATCAATCGCTTTGACTCCTTTGTGGATTCATCATCTTCAGAGTTCTTAGATGTGTAGCTCTCTGGAAGAAGCAGCAGACTTAGACCTATTAGCAAATCTCAATGCAACATTTATTTTTCACCTTTCACACTCATTAACAAGACAGCACTCTGAGCACGCACATTTCTGTCTCCTTCCCCAGGTTCCCCGACCAAGCCAAAAGGCTTGCACTCTTTATACTTTTTAAATAAACTTTCTAATGTAGCAAGTTCAATAAATTATGGATATTCTGTTTCCAACCTGAGGATTACCAGAGGCTTTAGAAGAAGGTGTGTTTCTCCCCTAAAACTAGCAACTCCATGTTGGGAATAACACAGAATTGCATTGCTCCTCTCACAGAATGTGCTTATTTGCACCCTCACAGAAGCTCAGAACCCAAATTATCATAAAATTCATGAATCTACACATACACACCATACAGTACATAAAGCTGTACCATACCCCTGCCACCCCCAAATCATGTACAACTTCCTCTGAAGTTAAGGAATGATGCCTGTCACCTGAAGTTTGGTGCTCTTTAATGGGAGGCTTGGTGTTTTAGCAAGCTGGAATATTGCCTACACAGTGACAGCCTTTACACTGATCTTTGATGGCTGTAGTGAGAAAAGACGGAAACTGAAAAATCAAATGGCAAACATAATTTGTTGTCTCTCTCAGATTCCCATTAGAAATTATGGGAATTTTCATTTTAAAGGGTATTATTTAATGTCGGTTCAAGTTGATAGAGACTGTCAATGTTCTTCTATTTTAAAAATAATTACCATTCCAGTAACACTGTTACATGTTCTAGGATATACTGTGGGAACTGCAGGAGAGTGCTGGAAAGGTGCTAAATGGTGCTGATTTTAATATATGGAAAGCCAATACTAAAAATACCCGAGGAAATGGGATTTAATGAAGAAAAGATAATGTCAATCAGGGAATGTTTAAAGCCACTATTGCTGGCAAAAAAAAAAAAGCCACCACAGAGCCTGATAACAAGCTGTATTGAAAATCATGTTTTTGAGATACTACAGACTTGTTTCCCTTCACCTAGAGGATACTCTACCACTCTCTAATCTCAGGACAGCCTTTCCAAAACTGAGGCACTCAGGCTGTCAAGGACAGCTCATTTTCTGAGGAAGCCTGTTATCCATTGCAACCTGAACCACTTAGCATTTCGGAAAGACAGACCTAAGGTCTGATAAGCCAGGCACCCACAATCTGAAACAGCCCAAGTCAGTGGCTGGTTTTGTAAAAGCTAATTAATTATAAATCACAAAGCACACCAAAGCACACAGTTATGGTGTGCCTGACATTACTAACAGAGTCTGACACTTGGCACAGCTCCTTAAAGAGGCAATGGAATGAGTGTGAGCCACCAGCATGAACAGAGTCAGGGTGCCAGAGGCAAAGCACTTCCTCTTAGAAAACAGAATCTTTAGAGGCTCATGGGATGTAGCTTTGTGACCTCTTAACAGAAAAGTGGTGAAACAGTTGTATTAGTGCCAATTTTGGAATTCCAACTCTCTATGTGAGGCACAGTCAATTCCTGGAAGTCAGGATTAGGGGCAATGATAAACTCGAGAAGTGACTCACATGAAGCACCAATGGGCTGTTTCAGAAGGAAAGAGTTTCTGAGAAACACCAAGGAACTCTATAAAGACAATTCTCTGAAATACTGGAATTATATAACTTTCCCTTCATGCTGATGCTGACATACACCTGCTCCTGGAAATACTGGACTGTTTGTTTTACCTTCACTATCTGAAGTGGAGAGTCTGCGTTTATGAACTCTTCTCAGCTCCTTCCCATATCGGACACTTTTTTGTGAGCCATCACTTTCTGAATCTTCCTTATAATTTACTTGTCTCTTCTGATTCCGTCTTGATCTTCTCCTCCTAGTTTCCAGGTAATCATCATCACTGTAATCTGTGTAATCACCACTCTCTGTACAGAATAAAACAGTGATGTGCATTATTGCATCAAAGCAAAACTGCCTCACATAAAAAATTTAGGTAAGTTTCCTAATTCAGATAGTTTCCTTACTTTTTTTTTGTTGCCTGATCTCTCCTGGTGTCAAAGACGTCTCTACAATTCCTGACAGTGGAAACAACCTTACTGAACTGGAGTTGATGGCACACGTTACCGGTGCCTCAGGAAAGTCTGTCCTGCTTTTAAAATTTAAATAAGTGTACTCTACTAGAAGATTTTTAAGAACAGGTAGATGAAAAGAGACTGACATGCTGAAACTCCAAGACCTGAGTTATATAAGTTAACAACAAAAAAATCAATTTCACTCAATCATGGGTTTTCTTAGAACAGAAGCCATACAGAAGAAACTTACCATCAATCACAGTTCTTCCTGCACCAGTATACTGTGCAGCTAGTGTCTTCAAAAATTAAATTTATTTAGATCAGTTGAAAATAGCCTCAAATCAACTTCAGCTGCTTTTCACTGAGCTATGCCAGAACAATTATCCCAAGATACATTTCTATAAAAGCCACACACTTCCTAAGTTAGTGATTGACATGAGTCACAGATCAAAGTGGCATCCTCTTTACTTCCTAAAATATTAGACAAAGAAACAGAGCAAGTCAGCAAGAACAACCAGCTTCAAAAAGAAAGTCCATCTCTGGAGACTGAAAATTAAGCCTCTGGCAGAGCACCTTAGCTCAAAACAGGCTTTTAAGCAGGATCCTGATGGACAGTAATGAGGGTAAGAGAGAAACAGAAACACACAGTTAGGATTATACTTTCAGATATATATGAAATTATACTGAAATCAGTTGATTTTATCACAGACGTGTGTCAGATAGATAAGCAGACAGATAAGCAAACTCTTTAGACTCCTGCCAGTATCTTAATTGATAAGAGCTTATGATCAGTGTAATTATGCATTGAGGACAGGGAGACAACAATCACTCATATAGTTGTCTTCATCCATCCATACATGAATCTTCCTTTTGGAAATCAGTACTCCAAAGCAACTTACTCCAACATGTTCATCATCTATATTCTAGACAGATAAAACACTGGAAAGATAACACATACTGTAGTAAGTTAACACTCCAGTATAAATTCACAGTAAGACTGAGAAAAAAATGAATGTTCATCTATATGGCACTTTCTAGTCTGTGTCTCAAATGAAGTAGAAACAAGAAGGAAAGTCTTCAGAGAAAGATGTTGATCATGAAAAAGTTAATGTAGTGCACAGGTACTATTCTCACACTCCAAAGCATGCCAACAGAAAAATGGAGCAGTTGAAGGACAAGTAGAATAAAGCGAATTATTAGGTTCTCCTGTGATGTAAGAGTCTTCAGTTACTAAAGATTTTAAGGATAATTTTAGGAGAGAGAGATTCAAGGCATTATTCTTTGCTTTCAAGCCTCCCAGAAAACACAGAATGCCATACAACTGAAGTTTTCTTCCATAAAAGTTGACAGAAAATGTTTCTTTCAGAATCTTTTTCATAGGTGTGTTCAGAAGGTCTTTTACTAGCTATAAAGAAGCACGCTTGTCTCCATCCTCCTTCCTATAATCATGTATCAAACAGGAGAGGTACAGAGGTAGCTGCAACTATCCACAATGGTGGCCTCTAGAATCATAGCACAAGCATTTATTTAAATACGTAATTACCTAGAAATGCCAAGAACCTAGTGCTCAGTATCAGTTTCCTGAAAAATACTGACAGCAGAACAAGTAGCAAACTGCTTTACAGCAAAGATGACATCTGACTTGAACAAAGCAAGCAAGCAAGTTAACATCAGTTGTGACAGAAACTCAAACTCCCATTCTCCCTCTCTCCAGAAAAGAGTATTTAAAATATCAAAGATTGCTTATACGCACCAGACTCTCTGCTTGAATTGTCCTCAGACTCTTCATCTTCATCATCTTCAGAGTATTTTTTCTTGACTGTTTTCCTTCGTAACCGCCTGCTTTGCCTCATGGGCCTGGAGAGGTGTCGCCTGGATATGCGGGCACAGAACTCAGAGTCACTGTCCTCGTTTGATGGTGGGTCATCTTCACTTTCGTCCAGATTTTCCTCTGATATAACAAACTCATCCTGAGATCTGTTAAAAGGAAAACCCCAGATAGCAGAGACAGGTATCACAATCAAAGCATTGAACTAGTACTAGGGTGTTACAAGTGTTGGGTGTTGGGTGTAATAAATTACCATCAGTAATTGTTCACTGAACCGTGTTATGGGAAACACCTTGTGATCTGATCAAGGCTATTTCTCCAAACACCCAGCAAAGTAAACAAAAGATTAGCCAAACCAAGAATTGAGTAAGCAGTTTTTTGCAGTGACAGACTTTTTCAGCTACAAAGCTTCATTCCCACAATCACCTACCGGGAAGAGGACAAAGACTCCCCCAACAACACCTCACACAAACACAGAAGAAACAGAAAGATACATGTGGCACAAGAAATCGCAGAGTATAAAGAGCAGAGACTCTCGGTTGGTTGTGCGCTGTGGTGGAGCGGAGACTCCCCAGCCACCCAGCGCGCTGTTTTGCTTACTGTCGCTTGCTTAATAAATTCCAATATGATTCAA
>VWZN01008390.1:54883-109442 GCA_013396955.1 Regulus satrapa | reverse complement strand
GTTTTTTGCAGTGACAGACTTTTTCAGCTACAAAGCTTCATTCCCACAATCACCTACCGGGAAGAGGACAAAGACTCCCCCAACAACACCTCACACAAACACAGAAGAAACAGAAAGATACATGTGGCACAAGAAATCGCAGAGTATAAAGAGCAGAGACTCTCGGGTGGTGCTTGTGAGCTGTGGTGGAGCGGAGACTCCCCAGCCACCCAGCGTGCTGTTTTGCTTACTGTCACTTGCTTAATAAATTCCAATATGATTTAACTGGGCTTGTGTCCAGTCAATTATTGGGACTCACATATAACATTGGGTTTTCTTTATTTTTGTTTTTTCCTATCTGTAGAATTTTTTTACCATTAGTCTCTTAGAAACACTAATGTGGGTGCTTGGGGGTACTTGAGGAAAACAAAGAGTTTAAGCCAATCCAGGTAAAAAAAGCAGGTGGGGGCACTCAGGTCTCACTCTGCAGAGAGAGAACAGAATGGTCCACTCTTTTTTGGAGCCTTGGCCTGCCTTCCTCCTTCTCCCCGTGCGTATGCATGGGATTCCTTCTCCCCGTGGGTGTGCATGGGACTCCGGAGCCTCTCGCTGCCTTGCTCGGAGCCGCCACCGCTGCAATCCCATCGCTTCTTCGGCACCGTTCCGGAGTCTCCCTGCCCCCTTTGACACTCTGCACCACTGGTCCACCGAGACGCCCCCAGGGTTTCCAGCCCAGGCCCCGGGCTCTCGGCCCCCTCGCCCAGCCTCGGGAATTCTCTTCCCCGCGCGGCTCCCGCTGTGGGCCGAGCCGCCATCGCCTCGTGCTCCCCGAGCCCGCCCCACAGCGCCCCCTGCAGCCCGCGGGGATCACCGNAACAAGCAAGTGCTAAGTATCATGTTACACAAAACAAACAAACAAAAAAAAAAAAGCACAAATATTATCATGAGGAGCAAAGACCCAGAGAGAGCAAGCTGCCATCACCGACATGAGGCTTCAGCTGTGTATTTGGGGGTACAGCTCTACAGTGCATGACATTACACAGCATACTACAACAGTAGGTGGATATAAACACTGTCACACCAACACTGCAGGTGGCATTAACATAGGACAGATCCTAGAGTGTTCACATTGTTCATTGCAATGTAATGTCTGCACAGCAGTAACTGTGGAGGGAAGAAAGTATCAACCATGTTCTAGCAAAGGTGACCTTTCCTTCACAAATTCAGCACTGTCTCACAACATTTCTGAGAATTAGAACATTAATGTTAAGAATGTATCTTAATACAAAACTCTGGCTCTAATGTAAAACATGCACCTCACAACCTAAAAACTTGCAACACTCCCCCAGTTTCAAGTGAACCAAGGCTTTTTAAAAAACTGTTGAGCACTGAATTTACACAGTCACTTGTATTTGGTTGCCAACCANTACAGCTCTACAGTGCATGACATTACACAGCATACTACAACAGTAGGTGGATATAAACACTGTCAAACCAACACTGCAGGTGGCATTAACATAGGACAGATCCTAGAGTGTTCACATTGTTCACTGCAATGTAATGTCTGCACAGCAGTAACTGTGGAGGGAAGAAAGTATCAACCATGTTCTAGCAAAGGTGACCTTTCCTTCACAAACTCAGCACTGTCTCACAACATTAATATTAATGTTAAGAATGTATCTTAATACAAAACTCTGGCTCTAATGTAAAACATGCACCTCACAACCTAAAAACTTGCAACACTCCCCCAGTTTCAAGTGAACCAAGGCTTTTTAAAAAACTGTTGAGCACTGAATTTACACAGTCACTTGTATTTGGTTGCCAACCAAATCTAAATTCCAGTGTAGGATCCAGAAGGCCTTAAGCAGAGGATGGAGTTGAAAATGCATGAGCACGCTTTAACAGATCAATGCACTATTAATTCTATGACATTTCCACAAGCTACACTCATTGATTAGAAATTTCCAGCACATGTAGCTCAATTATTCAGGGTGTCACTGAAATGTCCTCAGCATGGTCACAGGTGAAAAACAAAGCTCAAAATTTGCATTTATCTTGTATAGATTTTCCATACACTTAATAAATTGACTCAATGATTGGTGCAAAGCTTTAAACATTACTGGTAAAGAGCCTACAGCTTCATGCTTGCTTTATTATGCTGCTTCATTGAGGGATAAAGTTAACCTAAAATTATCAAATTTTTTAACATCAGTAATTGCCCAGAATAAATGATGGGAAATTCTGTGGAAAGTGAGTTTCAGTTAGCCAGAGCAATGACTTGTATTTGTTTTCTACAGTATAAGCCACTTTGATTGTTTTCACCTACAGAGCAGCAATCAAGAACTTATTTCAGAATCTGCCTGTCAGGTTTTCTATGTTCTAAATAATGGAAATTTTCCTCTTCCAATTTCTAAATGACATCCAGGCAAAAAAAAAAAAAAAAAAAAAAAAAAAAAAAAAAAAAAAAAAAAAAATCCCACTAAATAGGAATTTCCAACTCTTACTTTTAAAAGGGAACAACCAGCACCATTTTAGCTACATTTTTGTTACAAATTTCTGTTTGACAGTCATATCAGCCAGAGAACTGAGCCCACCTGGCTCCTTCACTAATAGAAGCCTGTACTGAGGCCTCAAACATCACGGTAATCTTTCCAGAACATATTATGCTTAAAATACAGATTATACGATATCAGCAAATGGATCCAGAGTGCAATTTTTCCAGTACAATGATGTTCCCCTAGGCCAGGAGGACTCCATGGTAAGTGGTTTGGAAATGGGTGGTCTTTAATGTCCCTTTCAACCCAAATCATTCTATCATTCTCTGACTTCTATTGGCACTGTGCAGTACCATTCCACCACTGGGAACATGCTCCTGATGATCATTTCACAGGCACTGCAGAGTCACAGAAATCTGTAGAGGTCTGTGACTTGTAGAGAAGTTAAATTGCAGACCTACCCATCACTGATCTTGAATTCATCCTCACTCTCTTCTTCATCCATGTTACTGTCACTATCCAAGTCATTTAGTCGCCGTCGTTTCTTGCGCCGTGCTGCAGCAGCCCTTTGTGGTCGCTTGTTTTCCTTCCTTTCTTCCTCTAGGATTGTAGAAATGTCTTTTCCACGGTGACCTGTGATATTTGACATGTCTTTGCCTCTGCCAATGCCTGAATTCAGAGACAGAAAGGAGAAAAAATAGCAAGTTTATTTTCTTGTTTAACGTCCTATAGCTCTTTCTTGCATGTGCCTCACTTCAGTTTATTTTCTGTCAAGCAGAATATTTTCTTGACAAGCAAGACTATCAAGAGTCTTGCTCCTGACACACACAGCCCAGCTGGGGTCACTTGCGAATATTGAGGTCCATGCAGAAGATCATAGTTAAGTGTCTGCATTCTGATGCTCAACCCCAACCCACATTACTAACACACCAGTGCCTTTTGAGAGGGCAATTATCAGAAAATACACTTTTTTTTTCCTAATACTGAATATCTTCCTTGGGAGATGAAGGGTTTGAGTTGTGGTTTGGCCAAGGAGTAAAGTTTTTGGAAAGGTCCTTTAGTGTTGAGACTTGGTTATGTTTATTGTAATGGACCTTGTGTTACACACCCACAGACACACCATTTTCAGATTGTCTGTGTACATCCATGAGCTTCTGAAACTGCTGAGTGTCTGGAGATGCCACAGGCCAAACAACTGAAGGACAGTGTTTCACGGCTGTTTTTTTAAGACAAGTTAAGGTCTTTGTGCAGAAGTACAAATCCACCTTCATCCTTCAGGTAGTGCTGAAGATCTCTTTTGGTCCCACATTGCCTTAACAGGCAACGAAGTACAGAATTTCACTTTACTCGTGTTCATCTGAGAAGTGCTAATAGAGCTGGATGAATATTAACACCCAGTCTTTAGGGGGATCCAACTGCAGATCCATTTGTGAGGCCTCTTTTTACAGGGGACAAATGTTGATAGCACTGCTGCCATTCCAATCTCAAATCCAAAACTTACTCATTACATATATAAAAACATGTACAGGGTGGATTTAACTATCAACTTTTACTCATTTTCTGACATCTTTTGGCAGCATGGGATGGCTACTCTGAAGGAAAATTATTTAGTCCACATCCAAAAAATACTGCAGTAAAAAAATCCCTGACAAACTACAGAGTTTAAAGGGAGAGGACTGTATATGTTGCTTCTCATTAAAAAATTAATTTGCTCTCCATCTTCTTATCACCACTGCAATGCAAAAACAAGTAACATCAGCAACATACCTCCTCCATCAGCCTCCTTGATATCATCTTCAATTGCCTCATCAATTGCCTCGTCAAATTCATCAAACCTAAAAATAACAGCTTCCATTTACCACTTTGAAGTGACCCTTAATTAAATCATTACAAAAACATACCTCAAAATCTGAAGAAACTACACTGCACAGACAGTGGGCTGGATACATAATGTACTAAAATATTGGGACAGAATTTTTTAAAAAGGCTATTTTATTATCAAAGTTGTGTTTTTTACTTCTATTTGCTTGTGGATTATTTACCATTACCTGTCTTACTATTGAGTTACATGAACAAAAATCACCTTCCGTTTTATACAACGGGCATCTGAATTTAACAATATATAATCTGAAAGTAATTTTAAATGGTTTCAATAGCATTTCCACACCAAGTATTCATCATTTTTTCCACAACTTTTATTAGATGACATTAGCTCTACCAACCTTCAAAATAGCCTGAGAGCCACTACTAAATTCAATGTAAAATTCTTTATTCTGTCTATATTTGCCTTCAGAACTGATTTCACATAGCTGCTTTCAACTCTTAAAGCTCATAATACTTTATGCATCTGCAACATTCTAAGCTGAACAGATAAAATAAAACACAAAGTACAAAGTTCCCCATAAATCTACATAAGTAAGTTGTAATGCAATGTTACATAACTGAATAGGACAACCAAAAACAAAGTCTTTGAGTGTGCTCGTCCTGCAAGAGCTTTTATAAAACTGCACAAATTTCTGCACCCTGAGTAATTAATTTAAAGAGAAAACTGAAGAAAAAAGATCCAATCCTTTCAATACAGATGACCTCTTTGTTTGTTTCTTCAGTTATGAATTAAAATTCCATAAAAAGGGATTGCTACCTGTTTGAAAAAATAGATACCTTGAGCTCAAATACACAAAAGTACAAATTTTATTACGTGTATAGAAAAGAATTTTTATTTAGATGCAAATTTTTCTTCTAGTTTTTTTAAAAAGTTTCTTTTTTGTATTTTTTTCAATACAGACAACTAACAACTGGAAAATACATTCATTAAAGAGTCTACTTCTCTGTCATGAAAGAAAGATTAGTTTCATTTACCTTGGTTTTCTATAGGAACCTCCAGGAGTAAAGAAAAAAATAAATCTAATACTTTATTCTGTATTCCAATAGTAAGCATAAAACATGTTCTCCTTTAAAAATAAAGTGATGGAGTTCTGATATCTTTATATTCCTTAGGAGCAACTGCATGCCACTCTCAAGGCAGCTTTACTCAGCAAGAAAATAACTCTGAAATTGTTCCATCAGTAAGATTAGTTCCACATTACTCAAACACTGTTTTCTCTCCACAACATTAAAAAACCCTTCTTTAAAATGTGAGAAATCCCTTGATGCTTTCAAACCACTGCTAATAAATACCCTGAGCTCAGCCACGAGCTGACAGCTGCTTGTCCATTAGGTGTAATGGAACATAATTTCTTTTGTTGCTGCTTTTATCAATGATGCAGGTTTTTGCCAACTTGCTCATGAGAAGACTCAACAGATGGGTGCTACAAAGGGATTACAGATCTTTTAGAGAATGAGGATGCTCGACAACACAGATCTGTTTCCTAGTGGAATAAAACCTCTGGCATTTATTTTCCCCTGCTGTCACAACTCTTAGTAACACCACTGGAACTTTACTGTAGACATATAAATCTGAGACACTGATACGTGTAATATTTTCACTGGCTCCAACGTATGTGTATGATGTAGCCCATAAGAAAGACTGTTACTTTTTATCAGAACAGATTTATTGAATGTAATGTTTCAGATGTTTCTGTAACATTACATTCGATAAAAATTTACTGTCATTGCACAACATGGGTCCTGCTGGAGTCATGCCACACAAACCCTATAGCAAGGGTTTTTTTTCTCCTGGTCAGATGCTGCCTGACCTGGCATTAACATAATAGCAGATCTATGTAGTCTTGCCTGTAGCATAACATTCCTTATAGGAATGCCTAATTTCCCAAAGCAGCAATGGCATTTTCATTAATGTGACTTCTGCTGTTCATTCAAAAAGTTACCAAAATCCAACAGCTAAGCAAAGCCAGACTGAGTGTTCTGACCAGGCTGGAAAACCCAGTCTATACAAATGCCATGCCTCTCCTCAGCAGCAAAAGCGGGTTGAGTATAAATTCAGTGATGGTTATTGTTGGAAAGTTTACCATTCTAGAATTTGAATGTGATAATTTTTGATTACAAAGGTCTAAAGGACTACATAGAACAACTATGGGAAATACAGGTTTTTTTACCACTCCTAATGCATCTAGGACAAACCCCCACAACCTCTCAGGCAACCACAATGTATTCTAATCCCAAGGGCATTCTACTTGCCTGGTGGATTGAAGATGATACAGAGTACCATAAGGTATTATTTTAAAAGCAGTTTATAAAACAACTTGGTTGTTTTTTTACTGTACACTGACAACAAAAGTTATTACTAAGATCATGCTGAATTTTGAAAACCTCAGTGACCTATTCTACTTTCAGAATGCAGAGTCTAAATATCTTGGCACTTTCATTTACTGACTACATTTTTGTCACAATTTCTCAAAAGAGTTACAGATTTCTCTAAAGAGTTGCATTTTAAGATGCACTGTGTGATAATCCATTTTAAGTTTCATGCCCCTTTCATGTAAGGAAAGTCTAAGGTGGGGAGGGGAAAGAGAGCAAGGAATTGAAGGCCTTTAGACACAATCAGAAGTCTCCCTTGCAAGAGAAAGAGAGGTTTAGTTCACCTGCTTTAATTCGCTCCAGAAATTGCAGTAGTACCAAAACCTTCTCTAGTATTCCTAAACAAAACACCATATACTTTTTTTTTAACTGCATCACCCCTTCACTATACCACCTCATGCTCTCACAACCACCAAGCATAACCAGTATTCAGAGGAAAGAACAAAGACACTTTAGTTGGGCTTCTCTGTTACATGTAAAAGTTTACATGAGAAGCGGTAGGATGATTCAGAAAGGAAATAACAGTATGACTTTTCTTGTACAAGCTATTCTAACAAACTGCTGACCTGTAGCTTATGCACTTTCGGGTTCTGGTAGATCTCCTTTCAAGTTTTGATTTTGGCTTTTTGGAATCTTTCTTCTTTTCCTCCTGACCTTCAGGTATTTCTGGTTCCTGTTGAGGTAAGACACAAGTGTCAAAATGTTTCCCTCCTCCCTCCCTTCACATTTATTACAACTGAACTTGTAATACAGATTATTCATTCTACCTAGAAAGCTCATAAGCCCAACAGAGAACATTTTAACTTGTCAGAGAGTAACTTATTACAGCAGTTCAGGTGAATTTGCACATTTTGCCCTTACAGGCTACATAACTTTTCAAACAGAGTTTAAGGGTTCAGGCTATTGGATCATTGTATTTATGCTACAATGCTGAGACCATGCCTTGGGTGATACTCCCAGGACTAGAAAATATGGCAGCTGAACAAATTGTGACCACCACCTCTACATACTGAGCACAAGGATACCTTTGCACAGTGCAGTTTCAGTAAAGTTTTATGCAGGTTAGTTTCATTATACTGCAAGCTATTAATTTAAAGGCAAAATAATCTGCCCCAGGCTGCATTTTTCAAGTATTTGCTCTCAGCCATAGATCCTTTTGCAAGTTTGTAAAATCTGTTATAACTTTTCTGTTATTCAGACAGGGAAAAAAAGCTGGCCTTGTTATAGCCAGGCAGAGTGAAAAGTCTATGTTTAAAATGAACAAAAGTTTCATTTTAAACTGCAAAGAACAGATTATATAACTCCAGATGAAAGCACTTGGCTAAGACTTCAAGAGACTTGAAGTAAAGTATATTTGAGTAGGAAGAGGCTGTTCTTCATGTGAATCAAAGCATTTTTCCTCTTTTCTCAAGGGAAAACATAAAAAAGCATCCGTTAATGAAACGCTAAATGTTTACAGTTTTTAATTATGTGACCTTAACATCCACTCACTGAAGGCAAATGCTATGCTGCCTAGAGATACGACATATTCCCTCTGAATCATAAATCAGAAACATTTGTTTCCATCAGTTCCAAAGGAAAGTTATGACAATTAGCTCAGACCTATATAACTGCACAGGAAACACCAGTTATTTAACTGATTCCCACATTTATAAGCTATTGAATATTGAGCACTCAATGTAAAACCCAACTGTAATGGGCAGGGAGGTAGTCCTGGCAATCTCTCATTGGGAGATGACTCTGTGTAGCATCAGGTGGCTCTAATAAACACCAGAGAAAGCTCCCTTGGTTTCTCTGCTATATTCAGTCTAAAATGAAGGGTCTAGAATTATTTCTGATCTGCATATAGATTGATTTTTCTTTCCAAGATGCTACTAGCACCCCTGAAACAGCACTGAGAGACTTATTCCCTGAGAAGTTTGGAAAATAAAACAATAATACCCCACAGACACACTAGCTTACCTGAGGTGGAATGATGTTTTCAATACTGATACCCACGTATACCAATCGCTCTTTTCTTGAGGAGAGAAAGAAAATTAAAATAAGCTTACAGAAAGACTGCAGATATCTAAAATAATGCTGTAACTAGCACCATTTGAAGCTCTTACTATATTACTAGGCAGAAAAAACCCAAGAAGATGTTCCAAGTGAAAAATTATTGAAGTTATGATTACGTGCTAATTCTCATGTGATTACATTTTCCTGCATGTATAATGCAAGATATTTCCAAAGAGTTTTGACAATCAACAGTACCTGAAGACTGTGGGCAGGTACCACAGAAACTACTGAATTTGGCATATAAAAAGCAAGTAAAACCCAACTGAAAAATATGAATGCTGTAATGAAGATTATGTTGTCAGATCCGTAACTGCCACCAATCGTGAAGGTGATGAAAGATAAAATGGGAATTCAGAATCACACTGAACTGGAAAAATATTTTAAAATAGGATGCAATCCAAAATTGATAAATGCCAGATATTATATCTTCTAAGGAGGAAGAACCAACTCTAGAAACACCAGGGGACAAATAAGTGCCTACAGAGTAATTCTTTGCTGGAGAAGAACAGCCTGAGCAAAGATCAGCAGAGTCAAACTGCTGCACAAAGAACTGTGATGACAGATGGATGTGCAAATAGGATAACAGCTGACAGGACACCTGAAGGACAACCTGCCATGGCAGTCAGTCCTGCTCACACCCGGCTGGAACACTCAGAGCCATCTGGGTACCACACTTTCTCCAAGAAACACGTGATTCAGCTGAAGAGTTCAGAGCTAGCCATTGGGAGTTACTGGAGGGGAGCAGACATGTCCTGTAGAGAGGGGCTGAAAAAATAGGATAGATCAGTGTAGAGAACCTTTGACCAAAGATGGGAGAGAGAGAAGTACTCAAATACAGGAGAGATTCTTGTAAGGAGAAGCAGGCTGTCCTCCTGATCCCCAGTGTACTACAGTACTAAATCTAAGGAAGCAAAATTCAGTTTAGACTTAGCTTTCCTCAACACAGACATTCTGCATCATATGAATTGCCTCTGGGACAACTCTGGCTCCTGAAGGACACAAGTCTTAGAGAAGACTTGTTTTATCTGTCAATCACAACTAGAGATGGATTTCCTAATGCTTCACAAACAGCACTATATGCTGATCTTCATGATGCTGAATGAGTTTTGAAAGAAGTTGTCTCTGAGGAAGAATAGCCAAGTACTAATGCAGACTGGAGTGAGTAAGCAAACTCCCAACACCACAGGTTACTACTAGCCTTTTTCTAGGAAAACAAGGGGTAATTTAAATAAATTAAGAGCACAATAAAAGTTGGTGGCATATATTGGTGTCTGGAAGGACTCTGGATTTCTGAAGTGTCTCAATCAACCAGAATCAGACTGTTGAAGTTACAGGGAGTTTATGAGCCTGTCGCACTACACTTGAGTTACAGCAGGACACGTCATGCACATAACTGCAAAAATGCCCAAGATAGATATCAACTTTAGGTATGTTTACTTCGTTGTGTTATGTTTTACAAATAGAAGCATCTATGTGTAAAAATTTTGTTTACAATACTTTCATTAAGTTCTAAAGAATCTAAAGTAAATTTTTAAAGTCTTCTGAGTAGCCTTCTGCACTTTCTAGCATCATATTCTTAAATAAAATGAACAAGCAGAGTTCCTAAAGTAATACTTACAAAGAGTAAAAATGGAATTTGGATTGTTTTACAGCTAAAAAGACCACAGACTTCAACAACTTGGTATCATGCCTACTGAACTGACTGGCTGCCTATATGAGGAATTGGTTTTTGTATCCTAATGTAAATATTCCTAAGTGGCAGATGAAAAGAAATCCTCATTCAATTGGCATCATTAGATTGGTTGGATGAGGAGAAAGGAAGCTGTGCAAAGTCACTATGCTCTTGAAAACTAATTAAAATAACATTTTAAGGCAAGGAATACAACTACTGAAATGAGAAAAGAACTAGAAGTGCCAACATTTTAGTATTGAGCAAGTGTCTTTGATGGTTTACTCAACTTCTCATTTCTTGTCATGTAAAACATCAAGAGACAGGAGATGAGAAAAAAATCATCTGCTCTAAAATATGATCAGCAAGGTTTTCCAGTTCTGCTGTTCTTCTCCCATGCTTGAGTATACACTGCTTAAGAAATCAGCAAGTGTAACAAGACAATCCTGCTGAGGTCAAGGTCTTGAAATGAAATACAAAATTGTATCGAACTAATTTCTTACTCCTTGTGTGGCAGACAGGAGCTCAAGATTTTAGCAAAGAGTTTAGACAGTCGAACCAAGATATCTCCAAGGGCAGCAGCAGATAAGCACTGTCTGGTTATAACGTCTTCCAAGGCAAATTCAAGAAAACATTTTATCTCAATTACACAGCTGCAAAAGCTGCTACAGGAAGGTCATTAGAGTGTGTATGAAAGCAAGTACTCCACCTAGTTTGACCTGGGAGAATTAGACAAGTAGTTCCTAGAGGGATTTTCCATCAAGAAGTCCCAGAGTATCTAACAAGGATTAAAGGGAGATCCCAAAAGGCTTTAAAGTCCGCTTAATCCACCTGGAGGTAGGACATACTAAACTATAGAGGTTAGTATGCACATGAGAAACCTGAAATTCAGCCAGGTTGTTGTGGTAGCACCTTCAATTCATGAATAGAAAAAGGTGGAAAAAAGGGATATTATTCCATCCATGTATTTCTAAGTCAACAGGAAACCTGAAGGCTTCATTTAAAAAATCAGTAACATAACAATTTGGGGATGTGCAAGCACACAGCTGAGCAGCTGAATCAGCCTCAGTCAGATTCCTGAGAGCTGAAAAGAGCACAACAGCATTACTTCAAAAAGCGTGACAGCAACACTGGTAATAGGTAAACAGATCCATAATGACAGAGTTGGATTTCTTCTCTGCCAAAAAGACAGACACCAACCACAAACTGAGTTTTCAGAAACACTGCATTCAAGTATGTCTGTACCCCAAGCAACCAACCTGCTTTAATTTACGCACTGAGTTGCAATAACAACTATCATTTCATCTGGTATTATGATTCTTCAGCCTTTTAACCTTATTATTTGCTACAATACAGCATTAAGTTGGAAGACTTCAATATTCAACTATTGCATTGTGAAGTCTATTATAACACAAGCTTATTTCTAAGAAAAAAACATTGGAAAATAACTGATAAAAACTCAATTTTATGATATACCATATAAAGCATTAGGTTCATTTGGTATAAGGATCAAGCTGCAAAACAGTTATTAAACATCTGTTTCAGACACTGAAAACTGCTACATCAACTGTATTCTCTCCTGTTGCTCTCAGAAGATTGTGTTTTTATGCAACACTGGTGATTTCAAGAAAGCAAGACAGACTGGCAAAAGCTTGCATTCTATGTAATGTTTGCCAGCAGAATATTTACCAAAGTAGACCTGAAAATACTGTTCACTAGTAATGAGCACTCCCAACATAATGCAAAGCAGCAGAGTTCCTGTGTGTCCCATACTCGTGCACAGATGGAGGCTGTTTATTTGCCGAGTTCACTCATAAAAATAGCCAACAGCTTCATTTCCACAGCTACAAATTCAGCAGAATTGGCAATGGATAATTTCACACAGTATGAGCTAGATACACTCTGAGTAGAAGTAGTGACATCAGGAACAGTTGGTACTTGATCTGTGATTATAATTGTTGCTGTTGCAGCAGCAATAACAGATTTAAAGAAAGATGAAAGCAGACACTGATTGTGGTCCCATCTTCCCAGCAGTGATACACTATATCTCATACAATATTACAGTCCCTGCCACAAATATAAGCCTGCATAATTACTTTCTTTAAGAGTCTCACCTTCTGGTAAAATTTGCCTTTTAAGAAAAAATTAATGCAAAGTTTTGTTTAATAATGCATAAAATTGTTATTAAATTCTGCAAAGTACCCAATATATGTCCTAAAAGGTACAAATTACACAGACTTTGTTTCATGTCCCTCATTTCCAGGTCTGAAATTTGCCAATAGAAGGTTCCAACTGTTAAGGCTGTTGTTCCTAAACGCAGTAAATACATTTGCATTTAGCCTTTGGTAATGGCAGGGGTGGACAGCTGGTCAGAGGAGGGTGATAATAATGCCAAGGTTGTGGGCTCGATCCCTGCATGGGCCATAGACTGAAGAGTTGAACTGGATGATCCTTCTGGGTCACTTCCAACTCAGAATATTCTGTGATTCTGTGAAGCCTCACTGATCCATTGCCCTACAGCAGATGCTGCATAATCTTGTGCATTAGGCAGAGTTTGACAGAATCTAAAGCAACAACTCTCAAATCCCACAATAGTCTAGATGACTTTGGAGCAAAGTCAAGACTCAAACCTGCTTACCACAGGAACTCTACACATGACTGACAGTCAGCTGAACCAGGGCTGGAAACCCTTTAACTGCTGGTACAAGGAAGTCAAATTTGCGTTCAGGTACTTCAACCAATGTTTAGTACAAACTTATTTGCTTATCTTTCCCGGTTATTGTACTTTTCCTTCCTTCTGGCAAGCTGTCTCAGCACCAAGCCAGCAACAATCAGTGAAAAACCAAAATTGGTCTTACCAATTCTCAGTCTCATCACTGCTTTTCTCCCCAGGCCCCAGTTATTTTAATGTTTGCTCAGTTATTACCACCCCCTTCACAGCACTGCTCTGAGTGCATCCAAACAACAGTACCTGCGTTCTGCACGCTCCTTCTTTTTTAAGACAACATCCAGATCTTGTAATTGTTCCTCTAATTTCTCACAGAGTAATTTCTAAAGGAAGGAAACACAGTATTGGTTTATTTCATAACCAGTTATTTTCACATTGAACTAACATTCAGACTTCACTCCGTCTGTATCTGGAAGAAGCATTGCTACACTGGAGGTTCCTCTTCAAGGAACAAGGCTTTACAATAAAAGCCTGTCTTTTTAAAACATGAGCTCCACCATCAAGTCAAGGGTGGATGAGACTTTGAGCAACCTAGTCCAGTGGAGGGTCCCTGCCCATGGCAAAGGAGGTTGGAACAAGATAAGTTCAGTGGACACTGCAGTGAAAAGCAGAGATACACTTTAGGATATTTTTCTTACCAAATACTCAAGAAGCTGTATGCAAAAATTACTTTCAAAGGACAAATTGTGCCTTAGTCCATGTTAATGCCCTCATTATACTATTTCCAAGGGCACTCTTCACCTTTTACACATCTGTAATTTTTCATACTGAAGAGTACTTTAACAGCAACAGAACAAGGATATGCTGTAACTACAAGTGTAAAGAAAACATTCTTACATATTCAAAATCATCACTACTTAAAAACACTCCTCTGAAGACAACTGAAAATCAACACCAAACAGAGCCATCTCACATCATGTCCAATGTCAATAGTTTACTGTCAGACAATAGCCCTTTTGGCACAGAGTTCCTCTAAAACCAAGGATGGGGGTTGGGATCAGGCAGATTATTCTGAAAATGTGTACAAATGCCATTAATTTAACAAGAGCAGCATCCCACACTTTCTGCTTATCCTCCCAAGTACCAACCCCGCTTCTAAACTTAGAATAAGGGTTCATACCCTGGCTCTCCCAGCAGAGACAAACTATACCCTGAGATTCATCAGAAACAGTAGCTTTCTCTAATCAGCTTCTGAGCAAATGTCTCTGAAGAAGGAATAGCACTTCAGAAATAGCTACCTGCTCTGGCCATTGATCCATCCCCTTGTTTTACTAATGGACTGGAGGGAAGATCAACAGTCCTACCATTCATCCCATTCTATTTGTTAACAGACAAAAAAGATTATAGAAAGGACTTGCTAAAATCCCAGCCAATCTCCACAACCACAAGGAACGTTGCAAAGAAGAGTGAAGGCACACAGGAACCGTACATGCTGGCAAGGCGGGCAGAACCACTCTCCATCAGGGATGATCATCAGCGGAGGGCGAAGGCAAGCTGTGTGGTAGCCGCTGTCACAAGAGTCACACAACAAAATCTGTGCAAACAGAACAAGTCATGAGTACCTTCTGGCATTCACATGTAACAAGCTCCAGAACTATTTCCCCAGCCAACGCAGAAGTGTTTGGACTGTGCCAAAACAAAGAAAAAACGCCCTGTACCACTTTATCCTGTACTACACTTCAGGCCAAGGGTATTTTTTATGGAGAAGTTTATCTATTATGGTTTTCCATGCTAACACCAGATTTCCTCTTCCTGTATCTTCTCAGTACTTAGTACTACTGGACTATGTAGACATGTGCCCTTAGTGCAGAACCTGGTAATGCTTTCCAGATCCTAGACTAAGTGGAAAACTCCATCTGAGTAAGACGTGGTATTACCTGTTTTACCTGTGCTCTCTTATGCAGGAAACCTGGCCTTTTTTCCTCAGTGAGGATAATTTTATGACCTGGGCAGCAGGGACAAAGGCTTGCAGAGCATCCACAAATACGCAACTACTACAAGTTCATACTGCTGGGAAAAAATTGAGATATCCCTTTCTATAAAACTTGAGAACAAAGCTGGCATAAGCTGTGTGTATATCTACTGAAATGTTTATCTCTAACATCCTAAAGGTCAAACTTTCTCTCAACTATGCCAGGATATCTGCCAAACACCCAAGAGTGGGCTTATTTTTCTGGATTCATATCAGGACTGCACACAATGATTTCCCAGATAAAGAGAGGAATTCACGATGGTCTCTACCACAAATAAATTAAAACACAGGAAATAGCAAAATCTTGCTGTGCTCTGTCTGGAATTTCGCTGTACTCAGTCCTCAGGGTGAGATGTAGCTACATTCAACAAAGATGACAATGCAGCTATGTGGCTATGCCATTGATGCCTTGGAAAGTAGACATCACACTGCTGGGATTCTTTTTAATGTTGCTCCCTCTGTATTCATTGCAACTGCAGGCACAACCTCAAACCCTCACCCAGACTGATTCTCAACAGGCTAAGGAGTTTTAAACCTTGTAAAAGATGCTGGTTTTGTTTTGGCAAACAGGAAAAATAACTTACTTCCCTCCTTATTAAAGGTAACTCATCTACTCCTGAGTTTGCCACCTAAAACTTAGAAGACACTCTCCTACATATGGTCACCCTGAAGGATGACGTGCCTTCAGACAGCAAAGCCAATCTATCAAATCTGACATAACCCACAGAAGCTTTCCCCACAAACCTACCAGCTCAGGATGATTGGGAAGGCCACACTTCTTGCAGGGCTCATCGTCATCAGCAGGTGGAGCTTCTTCTTCCTCCTCTTCCTCCTCCTCTTCTTCCTCCTCAGAGTTTTTCTCACTCTCAGAGTCCTCAGTCTCTTCATTACTTGAATATTTCCACCTGCCACGTGTTCGTGTACCCGTCCACCGAACTTTGCTTCTCTGTGAGACACCATTTCAAAGAAAAAACACAAAGGAAGCCCACAGAGTTTCTTTCCACATCTTAAAAAAATATTTGCCTCCAGAGCGAAGTGATTCACTTCAGTCAAAACAGCTACAGTAAATTTACAGCAGAGCATTTCAATATATTGTTTTTTCAAAATCCTTAAAATGCAAGCACATAAGGGGAAAAAATTGCATCTACGTGCAGAAAGAAATTTTCAAATAAGATTTAAAAGTACAAAGACAAATTTTTCCACTCCGGCCCTTTTTTCTATTTTGACAAGGCTATCTTCATAGTGAATATGGTAAATTCCACAATTAAACTTTGACTTTTTCTACATAACTCGCTTCAACGCAAAGAAAATCTTTTTTTCTCCCACCTGCCCCACAAAGAGTTTATGCATTTTATTTTACTTTAGAACATGTGTTTGGTTCTGAAATCAGATCACTGCATCTTTTAAGTGCCTAAGTTCTATCTAGGTCTTCTTTTACAGTTTTCATTATTTTTCTTAAGTGAAACATGATTCATATGGTGCTTCTTTTTTGCTAATCAAAGAGGCATCTACCCCCTTCTATCATATACTATATTATGAATGAAAATATTTTGATTATATATATTACCATATTTTGAATGAAAAACAGGTGCAATTAAAATTCAGACAACTATTCTGAATTATTTAAACTACTTTATGCAACTAAGATATTTTAGATTTAAAGCAACATGTCAAACAGAACAAATTTTTTTCCCCCTGACTGACTTGTTTCTAACACACATCATTCCCCTCCCCACAGACACTGAAAATGGATAACTTTTCCAGCTTTTTCAACTCAAAAAGTTTTTTGAATTTTGACTACATGATTCACAGACTTGAATAAGCTGAATAAACTAAAATGCACAAAATATTCTATTTCTTCTGCCAGATGGACTCATACCAAAGCAACATTTGTCATATTGGTAAAATTTTGTTTAAGGTTCTTAATATCAGTTTCTACTTGTTTAGTGATTTTACTGTTTCCTAAGCTTTAGCAGTCAAGGGTTCTTCAAATTCATGATAGTCTAAATTTACACTACAGATTTATCATGCAGCATCATAATTTCAAAACAGGTTTTTATAAGACCCATCTTTAAAAAGAAAAGGAATCCCGAGACTTAAAGTAAGCTATGAAAGATCCTGGTATTCTTCATCCCATTTAAATGACAGAAGCTTAACAGCCTCAAACATATTCCTCTATCATAGCTATTTAAAACTCTCTCTAGAAAAGTGACCATCTTTAGATCTCTTGATTTTTCACAGGTATCAAAACACTTGAAACACCTGTAGCAACAATACTTCATAATTCTAATGACTTTTAAAACTCAAAATCATTCTTACTTTCGCATGTTTTCTTTTCTAATTAAAATATTTAAATGAAAAATTTGTTTTTCATTTCTCCATGCATGTGACAGAATTTTTCAGTACAGATGTTATCATTCACTGAAAAATCAACTGTCTGTTCATTTTATTAGGGTTACCCAACATAGCAGTATGTGAAATAAACTTGCTAAATGAGGAATGCTTTGGGAAAACTACATCAGACAAAAATATGTTGCAGTGCAAAATTAATAGAATTTTACAAGTCGACATAAAAAAAGTGCACTTAAAAATACAAACTCATTAATCCTCTTTTGTTTTGTGCTGCATATCCAGAGAAAACAGAAGATAAATTAATAAAAGGTTATTTATAAATACAGTCTCAGAAGCACATCATACAAATGTACGTCCAACTTTCTGTGACATATTTACCTTGTGCGTTTTTAAAGATCTAATCTGCATCAACAGAAGCTAATATTAAAACATATTAAAATGTGTATCACAGATGTCAGAAAACCTAAATTATATAACGACTCACCACAGCAATATCTTTACCCTCACTTAGAAACAATAGTCATAATATTTTTATTCTTCCCAATTTGTTGGTTCCTTTTTAGCTTATGCTCATTCTGACCAACCAGACACCAATAAGTATCCACCATATAAATCCAGAGGGGTTACAAGTCTCTGTTCAGCCACAAAGCCAGACAAGATTCACATCTGATCATGCCATTTTTTTAGAATTCACTCAGGTTGATTTGGTCCACTTAGGTTGGTTTAAATGTCTAAATTTATAAACTAAGTTTATAAAAAGTCAGTGGATATTAGCACTCTAAGGGGGTGTTTTTAAATTGGTTGAGTCCACTAACTGGATTGCAAAGCTAGTTCCTTGCAAAAGCTGACCAAAGGAACATAATCCTCAGTATTCCTATGTAAGGCTATATTCTCCTTATAGATAAGATCAGGGGTTTTCTTTACTCCCAAGTAAAACTGTATTTACCTTGTTAACTTTAGAATTTGTCTCCTTCTCTTGTTTTTTTGCATCTTCTTTTCGTTCTGGTTTTTGTGCTGCTGCAGGTTTCTCCTCCTCCTCTTCCGGTCGCTTCTTCTCAGACTTCTGATCCCGAGTCTCCACAACTTTCGGAGTAGGCTTGGATATTCTCGGTGATCGCCTTAATGTGCGGCCAATGCTGACCTCTTCTGGTGGTGTTTCTGTCTTTCTCTTCCGACTCGAGATCCTGATTGTTAATTTAATTCCTTCCTTTTGTCTTTCAGAAGTTATTTCTTTATTCTCTGTAGCACAGGTTTCTTCTTCAGAAACTAGCTTATGTTTAAATTTGCTTTTAGGTACTGGAGATTCCTTTTTACTCTCTGAGGAGTCCTCTAGATTAGATGCATGGGCATCATCTAATCTATCTGCCTCTGTTTTGGCAGCTTCTGGATCTTCCTCTTGTTTTTCAGGGCTGGATTTTTCTTCTACTTTGCTCTCCTCAGGTGGAGCCGTTTTACTACCAGAGTCCTCCTTTTCCAAAATAGGTTTCTCTACTGTAACAGGCGAAGGGGATACAGGAGGTATCTCAGCAGCTTTTGGAGAGTCATTTTTCTCCTCAGGCTCATCTCTACTTTTCAAAGTCTCTTCATCACCCAGTGCAAGCTTAGGCAGTTCTGCAGGAGCAGATGTATTTGGGGACATCTCTAGTTTCTCTGAACATTCTTTGGGTGGTGGCAGGCTGTCATTTTTGAGATCAGTGGCTTGTTTCTCTTCAGCTGTTTTGGCACAGTCTTCAGAGTTTGAAGACTCTTCTGCTACTGTCTCAGTGGTTGTGCTGTCAAGGGACTCTTTTTCCACAGGACTAGATTCCTCCTTTGAAGGCACTTTCTGATTAGAAACCTCAGAGACCACAGCCCCGATCTCCTTCAGCACAGTCACTGCATTTTTCTCAATGTCACATGTTTTTATAATTTTACTAACAGAATTTAGGGAGTCTGATACTTTTTCCCCGCTTTTTCCATTTTTCTCTTTTAATGAGGTGCTGTCTTCCATAGCACCAGCAGACTGTTCTGACTTACTGTTTTGTATGACGCTCGGGGTAATTTTTTCACAGCTAACCTCTCCATTTACTAGCACTTTCCCATCAGGACATAGAGAAGTAATGGTAGGGACTCTTTTAAAAGCTTCTTCTTCTGGTTTCCCTTCTTCCTTCAAGACATCCTTTGTTGGAGTAACACATTTACACAGGGGCCCTTTTATTGGACTGTCATAGTCATCTGTCAGTTTGATCTCTCGCTTTTTAAGTGGTATTTTTGCCTGTTGGTCATTTTTAAGTTTTTCACTTTCTTCCACAGATTTCTCCACAATTTCTTGTGGAGTTTTGACATTAACACAAAATTCTAACCTCTCTGGCTCATGAACTGCTATTTTGTCCATACAGCTTTTTACTTCTTTTAGGTCTTTGAGTTCTGTTTGGTTGTCCTTCACCTCTACTTTCACAGGCTTGACATTTTCCTTAAAGGAGTCACTTTCTTCCTTGACAGTTGGCTTTTCTTCATTGTGTTCTGAAGGTTTCTCTAATTTCACTATTACTGGCAGTTTTATAATTTCTTTTTCTTCCACTTTCTCAATTTTAAGTGCATTTTCATCTTCTCTGACCAAAGGAGGAGGAAGGCTTTCTGAATTCACTGACTGTTCTTCTACCTCCCCTTTTTCTTCTTTGATTTTCAATTGGTTTTCTGCTGACAGAGAAAAACAACTATGAAACAACCAAAGGATTAACCAAGAATCACAAAGAACTTAATCAAAACAGTCATACCTAAGAAACCAAACAGCCCAAGTCTTGCAAAGGACTTCTCTCACTGAATTAGTAGAAATCTGGCTTATCTAACATTGCTATTAAATAAGTGGGCAGATAATTCTAAGCTACAGAATCACTGTTCAGTCAAGTTATAAACCTAAATTTCAGAAGACAGCAGCAAAACTCTAGGTTTATGCTTCTTTCAACACACATCTCAGTCCCTTCTTCAGTATTACAATACTTCCAGAGGATACATAAAAACTAGGCAGAGGTATGATATCTTACTTGAGCTTTTGGGCTATTTCAGAAAACAGAAAATAGTGTAAGATGCCATGGTCTTCAAGGGAAATTCCTCAGAGAAATGAGTCCCCTGTCTGTACATGCTTTTATTTCAAGAGATACTTAACGACTGTACATCAACAGTTCAGAGAAAAGACATTCAGCATTATTACGGCTTACGGCAAAATTCATCCACATTCTCCAAGCAATGACTACATCTCCTTACCTACACACTTATTTCATCTGCTGTTTTAAAAACAAGCAATGAACAGTAGCATATCCCAGGAAACCTGCAGAGCTTAAAGAATCAGGTTATTCCACTTTGCTAATTCAGTTTTAGATCATTAGTGCTTGAGGAACAATTCCAACATTTAGAATAAACCATACAGCTGTCTTGTCACTATGCACTTCAGCTTATTATTTATTTTTACCAGTCAGCTCATGGTTTTGTATTTTACCAACCATTTTGTGTCAGCCAGAAACGTAACTAATTAGAACAAGTAAATACAATAGCACTGTATATACCAGAACAGCAGCTCCTGCCACCTGGAAGTTGCTTTTACAAGCGTGCCACAACTGCAAACAAAAAGATGATATTTTTTTCCTGCTACCTCACCCCTCTCCAACTGAGCTAGTGTAGTTTTTTTGCATGGTGAGAGTTTCCAAAAGTGGTTAAAAATATACAAGGGAAAGGACATGATAGCTAACAACTGCATCAAAGAAATTAAGTGTTTCAGAAAGGAACAGTGAGGAGGAATTCACAGATCTTGTATTTTCAAGTACAAGGCATGTAGCAATACAATTCTCAGTACCAGTACAGTATAGATGCATCTCTAAGGCTCTAGAAGTGGTAAGGTGCTTTAGAAGGGCACATTTTGAAGGTTCCAGGCTGGTTTTTCTGCCTTCATAGACAGAAGTGATCCCCAGTCAGAGCCCCTATAAGTGCGTTTGCAAAGATATATGTCTGCAACAGTGAGAACGAGGTATTTTCTCTTTGTCTGAATTCTTCCACTTTCCCTTTATTTCTCTCTGTCTAAACTTTTTTTCAGCCATTTATTCCCATCACCTACTGCTTTCTCCCAAACTTCATTAAGGATCACCAGAACCCCAAAACCCCTCCATACCAAAAATCAGCAGATGTTCCGCAGTTTAGTTCCCCGAACTGATCACAAAACATTTCACATATACACAAAATGATTCAGTCAATGCACAAGCTGTCCTAACAGTACTAGAGTCAATCAGACAGGCCAGTAAACATGTAAGCATTGCATCAGGTTACCATGTATTTGCATGCACTAATTCAATGATACATGGAAAACAGCCAAAGCCACCAAAAGTGGCAGATCTTCCAGCAGGTTTTCCCTACATCTTTGTAGGGCTTTCAGTGCAATCCCTGCACTACAAGGAGGAAATACTAGTTTCTCAACTGAAAGGCTCTAAGGAATGTTCTGTGAACACACTGACAGCACACAAATCACTGCTAATTAACATAAATAATTTCATTACTCATTACATACATGGGACATGGACCTGTAGGAATGAGGCCATGAAGATGCTTAGAGGGCTGGGGCACCTCTGCTACGGAGACAGGCTGAGAGACAGGTTGTTCAAATGAAGAAGGATCTGGAAAGACCTTATAGCATCTACCAATATTTAAAGGGGTCTTCCAAGACTTTTGACAAGGGCATGGAGTGACAGAACAAGGGGAAAGGGCTTTAAACTAAGAGAAGAGAGATTTAGATTAGATATTGGGAAAAAATTCTTCACTGTGAGGGTAGTGAGGCACAGGTTGCCCAGCAAAGTTATGGCTGCTCCATCCCTGGACCATCTCCAGGGATGGATGGAGAGGAAGGTCAGGCTGGATGTGGCTCTGCACAAACTAATCCAGTAGAAGATGTCTCTGCTCATCACAGGGAGGTTGGACTACATGGCCTCTAAAGGTCCCTTCCAACCCAAACTATTCTATGATTCTGCAACTAATGCCTAGAGGTGATTTCACACCAATACCCAGCCTAATGCAAGTACTGAGTGTGCCACAGGATTTGAAGAATTATCTACAGTAGGGACACTTAAAATGTTTTCAGATGGCAGCTCCTGAATTCAATGTAAAGTAAAACCATATCTGAAGAAGAGGTCTCAAACAGATGATTGAAGTTGGCTCGACTGAGACAAAAGCACAATCAGTAAATGAAATTAATTCTGTAGTGTTGGTAACTATGCAGGTTGTGTTGGCACTTACATGCAGAGTTAGATACTGGAAATGCCTTAGATTGAATTGGCTGATTTTGTCACAATTTACTGCCATTTCTAAAGCATCTCTTAGTACTTCCACAACAACTCCAGTTTTATCTAAATGTTTATTTACTTCTTCTGTTCTACACGGCTTGTTGCAAAGAAGAAGAATAGAATAGTAGTAATTCCTTCTCTCTGATACTCAAAACCAAGACAAGCCTAATTCCACATATTCAATTAACTTCTACACATTTGCAGAAACACCTACTAACACACTGGAATACTTAAATTTTGTTTCTGACTGTAAAAATATTTTCCTGTATTTTAACAAGATAAGACCAGGTAATAAAACGGAGATAACATTACTTGGAATAAGAAGCTTCTAGTTTTTCATTACCTAAAAGAAGACCAGATTCTTATAAAGCCAAATATTTCAGGCTGACTGATACTTAGCAAAACCAATGCAATGCACTAACCAACAAGTCAGGTGAATTACTAAATATATGCAAGACAAGATAATAAGGAAGGAAAAAGGTTCTTGGCTTTGATCTTGAGATCTTTCCCAACCTAAATAATTCAGTGATTTTAACAGCAACAATATAGTGGAAGGCAGATAAGGACAGCCTCACTTCTACAATGTTTTAGCATTTTAAATTGTTTTAATTTAATCTCATCTTCTTGAAATATTGTGTCAACCATGAAACATCTGAGGAAATAACCTATTTTTTTTCTGATTCTAACTCAAAAGCAAGAATAAACACCACACCCAATGTGGTGTCTTGTTTTCAATTATGGCATTTCACAAGCAGATTTTTCTTTTTCTCAGATTTTAATGTTGGTAAAACAGGAGAAGTTTGGCAGTGGTTCAATGCCCCACAAAAACATAAAATAATGAGCATTTACAATATTATACAAAATGCAGAGAAAAAAAATGTTACTAAGAAAATATTTTTATGCAGCTCTCTTCCTATAAATAAATGTTTGAGATTAAATATGTACTGAAAAACCTCCAAATATGTTCATAATTTTAAAGTATTCAATATTTACTTGGTTTACTTTTTTAAAGTCTTAATCTAACACAGTAACTTTTTGAGAAGCTAAAAACTCTAACACTGCCACAGCAAAACACTTAAAGTTTAAGAAAGCAGAAAACCTTGTGCAGCTGCTTCTTCACCCTTTTTGGTGTCTTCATCTTCTATGCTTGGACTTTCACGTGACGAATTTTCCTGCTGAGAATTGTTGGGTTTTAACAGAGCAGGATCAATTTGTGCTTTCAAGAGCTCAAGGGTCTCAGCAAGTTCATTGCGGTTTCTAGAAGACAAAAACACACTGTCTGATAAGCCACTTACTTCCCCAAAAGGGATTCATAAGTAATAAATAAACATTATCTGCTTAAATTAATTACCCTGAAAACCTCATAGAGCTATATAGTAAAAACACAAGCACAGTGAAACGCTTGCCCCACCAGTGGCTGCACCTTTGCAGTCAAAAACTTTTCAATTTATCCATACCAAAATAAAATTATGCCTTTGGAAGGACCTTATCCTACTTATCTATCTTAGCTCAATTCCTGTTGGATCTCATCCAAGCCACTACTATTATTCTGTTATTTCTTATCCTCTCGTTAACCATCACTGATTATTCTCTGTCATTTCTTTTTTCCTCTCAGCAGAGAGCAAATGGCAGCCCTCCACTCATGCACCAAAAGAGCAACTGTACAGTTTGAGTGAAATTTGCAAAAGCAAATTAATTTAGATACTTTTTGCAAGTTTTTATCCTAAGCACATGCGACAGACACCAAGTTGCCTATGAAACTCCATCAACTCAAGTTAGGACAGCAAAAAATGTTGGTGTACATCTGTATGAGCACGAATCTCAGTCTGCACATCCAACTATAAAAAAAACCACCTTAAGTCACAAAGAATTTAAGACATGAATAGTTTCTTAATGGACTAGAATAATAAGGCTCTCACACCTGTTTTTCAAAGTCAATGTTGAGCAATTTGTTTTCCCCAGGTTTACAAACAGAAAAAGCCTGCAACAATCCCAATATGTGGAGTCTCACGGGTTTTGAAGCCATTTCAGATTTCTTAATGCATTACTGTGGTTTTCTGCTGTGAGTGTGGAGTGTTATAACTTTCCCAGCAGAAAGTGGGAAACCCAGAACCCTGGTTTCTTCTTTTGGTAATGAATTTTAGAGTCTATAAAGCATGGATCAGCTCTTCATCTCTTTGTTTGGATACACTTACTTTATTCCCCACAAATGTCTACATGTTAACTCACAGTAATGTTTATCATTTTATGGCATGTTGATAGTAGTTTAAACACTTCTTGTGACTCCTCCAGTTACTGAAGTCATGGCAGTTTAAACACTTCTTGTGACTCCTCCAGTTACTGAAGTCATGGCAGTTGTAACCTGCAGATAGTTTGGGTTGGAAGGGACCTGCAAAGACTACCCAGTTTCAACTTCCTTGCCATGAGCAGGGACATATTCTACAAGACCAAGTTGCTCAAAGCCCTATCAAATCATAGCCTTGAACTCTTCCTGCAAGGGGGCAGCCACAGCTTCTCTGAGCAACCTGTGCTGCTGCCTCACCACTTGCACAGAATTTCTCTCTAATATCAAATCTAAACCTGCCCTCTGTCAGTTTGAAGCTATTCCCCCTTGTCTTGTCACTACATGCCTCCATAACAAATCCCTCTCCCCTTTTCCAGAGCCTCTCTAGGTACTAGAAAGGGCTCTGAGTTCTCTCTCCTTTTCTTCTCCTGGCTGGACAACCTCAAGTCTGTCTTCGTACAAGAGGTGCTCCAGCCCTCTGGAGCACCTCCTTGGCCTCCTCTGGATTCCTTCCAATGGAAGCAATTGTAATATAATTTCCCCAAGAACAAATCTGTCCACTTGTAGCTTTCCTAACAAAGCTGAAGTTAAAGAAGCAAGAGTGCTTTATTTTCTAAAGCATTTAGCTGTCCATTAAGCAATCTGAAGCCATCAACCTCAAGACAGTCTGCTCTTGCTACCCCTTCTATATATTCACCATAGCTTGAATTAGCAGGGAACAAATTATGTGATGGCTGCTACCAATAAATCTGTGAGTTATTTCTGTACATGATTTTTCACTAGAACATAGTGAACATGATGTCAATGCAGAAAATCCCACTGTCATGAATCCTAATGTGTGAGAAATGAAGACTTATTGAAATACATTTCTGAGCCTGAGTCACAAATAGCTAAAAAGCCCACAAAATAAAAAGAAGGAATACCTAACAATGCACTTCCATGTGGATCCATCCTGGTCATCCTGTTCTTCTATGTACATCCTGACGTTATGCTCTTGATCCAGCTGATACCAGTACATGAGGCCATCCTTGTCCCGACCAATGGGCTGGAGACGCATGGTGTCAGCATCCTCCTCATTAATGATATTCTTAAACTTAAGATTGTCATCAAACTGACATTCGCAGAGATACTGAAAAAGTAGAAAGACTGGTAAGATATCAAAAATATAAACAGAAAGAAGAAAATCAGCTCATTTAATTTCAGTGTGATTTGGAACTTGTTTTAGGCTTCTCTCTGTTGTATCTGTGTGTCAGCTGTAGCTATCAGTTTTTTCTAGACCATGTCGTTTTTAAAGGAGACAGAAGGGTTTGGGTTGGTTTGGGTTTTTTTTAACCTTTAGCTTAGAAAGCTTATTCTCAATTTTTATTACATAGTACAAATGATCTCATTCTACAATAGAATCCATACGTAACTTGGAACCAACCCTGATAATTTTGTCAGGACCGCAGAAGATGAAGTCCCATTTTGCCTGTGGAATTCAGCAAGGTAACAAACACATTTTAAAGCATGTATTGTGCAAAGAGCTCTTGACAAAGCAGTAAACATGGGACTATTTTCACACTAAGCATGAAAAACATGCAAAAAAAGTGTTACATGTAATTTGAGTCCATCCCACTATAACTAATAATATTATGTCTGTTCCAAGATCAGCTCTATATTTAATAAATGCGCTTATGGTTCAGTCAAGCCAAATTTGCAAGACCCTAAAGTGAGTGAGAAAGCAGTAATTCAGAACCTTAACTGATGAATGTGTACCTTCAGAATCCCCAGTTTGCATTCAACACTCATTTCTAGGTATCCTTTTTTCTCCATCTCCCAAGCCCAAGTGCTGTTGAATTCTTGACATATCTGTTACAAATGAAATAAGCAGATTTCTAAGGTTAGGGGGAAAAAAGCAACTTCAAACTTCTTTTATTAGTACTACCTTACTACAGTAATTAATTATACATGATCTCTTAGGAATTGCAGTCAGAAAGTCTTACAGAAAAACAGAAAGTAAAACTGAGGCACGTTAGCAAGCACTGTTGAATTTTTATGGGAGATCATCGAGGTCCTGATGACCACATTCTCTAAACATCCTAAATTAGGTAGCATGACTCTGGAATGGGAAGGTATTATTGTCTTTGCTGCACATATATCTTACATTTTTCTATTTCTGTCTACTTAGAATAAATTCTCTCAAGCAGACATAACTTCCTATTATATCTCCTTGCAGCACTTAGCAGACAAGTTGCCAGAGTCTCTTGAGACCCCTAAGTCCTCCAACTGTACTGCAGATAACAAATGAAATTGCTACTCACTCCACACTGTGGAATTATTATTCTTTACAAAGTACCTTGAGCTTCAAAGCTGCTTGACAAATATTTTAAAATATCGTAAGTATAACCAATTTCAATTCATTTAAAGCAAATAAATTCAACCACACTGATATGGGGGGGAAAAGCAGCAGTAGAGGAGAAATAGATTGAATCAGCATGAACTCCAATAATAAAGGTGAAGAAGAAATTCCCTCTCCTCCTGAACAACTCAGATGTGCTTAAGACAACTCCCATGAAGAGACAAGCTGCTCATCAACTGAGGACACATGGAGGGATATACAGTCAGTGATGCTATTCCAGTGGAAATATCCATGAGCAGGCAAAAGCTGATCACAGCTATATCTCCAGTTGGAATTATTTTGAAGCGCCACTGCTGAATTACAACTGTCAAATCAGTGTATGAGGTGCTGCTGCCCTTCAGTCTGCAAGGCTGGACTCAATCAAAACCATGCAGTCTCCCAACCAAGAAATTGTTATTAAACATAAGATACAGTTATCAAGCTACTGGGAAACCTGACAATCACGTCTAAACACAGCTTTCTCTGGAAACAGCAGCAAAATAAAAATAATAAAAATAATAAAAATAATAAAAATAATAAAAATAATAAAAATAATAAAAATAATAAAAATAATAAAAATAATAAAAATAATAAAAATAATAAAAATAATAAAAATAATCTTGAGTTTCACCCACCAAAAGTACAGATTAACTGATTCATACTGTAAAACTCCACCTGGGCTCCAACCAAGCAAAGGGGCTACTACCTCTTCCCTGTCCCCACAGCCACACTACCAACCCTCCACTACCCCTAGTACTGACACGATTTTTCAGGTGGCACAAGGATAAGCCCACAGTTAGGTCAGCTCAGCCACACCATAAGTCATGCCTTGACTTTAAACTGTGACCTACAGAGAACAATGAAGAGCACTCTGGTCACAAGGGATCCTGCTGAAGAGCAGTTTTTCCTGCTCTGAGGTTAAGGAAAATTACACAGGGACTTCTCTGATGCCAAGCCAAAGCTCACAGCATGAGACAATCGCTGCTCGCTCACAAAATGAGACTACTCCGCTTTCTCTCTTCTTTTCAACCATGCAATATGAAGAACACTGGGAAACTGTGTATCAAAACCCTCGCTCAGGGCATATGCCAGTTGCTGTTCATTACTTACTCATTAAGTATGAGAGCAATAATGAGAAGCTTCATGTGCTACAAAGTGTGTAACTGTCAAAGCAAAAGCTTTGAGACATCAGAAGCATCTGTTCAAACTGAAATGACTACATTTTGACAATTAAAAGCCAGATAATTGTGCTGTCTCCTGACAAGTACTGTCACAACCCTGAACTACAGATCTCACTGATCTCAGCTTTGCTGAAATCTTTGTCTCTGCCTTCCCAGAGAGGATGATCTGGGATCACAAAACTGCTGCTTGCAGGAACTGCTGGCTTCTGCATGCTAAGAGTGGTCAGCACCTTCCCACCATGCAAGAAATGCTGTAACATCTCTCTCAAATAGCAGCTACATCAAAAAGCAGATGTGATAGCATCCAACACTATTACCATGTTCCAAATGTTCACTTTAAACAAGGAAAACAGGAACATGAAATAGGAGTCTCCTTGGGTGGGACTACAGATACCTGAATTCCAACAATCAGAAATATGTTCAAAATATGCTGATTTGTGGCTGAAGGCTCCAGATGGACCAGTGCAGAGAAATCTTCTCTGTATAAAAATATAAGTTATGTTTGACAATAGTTAAGCAAAACACTTTGTCAGGTGACAGTGCAATGCGACCTCACCACATGCTTCTCAAAATCAGCTAAGCTGGACACTTCACCTTAAGTTGTTGGAATGTTTAGGACCAGGCATTTCTTTGCCTCAGCCATACATGACCACAAAACATCCCTTGTGCAAAGAAGTAAAGTCAGACTCACAGAGCCCTACAGCCATTTTATTCCATAAAATACTGGTGCAGATACTGGTGGATCTAACTTGGGTGGTTCACCACCAGAAGAGGGAAGGAAAAGAGCTCTCAACTACCATGCTCACTTCCTATCCCAAAATTTATCCATCTGTCAAAATACCAGCCACAGCTTAGAGATAGTTTTTACAATACTCTTTATATGCACAACAGTCAAGTGAGGCACACTTTATAATTAGTTGGTATATAAAAAAGTACAATAATACATACATGCATCAACATTAAGAGCATGTAAGTCTGAAATGTCCTCCACTAAAGTTTCTGCCTAAATAAGAACATCTAGAATATATCAAGCCCTGTTTAAACAAAGCAACACATCAGTAGTTTCTAACAAAGGAAAAACAGGTCGACTTTGCCTCTTAAAAGTGCCATGAATAATATGTGGAACAATACTGATGGCATCAAGGAAAAATGCTCTCAGTGGTTCCACACCTTTTCAGTTTTTCCTGGCTTTTGTGGCATTTCCCACTACTCTTCCTTGCTTTTCTAAATTAATCATGCTCCTTTGAAATGGGGACAATATTAGCATACCTTTCTAATTAGTTACATTCAAATTCCTTTGTTCTTCAAGGTTCCTTTGAACCACTGGCCAGAATGAGCTTCAAGTTAGCTCTGGAGACTGTTAAATGAAGTAGAACTTATGAACACTTACTTGGTCTTAACAGGGGTGTGAGGGAGGGTTTCCTTACTGCTTCCCTGAAGAAGAATTTCCAAACTGCTTTGAAGAAGATTTTCCAAACTGCTCCCTCAAATTTGTTTTATCGCCCTGCTTTCTGCTTACCACATAATTGGTAAGTGGCTCCAGTGGGGTACATAAGTTCATGAGTCAGAGTTGGGTTTTCTCAGTTTGCTGCAATGGTTTTTGGGTTTATTAAGGAATTTAACACAATTCATTAACCACAGTACTTGGTAATACACAAAGTACACACAAGTTATATAACATTACATTCCTATTTTTAAAAAAAATTATCATCAATGCTTTACAATTGGTTAATGAGTCAGAATTAACAAAGGCAGGTTATTCCTCAACACATTCCCAGCCCTAAAAACATCATCATCTTAAAGGGTACACAAACCTCAAGACAATTTCATACTTCTGTAGAGCTTACAAACAGCATTTAAGGGGGAAACCTGCAGCTGGATTTGCCAAGTGCCATTATTTGTACAGTTGCTACAACCATGATGCCGTACTTCTCAGCAAGATGTGATCACGGCTATACAGACAATAACAAGATTACAATTCTGTGGATTAAAAGACACATGGAACATATCCAGAGGGGAAATGGTAACATAGTAATTTTGACTATCTATATATTTTCATTTTTTGAAGCAGATTAAATTATTTAAACTGGAAGCTATTTGTATGTAAAGTGTCAACAAAGACACAGCTGCAATTAAAATACCAAGAGAGAATTATGTAAAACAACGGGATGCTCTGTTTTTAATAATTACATTTTTATCTTAGCTGTGCCATTCTGAGCATGGAGAAATAAATCACCGCAATACTTTCTTTTACTATTAACACATCCTACGAGACCTCTGTATGGTTCCTGTATGAATATCAGCCAAATCACAGTAATTAAATCATATCTGGACAAGTGATACACAAATAAACTGCTACTGTATAAATCTCTGTTCGATTTAACCCATTTTCAGGCTACTAAATCTTCTTTATTTTAGGGTCTTAATAATCAAGAAAGTATTTTCCTGCCAGTGATGAGAGTGGACACTCTTTAATAAGCAGAAGATTGTGCCACTTTTCAGAGACTTTTTTTCCACAAGCCTAGGAAGACTGCAAGTTAAGCTGGGATCTGATGCAAGTGGATCAATGCTGGCACAGCCCAAGGCTCCTGTAGCTCATAGCAGGGCTTGCTCATCACAACCATCCTTCCAGCACTGCAGAATAATACAACATGCATATTGTACCTTGATCAAGTATTTTTCCCATCTGTCTGCTGTGACAGACTTCCCAATCTTTCTCATCAGTTTCAAGTGAAGCTCCACCAATTCTTTTGGGACTGCAGAATTGAGAGAGAGAAAAAGAAAAACAAAAAAGGCATTAAGTCTGGTACAAATGTTCTTCAATGCTAAACACGGATAAGATTGAAACACCATGACAAATTAAGACATTTTAATAAAAGAGAAATTTCAAGCTTGCTGAAGAGCCACCCTGCAACTGAGAAATGGAGGAAGGTTAAATTAATCACAAGTCTTTTTGTTTAGATTTATATTTAGGATAATCATCACCCTTCAATTCAAGGATATAAAGCCCAGTGATAAAACTGTGGAAATTCTGGCAATGTTAAAACCAGAATTGTATGGGAACTATTCCAGTGAAACACCTACAAAAATAATACTGCAAGCAGCACACCTGTAGCTGCCTCCAAAAACCCCAAAGCCATATTCTGCACCATGCCTGGAATATCATTGGATCCAACCTATTTTTTCACCAGGTGCATGGTATGGGAAAAGTGTTCCTGAAATACTGTTCTCATAGATGTAGCTTTGCTATACACTTACTCTCTCTTGCACTGGAGGGACAGAGAGATACTCAAGGTATGGGGCTTGAGGAATGGTTGCCAGGACTGCTGCAGAGTACAACTGTATCACTGCTGCCATTAAATCCAAGTTTTCCAGCCAAATTTATCTATCTCTTAGTCTACACTCCTCAGAAACAACTTCAACAGTTTGTCTCAGCTCACATCTGTGATTTATAAACCAATCTGGCACCACCAAGTGGCAAATTTGCAGAACGTTGATTTTGTAAGTTAATGAGTAGCATAACTTCTAAAAAGTATGTAACTGATAGTTATTAATGCAAGTCAGCATGCCCAGTGATATCAGCTTTCTCATCTGTGATTTGTTGAAAAAAAAACTTCAAAAATTAACTTTTCAAGTATTTTTATTTCTCTACTCTTTGCATAGAATTTTATATTCTAAAAGCATTTTCAGTACTCCATACTCCATGCACACACACATAGAAAGCTTTAAACCCGTAATTTTTTATTCTCACGATTTATGAATGTGATTTTTCTGCTGGTCCAGTAGCATTATTTGACATAGAACAATAGCTGGGACACCACATGTGCTTGTTCTAAATTAGATATCACTGAGATCTTCATTATTTTGCTCATTTATACATTACCTGTGCAAATCTTTTCAATATCTAATTTGAATTCACCCAATCTTTCTTTGTCCTTCAATCAAATGCCTCAATTTCCAGGTGAACATATTGAGTTGCTAAAAAATCAAGTTTGATAAAAATCCTTGTTTCATTTCAGAAATAAAGAAACTTCATACACAAACTCGTCCAATAAATAAATAAATACAAAAATACCAGCCTGGTACCCTCAAAGAGACCTCTTCTCAGTATAGATAATTCATAAGCAATAACTCCTGACTTGTTCTCTTTCATTCAATTTGCACATAATATTTCCATTACATATTGAAGACACGTAGTATCTCTCCTTGCTTTTCCTGAAAACTGATGCTTTTCATGATTTTGAACTAACAGCTATTTTAAAAGGAACAAGATCACAGCTCTTAACCCCAATAAGTTGCCAAGCACCTGGCACTAACAAAATTAAGCACAAAGCACTTTATAACATGAGCAACTCTACCGATGTTAAGTCTCTGCTTGTGTTTGCACGACATGGAACTGAGCCAGAGTATTCAAAATCTTGCTGAATCAAAGGTTTTATTCAGCATCCTTTTTTGTTTGTTTTAAAATCAGACCTCTTTTTATGGGTACATACTGATAGGAATCCTAGTTTAAAGAAGCACAGGTGATTTGTTTCAAATAATCCAATTCCCAGACACCACAAAAATCTCTGCTGGAGCTTTAGTGTTAGAAAAAATGGAGGACGTGAAAAATGTTTTAAATGGAAGTAATATGCACATTCTTGGGTCAGCACTTCCTGTGAGTTGTGTTAGTACCTACAGAAACCTCACTTCCCTCAGTTCAGCATTTCAGCTCTTGTATTTCTAAGATCTTAATGACGTACCTACCAAAGTGACTACTTTTACAAACTTCACAAAACACTTCATATCCATTCTCTCTCTACTACCCTCTCAAGATGCTTCCCATGTATTACACAATATTAATGACTGGATTTCTAGGCTGGCTCTTCGCCTCTTCCCTTGGCTGAGAAGTATCCTGCTAGAGTCACGAAGGAGGCAGGAGGTTTGGAGAAGAAAACTGATGTCTAGCTTGCTCTCTCAGGAGTGTATGAAGTGCAGCCTGACCAGCCATGTGCCCCAACAACTACAGCAGCAGAAGCCTACAGGACTGAGAAACAAACTGTATTAAATCCAAAGAAACTGTAAATAATACATATGTACACCTGACTTGGCCAAAAACACCAGCTAAGGGAGATGGCCTAGGAAGGCTAAAGAGTGGTGGCAAATCTCTCCCAGAGCACTTAGTTGGCAGGGAGTAAAATTGCACTAGCAAACATAACTAATATTTCAATCCTCTCAGAAATGCATTGAACCTGCATAACTATAAATTACTTTTGTTCAGACTAGAGAACTCCTGACGAGAGTTCATTGACTTGAGACATCGGTAAGGATCATTTTTACAACACTGTTCTAACCCACATGTAAGAGAAAGAAACACCAAAGAGAACGAACATAACATAATTATTTTGGGTTGTGTTACTGGCTGGTTTCAGCAAATAACAGTAGACCATTATCCCCTTTGCAAAATTTCATCTCCATTCATGTGGGACCTGCATCACTCATTTCAGGAACTTGCATAAGAATGCTTTGCATTTGTAAAAATTGTAAAAATTTCACAATACACCACATCTTTAGTGTGTAATTGCCATTGTGTGTGAGGTTCTGGTCAAAAAAGCGTGATGGAACACACTAAAAAAAAAAAAATCCTTTGAGAATTATATTCTCAAACTTTTATGAAACTCTGATCTCCCTGGAAAGTAATACAGGGGTTCTCTAAAATCTTCTCAGAATATGCATAAGTAGTGAAGAAAACACCAGGACAGTGCACAGGGCTGTTTGTATTTGTAGAGCACTTTTGTAGAAGAAGAGCTATTTCAAAGAATTGGCATGGCATTAAAGCATGGTACATTCTGTTAGGTATTAAAAAATACATACTTTTCATAGTATTTATTTCATAGGAAGAAGTCATAATCCAGGAAGAATGAGTCACTATATGCAATTATAAGGCTTCTGGTGGCATTCAGCCCATTTGTTAAGCCCTAGACTACCCTGGAAGGCAGGCTGTCCCCTAGGCCTCACACAGTACCCTCTGAACAGTTTTCTGTCTGCTCCAGCATTTCAGAGAGCACCCTATACATCAGTCACATGTCTAATAAATTCGGGAACATCAGAATAATTGAAACAGAAAACATACAAATGTGAGAACTCCATCATCTGACAAGAAAAGCTGTAACATTCAAACACCTACACAACCACAGATTAAAGACGACTGCTCATGTAATCATTAAACCATTTCACCCCTATTTATTTTCCCTACCAAAATGAAAAGGCCTACAACTCACCTAAAAAACCTGAACAGCAGATGAAAACAGAAAACATGATAAAATCCTGAGTCCAGAGGGAGGATGGGGGAATCTGTTATTTTGAAAATTATTATAAACAAAAATCCTTGGTATCAGAGCAGATCTGGAGTGCTGGACACAGACAAGAGGATCAGAACCACGATGTAGAGAGAGCACCTGGTACTAATGTGGATTGCAAAGCCTATGCCTACTGTCCTCCTCCTTCAGGGACCCAGGAAGGGAACACTGAACTCTTAGTGCTGGGGGGACCTGGGCTGAAGGGAACAAAAAAAATCCAACTGTGGGATGCAAAGGCTGCCGGCAGTTTTCATGCTTCAGGAACACAAACAGGTCTTCCCAGTTACACTAGTAAACCATTTTCCATGCTAACTTGTTTTGGCAAGCGAAGGAAACAAAATGACTCATAAGATATACATGGCAAATATTTCCATTAACTGTATGTTCTTTTTCATCTTTCTACCTTGACCAAAATTACTTCTGCACACTATGACTGCATTGTCTCAACATCACACTGAGCAAGAGGACAGCTGAGACTGATGAGATCATTAATGATCTCCCACCTCCTTTCTGCTAAGGGAAGGTAGCTCTCAGCAGCCTGGACACAGCTGACTTGGATTAGCTACTGGCACCCCACACGGAGTTTAATGGCAAATAGGAGACAGTTTTCACCCTGTTCAAATTGCTCTGCTGCGAGTGCCAGAGGGAGCTGTCCTGGAGCCACAGGCAAAGGGAAGAGCATCTCCTCACACATCAGTAAACACTCAGTATGTGGCCACTGTGGAACAGGCTGCACAGAGAAGCAGTGGATGCTGCCCCAAGCCTGCCTGTGTTCAAGGCGAGGCTGGATGTGGCCTGGAGGAGTGTGGCCTAGTGGAAGGTGTCCCAGCCCACAGCAGGGTGATTGGAATGATCTTTTAGGTCCCTTCCAACCCAAACCATTCTATGATAATTTATCACTTAGGCCATCACACTAACCATGCAATTAATTCCCTCTAGAGACAGGTGCTTTGGCCTAAATTTGCTTAAAACCAGTCAGTTGCATCCCTTACCAAAGGCACCAGAGTCCCCAATAGACACGTTTCCAGCATCTTTAATAATCTCCTTCACTTCTGTGTGAAGTCTGAAGTCCCATGAGCAGTCTGAGGCAGCAAACATCTTGTCTTCTAGATTAGTTTCAACCAAAGAGAAGTCCCTCATCTGTTTCATTAAACAGCTAGCAAACACTGAGTAAAAGAAAGGGAATAGTATCTCCCCTTTGGCACTAGCACTGGTTTATGATAACATTAATATTCTTCTTGAAGAACTATGTAACTTGTTTCTTAACTCAGTGTAAGGTAAATGTGAAATCCTTTTAGTTATTCATAAAAGTTTACAGGTCATGGAGAAAAATGGCAGCCTTGATATTAACTCGGCATGGTAAATAAATGGAAAGACAAAACCCCCTAGTTTGAAACCAGGCAAGAAGTTTTAGTAAAGCTCCAATAAAAAATGGTGGCAATAAGAAGCCCCATCTTCACACAGCAAGCTTGGCATAAAAATAATAAATTGGAATCATGTGACATCATGAGGAAAAAAAAGTAGTTCATGTTTGAAAGGACAGTCTAAATATTTTATTTTCTGAAGTCACTTGATGAGTATTATCCTACCAAACTGTATGCCTAAAAAAAAAAACACAAAACAAAACAAACAAAAAAAACAAACAAAAAAACAAACCAAAAAAATAACAAAAATCAAAAACACACAGGAAAGGGAAAAAAAAGAAACTGCTCTGCCTCCTGAGTGAATGAAAAGAGCAATTAAACACACTGTAATTAAACCACAGATCAAAACAGAATGAACAAGTCACCAAGTAGCAGTTTTGTATCCTGTTCCTAGAAAGATTGTTGGCAGGCATTACGAACAAACAAACCACGCTCACATTTAAATGACATTGTTATCCTAGGAAGCACTTTGAAATCTGGATGCTCACCAGCTAGATCACTTTCACACAAAATATCCGCGTGCATTTATCTATCTTATCCTTACGAGTACATATTAGAAGACTCTTCTCTCACCTGGACTATTCAGAGCACAGGTCACTCTAACATTAGCCAGCAAAGGTAAGATTTTTATCCTGCTGCTAAACCCCCTCCTACACATTGCCATGTGAGGAAGCCGGCACGCCACCTCTTTTTACTGCTGCTTGCAAATTAATCGTGACCAACAGGGAAAATGCTTTGAATTGGGACCAAAATGCCTTTCCTACCCCCAGTTCTTTTAGTAAGTTGCATCACCACTGTAAAAGACCTTGCTAGCAGAGTTGTATCCTCACTGCATCAGTACAACCCAGCACTACCAAGTCCCAGCACTAAACCATGTCCCCAACTGCTGCATCTACATGTCTTTTAAATACATCCATGAATGATGACTCCACCACTTCCCTGGGCAGCCTGTTCCAGTGCTTGACAACCCTTTCCAAGAAGAAACTTTCCTAATATCCAAACTAAACCTCCTCAGTGCAACTTGAGGCCATTTATTCTTGCCCTTGCTTCTTGTTTGTTAGCTGGGAGATCAACCTCCACCTGGCTACCACCCCCTATCAGGCAGTTGCAGTGATAAGGTTCCCCAAGCCTCTTTTTCTCCAGAATAAAAAAAAAATCCCAGTTTCCTCAGCTGCTCCCTCAGACTTGTGCTCCAGACCCTTCACCAGCTCTGCTGCCCTTCTCTGGACGCACTCCAGCACCTCAATGTCTTTTTGGTGCTGAGGGAGCCCAAACTGAAAACAGCATTAAGGTATGGCCTCATCAGTGCGCAGTACAGGGAGACAAGCACGGCCTGGTCCCACTGGCCACACTACTTCTGATACAGGTTAGGATGCCACTGGCCCTCTTGGCCATCTGAGCACACAGCTGGCTCATGCTCAGTGGCTGTCAACCAACACCCCAGATCCTTTCCCAAGAAGCAGATTCCCAAACACTCTTTCCTAAACCCATAGCACCACCCTGAGCACCCTTTCCTCCCATATCTTACTCTACAATCATCCCTTGTCTACAGTTCAATCTGATTATGCTTTGCTTTCTAATGCTCACACTACCATCAGTCACCTTCTCACTTTATATGAAACTGAGATTTAAAAAAAAAAAATCACTTTCATTGTCATTGGTGTAACCCTTGAAGCTGAAATTAAAGGCCATACCAAAGTAAACAAAATCCCTGGAGAGCTGTTCTTCAGCAGCTCTTTAGCAGCTACAAGATGGCTTAATCTTTCACAAGCCCCCTATTTCATTTTCTGGCTATTAAGTGCCTAGGAATGTTGGGGGCTCTTTAAACTAATACATTAAAAGCAACAGCAGAAAGGTTAACAAAAGCAACACTGATGTTGGAATAAAGCATAAAATTTAGCAAGAAAAGCATGCTCTACTGTGCAATGACAAAGAATAGAAGGTAGGAAAAAAAGGGAAAATTACTTTGAAATTATTGCTTTTGAAAACAATGCAGGAAAAAAATAGCACAGAATCTATTTTAGAAACTGGAAAGAGCCCAGGAAAGACAGCAAATAAAAGCCCAGAATACTGACCCAAAAAACGTATTTAATAAAAAATGGGCTCCAGTCCACAAACTTAAGATATGCGAAGAGCAGGTAAGAAAAATCAAGCTGTGACAGCAATATGCAGAGATACAGATTTCACTTAAAAACAGGCACTGAAAACATTTGAAATCGTAACCAATTGCCACTGCTGGCAATTAACTCATGTGCAGTGACAACATCATGCATTTCTACTGTCTAAAACCAAGTGCACTTGATTTGCAGATCCTTCATTTGGGCATATGCAAACCCTGACTGAAACTGCTGGGACCACACCCCGTGAAAGCAAAGACAGGGCAGCACAGGTATCTTTCAATCTAGCTTAATTCTAGCTGGAACAAACGGGAAACTAAAACTACTCCAGGACTCTCTTGCCTGCTGATGCATCTCAGTCTCCAATACAACCTCGACTTTTAGATCATGAAGAGAAAATCCTCCTCATTTCCTTCCTTAGCCCTGGACTGTGTAATTACAATTCTCAAATAAAATGTAGGTATGACAAAGGTGAAACGTTAATTGTAAAGATTACACTTTAGGAGTGGACTCTGGACTGTTTCACAGCTCCTCAGTGCAAGTATGCATTTCCATGGCTTCTGGATATACTGAGATAAGTCTGCTTCAGAGAAATTTCAGTAGTTTGGTTTTTTCCCACTGGAAGAAGCAGGCAGAGATGAGCTGCAGTGAGTAGCATCAACATGCCCAGCTCAGGCACTGGGAGCCAGCCTTCGGAGCATGTTGCAGAATACACTTGCCCATTCTGCTTGTGCTAAGCACAAAGGTGTCCTACAGAAAGCACAAACGGAGTTAAGAGCTGTAACAAAAAGAACAAGCAGGTTGATCAGAGGGCTTAATCCATCTCTGCCATAAGAAATGCTAACAGGCCTATATTTGGAAGTGCAGCCCCTCTCTGGAAATATCGGTAGCAGAAGGAGGATTTACATCCAGATGTCAGTCTAGACTGAGGCACTTGCTGGCCATCACAGTCCCGGAGGCTCACACTTACAGAAAGGATGTAAGCAAAAGAAGCTGAGATGGCAGTGTTCAACATGCTCACCTTTTGATCTAACACTAAGAAGTTGCACAACCATGAAGTCTGAAGTGTAAAACTTAATTCAGAGTCTTCATTCAATCTCAGATCAAAATTACAACTCCCTCTCTTAGGAGGAGAGGACTCCTCTCTCCTAGAAAAGACAGAAGGCAAGTAACTAGAAAAGAAATGCAAAATTCAAGGCACCAAAGAAAGAAGAAAAGAACGTTTGAGTCTAATTCCTGTAAAAAGGAGCCTGAGTTTCCATTCCTGCACCAAACTCCTGGAATTTTTCGATATTTTGCCATTAAGAAATATGAAAGGGCAGCAGCATAGCAGTAGGATTCATCTAAGCAAAAGTAGATATTGACACCTGAGCTAATTTCATATAATCCATTTGCAACCCACAGAGAGAAACACACTTTCAGGAACAGAAAGCGCATCCTGAAGTATCTGAGCTCTGCTAAGAACACTTTGAAGAGAATAATTTTGTTATAGTGCGTCTGGCAACTTTTTCCAGTGAAAACCACTTCTTTCAGTGGGGGAAGGTCTTAAAGATACAGGAATATTATCAGTAACTGGGAGTGGGTATTCATTCTTAAGCCCTCCCCTAAGCTCTTCACACTCCCCATTAGACAGGGAATTACCACTGCAGATCTGACCTTAGCTCCTACCCTTTATCTGTGCACAAACACTTCCAGCACACAAAATCAAATCTCTAAGTATGGCAGCATTTGACTTCGGATGAAAGCTTTTATCCTGCTACGTTAAACTACAGCATCCTCAGTGCGGTGCAATAAGTGAAGTGTTTAGTACACATGAGCACAGAGCTGTATACATCAGTAGTTAAGAAGCTGTCAGCTTTTTTTAGTGTTATTCACATAACAAGCTGCTGATAACACTTTCTGTTAAGAGGATAAATTGAATGAAAGTCCTTTTTCACTCCATCATATGAAAAGAAGTAAATGCATTTTAATCTCTTACTTTGTTTTGTTACTAGAAACATTCCTCTGGTGCCAATTTTGCCACATTTCTCAGGTACTGTCCAAGTGTGAATATTAACAGCATTAACAGAGGGAGGATGTTGATTATACTACAAAATCACTTTCTCCCACATCTCACTTGAATAAAAAGGTTGAATAAAAACCTCTTTTCTAAAGAAAGTTTCATTACCAAGGTTGTAATTCCTCAATCTTCTCTTCAGATGGAAAAACCCGCCCAAAAAAACCCCCAAACAAACAAAAAAACATAAAGAAACCAAACCAAACCAAACCAACAACAAAAACAAAACAAAACAAACCCCCACAAGCCCCACAACTCCAAATAACACCAAATATTTATCCTCTTCATGCATCACAAGGTCTACTATGAAGACATTTCTGCCCTTTTTAAGATTTAATTTTTAAAATAGTACATTTTTTCTCTTTAGTCACTGGTGCTTCAACCTGTATTTCAAATAAAACTAATTTATATTCTCAGAGATTCGCCATTTTATCTTTCATTTACCAACAATTTTACTGAACCAAAGCACAGGTAAATATTTCTATGTAGTTTCTCAGTAGCTGTCAAATATTTCAGACACCTTTTTTTTTAAAACCTAGTCTTGCAAATCATATTTTTTTTTCATAATATTTTTTATTTACTGGACCCTAAAGAAGTACAAGAATAAAACTACAGTGCAAAGAAACAGATTTTATGCTTTTCAAAACATCCGGCAGTGATAAACTGGTGTAGTAATAAGCACTTGGTATTTGACAAGCAGAAGCATTATGTGAGCATGAGGTTTTTTTAAGGATCAGGATAAACAAACTTTGAAGGTGAAGCCAACACAAGCCATTCTGCAATGCAGAACACGCTCCTCTGTCAGCTGGAAATAAGTAACTGCCTGCTTGTTCTGCTCTAAGGTAGTATCGGCTCATTAATCTATCAGCAGTGCAAGTGAAATTTTAAGATAGTTTATAAAAATATCAGATATCCAGAATGAGACACATCATATCTCAGGGACTTGGGCAAAAGAATCACCACAGAGCAATATTTCCAGCCACTGACAAAGGTTTCTGTGAAAGGTAGCCATCACATGGCTGGATGAAAGTCATTCTACAGATGAATTCATGATCCCAAACAAAGAATTCTACAACTTTAACCCAATTAGCACAGAATTTGAGGGTTCTTTTAAATTGTTTCAGACCTAATAGCGACTTTTTGTCCATGATGTTTAAAGAAACCCAGGAAGCATATGAGAACAGAAATTTAAGAAGCAGAATTGTCCAAGACAGTTGTCTGACAAAGTGCTAGTAGTACACTAAAAGAGTGGTTTTTCACCAACTTCCTTAAGTCTAGATCTAAAATGAAGACTGCTTTAGACTTAAAGCAAACCACTTATGTCCTCTTGAGAGATGGTAACCAAACCATGCACAAACATTCCCAGAAGTTTCATTCCTTGAACCTTCAACCCTTAGGTTTGAATTTCTATGAGCAAACTCATGTTTTGACCTGTCAACACTATTAAAATATCTACCTCCGTTAATATAATTCTTTTAATTGCAAGAAACGGTTGTAACTGTGGGGCTGTTGCAGCTTCCCAGGGGAGCCAAGACTGTCACCTCTGAGGTCGACACTATCTCGGGTCTGTCCAGGCAGCTTCACAGCCTCAGACCCCTTGGCCAGACTGGCAGCACTGCTGCCTCTCAGTAACTCAGGCCCAGGTGCTGTCAGCCACCTCTGACAGGACTCTTACTCTGAGCTACAAAGTAAGATGAGGGTAACAGCCTGAAGGGACACCGAATTTATAGCTACCATTTCCATAATGCTGGCCCATCACTGAGTCCTCATGTCTGATAGAAACCCTCCCACAACCACAGGTAAGTGCCATCAGGATCTGGGAAGAACCGGCAGCTTGGGCTGCAGACACAAAGTGCCACAAAGTAACCCAAACACACAACAGTACCCGAAAGCACAAAACTTCTGCCATCAAATCCTTCCCTTCCCTTTTATAAGACAAAACCCACAGAAAGGAAAGTGAACACACTGAGCAGTAGAAACAGCTGAGACGGCAGAGCACTCGGAAAAGACAATGCTGAGCCATGGTGCCTATCACTCACTGCGACAGTGACCACCAGCTGCTGTTTCAGAACATACCTAGATAAAACCCACAGCACATGTGACAAAATTACCTCACCCTAGGTTAGCTTTAAATCCCCTTTTCATAGAGCCTGGCTTACCATAAAAGCAAGAAACTTTGCGTTCTATTTTAAAATATCTTCGCTACAACTCAACATTCATCAGTTTCTAAATATTTCTGGGCTCTGGCCTCAATAATAATTTGCAGCAATCAGCTGCAACTGCAGAATATATAAAAGGCACCTAAAATCTCAATTACTTTTGAGTTCCATTTAATCCACGATTTTTCTGGTTTCACAACAGAAAAGGAATACAAAACTCAATACAATACATAAGAGCCTTGCTTTGAATACTTTTAAAAATGTCTCCTGAGGTCAACAGTATAAGCTGTAATGCAGTCCTCCCCCCTCTAACGCTCCGCGTTTTCTTTCAAGGTGGAGCTACCATTGCTGAGCACTAAAATCAAAACAGAGGCAAACAAGCAAACAACAAAACAAGAGGTAGATACACGTACTCAAAATAATATATCCCCCAAGCTTTAGTATGATTCTCAGCCTCACACTGTTATTTTGTTCACTTTAAAATTCCATGTCCATGTTAATAGGCATGCTTTCCTGACTTACCACAATATTACCTAGAGTATTTTGTTGAGCTAACAGCTAATTTTAAATACTCTGGCACGTATTTGTTATAAACGTTTTCCTTTATAATGCATACTTATAACTCTCCTCCATTGGCAGTTTTGTTGCCCATTGGCAATGTTATTTTATCAGCAGCCGTGTTTCCCCTTAGGGTGAATTAGCCATCTTACACCTTGATCTTTTTAAAAACATCATGTCCTTCTGTTCCTTGACAAATGACATTAACTGCCCATGTTATAAAAATAAATTTAGAAACATTAAGAATTATCCTTTATTTATATTACAGCGACCAATAAAAAATAATCTATTTTTCTAGCCAACTTCCTTTTAAGGAAGGTTTGAGGTTTATGATGGTGCTTTCCCTCTGAACTGATGACCACTCTGGATGCTGACTCACACTCGGTGGTTGACTGGGCTTGAGTGAAGCACCCCCTCATGTTCTGCCTGCCTTCTGTAGGTAGAGTTGTCAGGGCTGGACAAAAAACAGAGCCCCTCCTCAGCAAATCCTAACTTAAGATCAGCAGCAAGAACACAGGCCACTGGTAACATCAGTTGGCATTAACATGCTGAGCTGCAGACTGCAAAGGCTAAAAACATTCCCTATGCCTCACCTGATTCCTCCTGCCACAAAGAATAACATCAAAGAAAGGGCTGGGCATGAGAGTTACTATCTGGGTCATGCCACGTAAGGTTGCTCTGGAATGCCAAGTCAACCACCTTAATAATCAGTGACCTCCTTAAAAAGACTGCATCTATATGTAAGCTTATGTCAAAGATGAGCATCTATCTTTGCTTCAGAAAAACTACCCATGCTTTGAAAAGAAAACAGCGGAATATTTCTCTCTGGAAAATGACTAAAACTATTAGAACTATAAAATTACCATTGCATAAAGTTTATCAAAACTAGACGTAAAAGCTCCTTGCATTTGATTTCCTAAATCTTTGCTAGTGTTTAAAACATGCTAGTCACCCTGATTTCCATTTATTTATTCAAATACATACCTGTATTTTTTTTTTACCTACTGTACTTCTAAACCTTTTCAGAAAGCCAAGCTAATACCTAACCCAGGGCAACTCAGCATGCTTCCACATTATTAACCATGTTCCACATCATTTCCTAATACATCAGTTTTACTATATTTCATCATTATTGCCAGAAAAGTAACAGAGTCAAGATACCACAAATTAGCCTAATAATGACACCTTATGCAAAGAGGTTATTCAAGTTCTCAGCAACACACTTATTTTAATCATTGCATTGTGGCTGATGATTTTAGCCATCCATGTCTCCTAGATTTTTCTTTTTACATAAGACACTTTTCTGTCCACATGTTCTGCAAATTCCCCTTGGACTTTTTAGAGTCTTCTTTCTACTTCTAGCTATGAATACATTCTCCTCCTGGACTTCACCTTTCAAACAATTTCTATTCAGCATACAAACTGACCCTTAGCCCTTAGGCTTATCCTCACCATCCTACTCCTGTTTGTCCAGCCTGCATTCAGAGACATCTACTAGCTTTGTGAACATGCTCCATCATCTAGGACACAGTGCTTTTATTCCTTGACTTACGACTACTCCTTCTGGCCTCTCTTTATTAAGGTTAGGTCTTCCAAAAGCTCCCTTGCTGTTTTATCAATTTTTCTTACCTGCTGCTAAACTTTCCTAACCTTCATACACAGTACAAGCATGTTATTTAGGAGGTCAGCTAATCTGCTACAGATTTTGTCTAAGCTTAAATACACATTTCAAGGAATAATTCTGCCATTTAATGCAAGTGTCTTTTGCAAAGCAGGGCGTTCACGTGGCCACTGTGTGCCAGCTTAAACTGCTTCCCTCTCAACTACCACCTCCAGGCAATACTGGGAGTGGCTTTAAGCGTTCCTTTGTATTGTTGCACCCCACCACAGCTCTCCACCTCGGATGCTTTATTGCAATATATTGTTGATAACTATAAGAACACCACACTGCAGGCTCTGGGACCAAACTAAAATTTCCACACTTTATCATTCACTAATTAATACAGCTTTTGTGAACCATCACAGTTTGTTCTCAGGAGGAAGCCTTTATAATCCTGGTAGTCATTAATACTAAAAGGCAATAAATATGCCCTGGCACTGGTGCTCCTAGATAGCTGTAGATGAGCTGGAAAATAGCCAGGGCAGTTCCAAAGGGACAGTGAGTAGAGCAGGAAACAAAGTGTTTACTTACACACAAACCGAAACAACCAGCTTTATTCAGCCTACTACTGGCTCAGGATAACTGTTAGGACAGAAAAAATGGTATAGCCCTAGACGACCAAAAAAACAGGCAGAGCTTCATGCTGATAAGCACCATTTTCCTAGAAAAGAGGATTTTCAAGATTAGGGTAATTAAGGTACAATTTGCTTCCTACCCATTCTTCAAACATCAACCAAGCCTGTTGAGTTCAAGGGTATAAGCAGCATTTTACTCCAAAGTACTAAAAGACTTAAATGATCATAATGGAAAGAAACGGAATACTAAAACAGAGTTGATGAAACACAGGAATCTTGGAAAAAGAGACCTCCTCTCACTTAGAGAAATTGCTTTCCCCAGACCACTAGACATCAACATGGTCAGATGTTCTACGGTAGTTCTGAGAAATTCTCTGCTGCTTGAGTTTTAAGAGCTTTGTTTAGTTCTTGGGGAATATATGAGAGACTGACAAACGCTAGAGGCTACTAAGAAAAGCCTGTTAATGCTAAAATGTTTATCGAGTTTTATATGAGCTGAAGCAAAGGAAAGTTCATTGATTTGGGAAAAAAATGGAAGAGGAGAAAGGGTAATGAAATAGGGTGGAAAGATCAGGTTAGTGTTATGAACAGCCATAGACTTTGCCATTCCATAACTGGAACACTATGCTCTTACTGCAAGGCTGGAGGAAATAAAAAAAACATACACACCTTTTACTATTTCTCAATGGTTTAAACATTTTACTGAACTCGAGAAACATCAACAGCCAGCCATCAAACACTGCTGCCCTGCTCTGCCCCGTCATCAGTGCTCAAGAGCAGAGTAATGAAGAGCCTGCAGCACACTGGGAGGGGGCTCCACAGCACTGCAGCCCACACAGCCTTGGAAGTATGGAATGGGTGATCCTTGCAGTGAACACTGCCTGCATCAGGAGATACTCCTGGAATGCAAGTTCAGCTCTCTCACCAGCCATCTGCTTTTCCTCCTAGAGGAACACGACAGAAATTGTCCTGGGAGGATACCAGGGGACACTTGTCCCAGCTATGGCAGATACCACAAAGTCCTGAATACGTCCATCAACCCACAGGTGTCAAGAACGAGGAAGAACAAAACTGTACCAAGAAGCACCGTACGGCCCGAAGAGAGAGCTTGGTATTGAAATGGGCACTTCCAAAGAACTGCAAGACAACTGGCTCTGAGTGAGGACACAGCCTTCATCGGGTTATCTATTCACCATCTTCCCATCACCTGCCCCTTCCTGAGAGTTTGATAGATCCTGTCCTCTGCTTTACCCCACACAGAGGAACTCTTCCTGTCATTGTGATCAGGAGTAGTCAGCACAGATCCATTAAATCATGCTTGACCAACCCAATTGGCTCCTACAATGAAACCTGGATGGATGAAGGGAGAGCAGTGGATACTGAGAAACTTGACTTTAGCAAGGATTTTGACACTGTCTCTGACAACGTTTTCGTAGACAAACTCAGGAAGTGCGGACTGGATGAGTAGACAGCAAAGTGGAACAGTAGATCCCAAAGGATCCCCGTAATCAGCAGCACAGGGTCTGGTCCTTGGAGGTCTGTTACCAGCCTGGCCCCCAAGGTTCTGCACTGAGCCCAGTATTGCATAACTTATCTATCGATTAAGTAATCAATAGATGAAGGAGCAGATGCCTCTGCAGCAAGTTCCCTGGTGACACAAAGCTGGGAGCAGTGGCCAACACACCCGAAGCTTTTGGCAGCNCAGTGGAGGGCTATGTAAAATATTAAGGGACTGGAGCATCATTCATAGGAGGAAAGGCTGAGGCCTGTTCAGCCTTGAGAAGAGAGGGCTGAGAGGGGATCTCAGCCATGTATATAAGTATCTAAAGGGAGGGTTCCAAGAAGAGGGATCCATGGTTCTCCTCAGCGCTGCCAAGCACTAGGACACAAGGTAATGGGCAGAAATGGATGCACAGGAATTTCCACCTGCTTATAAGAACGTGACTGTATGGATGATCAGGCACTAGAACAGGCTGCCCAGAGAGGTTGTGGAGTCTCCTGCTAGAGATGTTCAAGACCTGTCTGGATGCAGTCCTGTGCAATGTGCTCTAGGATGACCCTGATTGAGCACAGAAGTTGAACCAGATGATCCACTGTTTTCCCTTTCAATTTGACCTGTTCCATGATTCTGTATTCTAAATGTCAGCTTTGGGACGAGCTCAGAAGTGTATGTACTGAGCGGTGGGCACTAATAATTGTACAGGTATGTCTGTCAGCTAGCTATTCTTACACTAGACAATACAGCTTGAAGTAATCCCAGACAAGAGAAAAGGAGTTCATGGTAAGTGCTGAAAACTCAGGAAGACCCCGAGCTACAAAGATGAGTGCGGGGAGAATATTCTGAGAAACTCCAAGAGCTTCTGCAGACCTCTGAAGTTGGCCAAGGCAAAGTCTGATGGCTTGCTGGATAAAACAAAACTTCCACCTTACATGTGATAATGAGTTCACACACAACTCACTCTGATATTTATAAAATTTTCCAATACAAATGTACCACAGTACATCCCTGCCATGGAGCTGCTTTCACTGAACACCATCTCACACCGGCCTCAAGAATTTCCACCTACATTCCTGGATCTTATACACCTGTCCTCAAATAAGCTTTGAGACTCTGACTTGGAAGTAATATCAGAAGCTTTTCCTCCAGTTCTATACCACCCAAATTGTGTTGGAATTCAATAAAGCCACCTACTGAAAGCATACCGCTCTTCCTCAATGGAGGCACATGCTCCAACAGAATCTGCATAATCCCTAGGAAGGCTGAGCTTCCTGAGAGCGCCTCAGATGCTCTGTAGCTCATCTGTGCCTGGAGAGCAGTGTCCCAAGTTCCTTTTTTTCCATTCCATATGGCATTCTGCCATCTCTTTCAGATGGGCAGTGTTACTGGAAAGAGACTGAACTGCTTCTCTCACCAGAAGTGCAGTGTTTTCCCGGCTTCTATGCTGGATCGTGAGATGTGGAGTCCACCTAGAACTGCCTTAACAGCATAAATAGGAAAGCACATTGGGATAAGCTGACATGCCAGCTCAAGACACATAAAGGTGTGAAATCTCCCTATAGAAAAACTAACAAAATAGGAACGGTTATGAGATAATTATTTCCAAGGTAAACTTCAGTTCTTAAATGAACAACCGAAAAGCATGTGTAGATGTGGCACATTGACCTTAATATCAGATTAATCTACATTGACTAAAGCGTAGACCAGACGAGTTCATTCTGCATTAGAGAGTTATTTGCCACGAAATCAGTGCAAGAATGATCCCTGGCTACTCACTTTCTCCAGATTTAACCCTGTTATGCTGTTTGAGGATATCAGCTCTGAGCCACTAGAGTCTACCTTCAACTAATTATTTAATGTGATGTCTAGAAACATGAGTGTAGAGCTTCCATCACGGTAAAAAAATGAAACAAGCACAAAAGAAACACACCAAGTTCACTAGCTATGCTTTCATTCTCCAATAGTTAGTTGCTAGGTTTAAAATGCAGCATTTTACTAAAAGGTGGTAGAATAATGGCTTTGACCCAAATGTTTTGGTTCAGTCCTTAGATGTAACAGGAAAGCACTATTATATAGTTATATTCCACAAATACAGTCGTGTCAGCCTGCATTAAGGTGATAACTACTTGACTGATTCTGAACAGCAGTTAAAATTCCCTATTCACAAAGGAAATGGTGTGAAAAGACACGAACACTCAGAGCTGATGAAAAGCATTACCTCCTGATACAGTTTCAGGGCAGAAGAAAGCTTCTGCTATCGATATTGCCACTCACACAAGATGTTAATGAAGAAGATGCAGCAATATATAATGTGAGAACAAACTCTACCCACCCAGCATTACCGACACTACCAACGTTATATGTCAGAACTTGGCCTTTTACACGAGAGGAGCCCACATGAATTAATCCTTCTTCATTGAAACCAGGCAATAAATCTTATGTGCAGTATCAATTATTAAATTTAAAGTCAAGCAATGCTTGACAGTACTTTCATATAACGTTTATTGCCTACTTTTAATTCTAACCAGTCCATTGCGGATAGTATGAGTTACTGCAATGCCTCACAACTTTACCTAAGAGCCACATCAAACCCTGCAGCTGCTGGTCAACAATACACAAACATGCTTGATATCAAACAATAAATACAAGAAAAATCAATCACATTAACAGAACACCATTTCAGTACCCTTTCCACTGGGAACACAGCTAATCTTCAGCTTGAAAGCCCGTCAAGCACCTTGTCTCATTAGATACAGTTGCCTTTGCTAGTTATATTAAACAGCNCATTCAACAGCAGTTTAAGTCAAGGTTAATTGTTAACTTCTTCAGAGAATGGCTAAGAGCTTAACACTGTACTGCTTTCCAGAGGTAGTGGAACTGTAAACATAACCTACTGAAAACAAATTATTTCGATTTCCAAATTAGTTTGAAAAAATGTTCTAGGTGTCTAAAATATTCAGGGAAAATACAACATCTTATAAAATATAATTTACTGCTTTGAAGCACGGTAGCCCTAAAGACTTTTTCTCAGGTCTACATGTTCTTTCAGTAACAGATTAAGTTAGTTCAGATAAACAGATTCATTTAGTTCATTTAGTAACAGATATTCTCTACAAATGGTTTGCCACAGATTTTCCATAAGCTACCTGCCATTAACCTAAGCACTCACAATAAAGACAGAAAAGATCCAGAAAAATTAACCTCCTGCCAGGTGTTTGCACCTCCCCATGTCTTTCTTTCAATTATTTAAACCTCAGTAAACACGTGCAGAGTGGTTTTATTACAACACTCCAAACAAACATGACACATTCATGCTGTAATTAAGCAACAATCTTCCAGGGTAGGTCAATCTGTCAGGGTGACTGTCAACAGTTAAAGGTGACAAAGAAGTTTGAGCTGCAGTGACAGTATGGAAGAGTGCTTTGGATTGGAAAGGCACACAAAATGCACTTGCTATTTTCAAGACTGCCTTTAGCACATTCTTTGCCAACAAGATTCTGAGGCAATTTTACTTGTGTAAATTGCGTACTTGTGACCATTTCAATGAAGAACAAATCAAAGGCCACACTGCTAAGAAAAGCCTGCAAAAAAAAAATCAATGAGCTAATGCAGCCTAGCACACTTTGGAAGACGCCATTCACCCCTGGGAGAGGCTCTCCCATTCACACACCAGGGAACCTGGCAAACCAGCGAGTGTTTTGCATAGTCATGTGTAAAATTAGATTTCTGTTGTGCAAGCTAACATTCTACTAATATTTTCATTCACAAGAGACCAAGTGCTTAATTAACATTTATACCGATTCTCAAGCTATTTAGTGACACAAAGGAGGTGGTGACTTGATAGCATGGTTCCTTAAACACAGCCCTAAATACAAATATAGCTTTTGCTCCACTCTACCACATTTTTTACTATTTAAATCTGCAACTTCTCATCTACTGCAAATAATAGCTATCAAAAATACCCAAAAAACCAACCAACGCAAAAAAGCCAAACCACACACACACACACACACACGGGAAAAAAACAACTAAACAAGAAAATCAAACAGATTTTTAAACAACCAAACAAAAAAGCCACTAGAACATATGTTCATAAGAATAAAGGGAACAAGTATTGTTTTCCTGTGATAGTTTGTTCCAGTTTGCAGTATTGCCTTTGGAAGCAAGCAGAGGCAAAGAAGATGCAGTACCACAGCATCATGCAGGATGATTTGTATCATTACCTTAGTTTTGCAACTAAAAGTACAGCAATGTGGTTGTAATGACAGCTCTCAGCCACCACAAGTTCCAGCTAAAAACCATACACTGGGTTCCTGTAGTGGACTTGAAGTTAATATTCTTCATCTTAGCTGGTATGGACTTCTGTTTTGCATTTGTATCCAAAACAGTGTTGATCATCCTAGAATAGTTTGGGTAGAAAGGGACCTTAAGGATCATCTAATTCCAACCTCCTGTCATCGGCAGGGATACCTTCCACACCTTGCTCAGGGGCCCATCCAACCTGGCCTCCAACACCTCCAGCCAGTGAAGCACCCACAGCTTCGCTAGGCAGCCCGTGGATATCAAGCTGCTTTTGCTGGCGCTGGGCGGCACTCGCACGGAGCCAGAGCTTGTGCTGCTCCTCTCAGCCCCACGGGCCAGGGGGCTGGAGGTGTGAGGGACCTTGGGAAGGGACACAGGCAGCACAGCTGACCCCAAACGACACAAGGGATACGCAGACCATATGGTGCCATGATCAGCATGTGAAGCTGGGCGGGGCAAGAAGAAAGAGGACCAGAACACTGGTAACCGGGGCGTTTGTCCTCCCAAGCCGCCCTTGCACAGGATGGAGCCCTGCTGTCCTGGCTGAACACCTGCCTGCCCGTGGCAAGGGGTGAACCAGTTCCTCGCTTTGCCTTCCCTAATAAACTGCTTGTTCGCTCCCTTTAATCCTTCCGATTCTCTCCCCAATCCCACCATTCCTCTAGTTAGGGAACACAAAATGAGTGACTGAACAGGGCTGAGTTGCCAGCGGGGGTTAAACCACAGAAGTTGCTTTTTAATAAACCCTACAGGAAACTATTTACTTTCAGAGGAATATCAACTGGCCAATTTTTCAAGTTAACGCTGTCACCATCTTGACAGACTCTCAACTCTACTCCACCCTAAGACATTCAAGACCGTCAAAACTGCAACCCAAGCCACAAGATCGGACTTAAAGCAAGAATAAGCACCCATAAAGGCAAGATAATCGTTCTTCATAAAATAAAATCTTCACCAGATAGGTCATATTACTTTTTTTGAATGGTTGCAACTTTTCAATGAGCTACCAGCCAGAAAAATTAGGCTATTTTAACACAGAGCTTTGGTAAGTAGCAGACTATTTCTAGATCTATCAGTTTATCCCACTACTCAATAGCGATGGGTGAAATCGACACCATACATTCTTATTTTCCCAATCACATTTTACATTATCCACTAAATCGCAACCTGTACAATTGGTTAAAGCATCTAACGTGCTACTAATACAGGTTAATTTGATATCTCAATTAGTCAGACTACTATTGAAAACTACTCATAGCTGAGCACTGCTGTTCCTTACTCTAAGTTTCAAAATTCTCAGTTAAGGAGAGGTAATACAGCAAAGTTCAAGTGCTGTCTACGTGATAACAAAAATCTAAAAACCTTCTAAGAAATAACTGATAGCTTCCTAGCTGTCAGCAGCTGCTCTGCATCCCTTCCCGTACGGAAAGGTTATACCTCGCTTCCTTAATAATGAGCAAGTACTTTGTTCTAATTGTTAACAGCAAAGAAAATATGACTGTTATACAACTACTGAACAACATCCAAACTTAAGGTACTTGTTCTCCTTGGGGCTCCTAATAGAAAGGAAGTAACTTTTGATGGCATCTCCCATGAGTAACTCTTCAGGCAAGACAACATAGGACATGCTTAAAAAAAAGCCAAAACAACCCAAAAAAACCCCACAAAATTCCCCACATTTTTAAATTGGTGAGCATCAAAACATTTTTAAAGATAATTAATGAAACCCTCAAACTACTGATTCCCTTACTTGATTGCAAAAATAATATAAAGAGGAGTTACAAATAGCTGTTATGTCACAGTTGAGAGTTAAAACTTGCTCCAGTTTCTAAAACATCCATGAGAGAAAACCCAACACTTTGAGGTTCTGTAACTATTTCCTTAGATTTTATGATGTCACTGCAAACCCACTGTCAATCAATGATGGTATAAAAAGTGAAATTAACCGTACATTGCAAACTGAAATCTAAATCCTTTTGCATTCCAAGGAAAACTAGATATAGTTGTAAATAACAGATGTTCAGAAATAAAAGAACCTCTTCCATTCTCCAGCAGTGTATAGCAACTTTTGACTTGTACCATTAAAAACACCACCTTGAAGGCTGCTTCAAGTAAAAAATCATGTAGAGAAATCTAGTCTGCAGCCATTTTCCCCAAAACACACCACGCACCAGGTAATAACAGTGTGTACCACAGACCAAGCCAAATGAGCTGGTTTTATCAAAGGAAAAGATATCCAACACCCACCAACTATCAGACAAAACATCAAGAATTACCCAAGTTTGTCTTTCACACCTCCACACTTCCTTTCTTAGAGATGAGAATTATCTCCACAATTACATCAGCTACACCAGGCACAAGCAAAGAACCCCTGTACTTCAAACATTACATTTTCAGAAGCTGCATCTGCTCCCATTTGGAGGGGAGGGGGGCTGGTCTATAGCAGGGAGAATAACCTGTCCCTCGCCAAACAGGAAGGGTGAAACAAAGAAAAGTTTAGAAATTTGACAAGTACCAAATTAACCCATAAAGCAAACTCCGTAACTCAAGTAATTTTAAATCTTTTTAGAAAAGAGTCATGCAGTAAATGCCATCCTGTTGATAACCCACATCATGCAATGAGAAGTCATCAGAAATAATGGTGTTTGGGGTTTTTTTAAATAAAATGCATATTTTTAAGACACAGGCCACTGTCTCACCCTTTCAGTTTAATTTATTCTGCAGTTCACACAACTAAATTACTCTTATATACCAACTCACTTTGTGCCACACAGTAAGAGCATATCTTAAGTGAGAGCACGTCTTACTTTGCAGACACCACTTTAAAACAGCTGTTTTCACTAAAAATTTAAACTTTAAAATGTGTGGGTGGTTTTTATTAATAAGTTTTGCAACAGTTTAACAAAACGTTTTTTTCTAAACGGTTTCTCAAAGCTGAGACAGTCCTCTATATAACGTAAGATGTAGAGGAGTGGTGGGGAATTGAATCTAAATATATGTTTTCCACAAAGCTAACCTCGTTTTAAGAATTTAGTAGATTTCAGCTGTCTCTTTCACACTGTCAGACAACACGAGGAGAAAACACATTAATCACGTTTCATTCCGTTTCACCAGCGGCCGAATTCACAGACAGGACACCTGCGCTTAGCGAAATACAACTTCCTTTATATGAGGGAACACCTACACGCCGATTTAATATCACATTGACCCCCCCCCC
>VWZN01008390.1:31690-53413 GCA_013396955.1 Regulus satrapa | reverse complement strand
GGTCGGGCGGAGGCGGAGCCTGGCGGGGGTAGCGGGGTCGCGCGCGCGGGGCGGTGAGTGCGGGCGCGTGCCGGACCCTCGCCGTGAGGGCAGCGGGAGGGCGGGCGCGGCCGGTGCCGGTCCCGGTCGCTGTGATTCAGGGGGTCTTGAACTGCTCTTTCCCTTCCCAACTCCATTCCCCGCGGTGCTTCTCAGGGTTCTCCGTCCTTGTCTCCTTTGCTTCTCTCCGCTGCGTTCACAAAGTGCTGTCCCCGCTCTTCTCTTACTACCAGATCGCCGTGACCTTCCCGGTTAACTGCCGTCAAAAGGGAAATGGAATTGCCGAATTTCCAAAGTGTGTTTTCCTCCTTTGTGAACTTGACACCTTCCCCCCTCCCTACACAGCTGATCGAAACTCCTGCCCGTCCTTTCTGTTTGCCTCGCTGCTGTCAGCTTTTAATCCTGACCTTCCTCTGGCTGCTGTATCCCCTGCACTCCTGCGTCACCCACCCTGCCCGACCCTGCTCCCAGGCAGCGCTGGAGAACCACGTTGTCTTCTGACGTCTTACAGGGATTTGTTCTGTTCAAAACTTCATGTACACCGATTTAGGCTTTCCCTTGTATCCTCTTCGCAGGCAGCGGCCCCTTGGATTTTGGCCCTTTGGACGAAATGTCCTTCTGCAGCGTCTCAATAAAATATTATCTGATACTCTGCTCTCATTCACCTCTTTTGTTCCATTTCTTGCTGGTTATCTCCTCAGTAGAAAGGTGTGCTGGCAATCTTGACGTCCACTAGCTTGCCCAACTGCAATTCAGCCTCTGCTTTCTTCCACTTCCTTCTCAGCTACTATTGTCTTCTGCCATCCTTATCCACCGCATCGTTTCTCTCTTTCGGTATCCTCTCCTGGCATAAATGTGCAATTTGCATCATTTTAAGTTCTGCTTCCTTTATTTAATGACTTTGCTTGTAGAGACCTGAGACATTTCTGCTCCTCGTGTCTTTGTGTTTGGATTACTACAGTTTGCAGAAATTGCTATTTTAGGTTGTACTCGCAGGTCACTTAATTCATGGTCTCTTTTGTTCTTTAATGTTACTCTATATTTTGATACTTTACATTTCTCACAGTGAATAATTAAAAAAATAATTTGTTCAAGAACTGTTTTCCTGCTCCTCAGTGGTTGGACCACATTCTGCATCAAAGGATTCCAAAGTTTTGTCAATGAGTTCATTCTTACTCTAAGATATTCTTATTTATTCAAGTGGCCTAACCTTACTGATAATATCAGGCAGTATTACGGGAAATAGTTTTAGATGATAAATTTTTATTTGTGCCTTGTAAGGTTTGTTGCTTCATTTCTGCTATTTACTTATTTTTATGCTGTTTGGAAAAGACAGCATGAAATCCTTGCTCTCTCACATTTGCAGTTTGTGCCTGTTTGCACAGTTCCAGCCTTGTGATACTGTTTGGATTGGAGAAGGTGATATTCCTGATCCTTTTATTGTTCATTCACCTCTGTCTAAGCTCCAGGTCTAATTCTACTATTTTGTCTGAAAAGTATCTCAGGCAAAAATTCTTTTAATTCTTCAGAGCCAGGTTCTGGGTGCTTTATTCAACTTTTACCCTTTGATTTCATTCTCTTCTTCAACTAGAATCTCCCCTTCCAGCAGACCTTTGGAAAAATAATCTTACAAATCATTGTTTGAGTCCATTGCTTTGTGGATGTGCAATGAGAGAATCTAGAATATACAAATCCAAGCAAGTTTTAGTCCCCTCTAACTGCTTGCCTCACTTCAAGTTAGACAGGACACATCTTCCACTAACTTCCTACAGGAGTGAAATAATTGCCCCACTATCCTATGTGAGAAGCACCTCTGGCAAACTCAGTCCTGTGCTGAATCCAAAGTAATGTGTTTTTTCCTTCATGCAGCGTTTCAGGCAGGATGCTGAAATCTGCTTCTGGCAATCCAAGGAGAGCACATCCTGTCTGGCAGGGCTGCATCTTTTGTAGCACGTGCAAGACAGGAAAGGAGGCTTCCAGGAGGACTGGAAGCATGGTCATCCAAAGATTTGTCTTTTGCAAGGGCAGTGCCTTTAATCTGTGCTGCCAGGGTACATATAATAAATTTAAACAATTCAAGTCCTGGTGAATGTAAACAATTAAAACATAAAGGATGAGAATCTGTATCTGGAAGGATCTGCCCCAGAGATTTTATGGATTAGGCAGAGCTGGATCTCTTTTTACTGGAGAAACATCAGGTTTTTTTCAAAATATGGGTTTCAGACCATGTGAATTGGGAGGGCGGAAAAGGTGACTCTGCCCTGCAGACAGAGTCAGCGGAGTGCCGTGCTTCTCCAAAGCATTTTCAGGGTATCATCCTACAGGAGTGCCTCTCTTCCCATTCACTGCCAACCCCTGCACTTCCCAACCCCTGCAGCAGTGAGACCCGAAGGACTCGGAGGAGGGGAATGCTTCTGCTGGGAGCTGGCCTGTGCCTTGTGAGGCAGAGCCCCTGCCCTGCTGGTGCCCAGCTGTGGTTGTGGAAGCAGATCCCAACATCACTGCAGCACGCACCGAAAAAAGCAGTTGGGCTACGGCAGCACTGATAAAGCACCGTCAAGTTCTAGGCAACTGACTTCAGAGGAAAATGTGTACCAGTGGTTGGCTGCCAAAGGAAAAAGGGAGAAAACAAGAGACTTAGAACACATGACTGAAAGGACATTTATTTAATCTAGATGAAACAAAAGAAAAATACTGAGTGAAATTCTCAGGAAAAAAAAAGTGAAAAAGACAAAGATTAAGCTGTTCTACTTTACCCCAACAGAAAGGATTAGAAATAATGGATTTAAGTTAAAACAGTGAAGATGGATGTCAAACAATTAGACAAGTTCTTATTTGGATGCATAATTATCCTGGGAGACTTGGTCTCTGTCAGCAGTGTCTGGGGAAAGGCTCAACCCCTTTACATTCCTGAAAGTCTTGTTTGCTATAGCAATGTGACAGTGTTTGGTTCATGGCTTTACTGTTGGATTTGTTTTCATTTCCTTTTAACCTCATTTACCACTTTAATGGTAAAAGAAGAAAGCGGCCAAATAAATAGTGCAGCTTTCTGATATTTTAGGAAATTAATATCATCCTCATTGTTTATTTTAGGGAGTAGATTAAAACCCAGATGTGAGAGGATATTCTGGGACCTGATCCCTGTTGATAGTTTTAAAAGTTGAACATCCAATACTTGAACAGATTTAGCACGTAAAATTCTTTGCCCAAAATCCCGCCCAAAATCCCCAAGAGGACTGGTAATTCAACAAATCTGCTGATCCTCAGTTCAAGTCTGTTGTCACAAAACCACGTGGGTAAAGTCTGTAACAGCATTTCCTTCCTAGCTCCTTGAGGCAGGGACAGAATTTTCCATTTTTATTAATGCGCTGCATATGTTGGCCTGATGTTAAGTATTAAATATCTTTTTTCCAGACTTCAGCTCAACGTTGTGATGTCTTCCCCTGAAATTGCTTCCCTTTCTTGGGGTCAGATGAAGGTGAAAGGCTGTTCCACAACATATAAGGACTGCAAAGTATGGCCAGGAGGAAGCCGGACGTGGGATTGGCGAGAAACCGGGACTAATGTAAGTTTGCTGTTTACTATCCTGCGTTTAAAACAAGACTCTGAGCGTGGTCCAGACAACGGTATTAAAGTTCCAGCCAGAAGTTCAGTGAGCTGCCTTTTTCTTTCATCTAGCCATTAGATTTTCCTGGGAAGAGCTGAGTGTATGTTTTGGAGGTAACTCTGTGGAGGGGTCAGAGGGCTGCAGTGTCACACCATCCTACGGACAGCGTGATATAGGAACTGTTGCCATGAGTTCTGACAGCCACCTCACGCCCCTTAGAGCTCTCAAACAATATTCCTCATCGACTTAAGAATGCAATTGTCATTAGATGCCAGTAACAACCTCTTTCAGACTGTCTAAACAAAAGTTACCTTGAGTGAGATAAGAAATTATGAAAAAGTAACTGATCTTGCATGTGGTTTAGTTTATATCCTTTTCTTTGGGGTCCCCTGTACTTATTTCAGGGGAAAAATACACAGATACAGTGTCTCATGTACTATTTTCTCTGTGAAAAACAGTCTAGATAATCACACACAGACTTCTCTTGGTAGCCATATACTAGACACTCGCCTTTGTACCTTTTAAAGTTTATCTGTAAATGCAATCAGAATTGGATGAAAGTACATGGAGTAGTATTGTTTCAGATTTAGAAGCATTATAGCATATATTGCCTTGGAAACTTGATGTTGATAATTCTCCCCATATTAGGACTTGTACTGGGATAGATCATTGGCTATGAAAAGAAAGTTCCACACTTTCAAAGCAAAAGTTAAAGCACAAAATAAAACTGTACTGACCAGACCCAGCACTTGCTGTATCCATGCAGAGGATGCAGTTCTCTGGAATTCGTTTTGGCACAACTGAAATGCAGAGCATTTGAATTTGCAACTTACTCTGTAATCCTTGGGAAGAATCAAACTTTTTTAGCCTGCCAGAGTTCAGTTTATGTAGGATATATAACACCAACAGAAAGGTGGTGCGATCATGCAAAGATATCTGTGCCTTGAAGAGAAAAAGGTAGTTGTGTACATATCTTTTAAAAATATATTTCATTTATAGCCTGGTTATAAAAAACAAAGTTTCCACTGGCTGTTCAATGGGCTGGATTTTGTGGTGAGAGTTGCTGTCTGCTTGTTTGACAATGTTGTTTTTGTGCTTTGTATGCGTGTGGCTGGAAAAGCACAACAGGTAATGATAGCTGAAAAATTTCCAACTAGTTCCTAGCTCAATCCCATTTGTACATTTATTCCAACCACTGGAAAAACCTTGGTTTCACCTTATTGGCATTTGCTAACATTTAGGAGGCTGTGCTTTCTTTTGAACATTTCTAACAAGGAATATCTTCTTGTCACCATTCAAACATTTAAATCCATACATGTTTAGAGAACTTGAAAAACAAATCAACATTAAATTCAAATTGGAGGAGAAAGAATAGTTGGGTTCTCTGGAGAGGAAGGTTTTCTGGTATCCTTTTTATTTAAACAAGAAGTAAAAAATAAATATCTAAAGTAATGCCTTATGTAAGTAATTTGTAAAGCTCCTGCTTTAGGTCAGTTCTACACCTGTAGCTGAGGAAATGAGGTGATTTTCTTTTAAAATGAATAGCAAACAACAAATATTAAGAACAGAACCAAGCATTTTCTAGAAGAACTGTCAAAAATTTAACATTGTCACACTGGAAACAGGATTCAACAGCTGCATTTTCTGCCCATTTTTAAAAAGAATAAGCTACATTTGCCTACTTTCCTCCAGCATGTTTTTCCTGGAGGTAGCTGGAACTCAGGTGTGGAAAACAAGCAGCGCTGGTCATGTCCTACACTACAGTTAGAAATAAATTGCTTCCTTTCCTCCTCTGCTGTCTAGTGGAGCATTCTTTCATCAGGAAAATTGTATAATGGGCCCTGCACGTTTCTGTAACTGAGCACTAACAGTAGTTGTGGCCTTAACCCTTGGGGATGAATAAGCACCCTCTCTTCTCTGGCTGCCTGCATTTCGGTGCCATCTGCTAATGGCAGAAGAAAGTAAGTCAGGTAATGCTGAAATGAAGGCCAGAGAAGAGAACAAGCTAGAAAACATACTATCAAATCAACAATGATACAGTTACTTCATCATGTTACGCGTTTGCTTTAGTAGCACTGGTTTCTTACTAGCATCAAAGTGTCTTGTGTAACCAAAGAAAACCATTTTGTTCCATGGCTTTTTAATGTCTTAGGAGTGCTTCTCACATGACAGCAAGCCTTCCCCGGAATTCTAGCTATTGTAATTGGCAGTAAAACATATCAATTCTTGTTTAAATTTCAAGTCTACTTTAAAAACCCCAAAGGAAAAGCATTGCCTATTCTGTCATAAACAAGTGCTTAAAGTAATTAGTTCTGAGAAAGCTCTCCCTATTCAAGGGACTTCTGAACTCCAGGTGTGGATATGGAATGTAAATGGACTAAGGGGAACACAGTCTTTGGTCCTGGCAGCTCAAAGGGCTAGACACGTATTGCAGAGCCCTCTCAGTAGTAGAAAAGAATCCATACACAGACTCCCATTTAAAAATGTAAAAAGGGATACCAGTATATTCTTCTTCTAGCTCAGCCACTTTGACTCTGAAAAGCAGCAAGCTTCTACTGGAGGGTTTAAGTGCGGGCTCACAGTGAGACAATCAGTGCACAGGAGTAAGAGTCACTCAGTGCACACAGCAACTGAGTTAAAATCCGCTTCTCCCCTCCCGAGTCTCTGCTAAGAAAGTTTACTTACTAACTGGTTTTGGGTTGTTGGTGCTATTCCAGGAGCTAAGCGCCAGAAGCTGCCTAGAAGCAGCACAGGAGCCACACTGTACCGGGCAGCAACAGTAAAAACATCCGTGGCACACCTCAGCTCCCAGCAGCAGGCTGTGACTTCAGTACACCCAGACCAACCCCATAGCACATCTTTTACAACAGTAACTGTTTCTACTAGCTCTTTGTCTTCTGCCTGCCCTGCTACAGCCTCTCCCTTTTCTCTCAGGGCTTTTTTACCTCTTCTTCTTTGGGTCTCTTGGGGTTGTTTCTTGCCCCTCGGGGTTCCTTTGCCTCTTCCAGCCCTGCTCATCTCTGCTGAAGGGTGGCTGGAGGTCCCTTCTGCTTAACCTACCCCAGACTTCCCGGGGGTGAGAATTGGGCTGGGTGAAACCACACAGAGGGGTCACAAAGCCATACTGCTACTCACAGAGTCCTCTGCAGCCCATCTCTTCATGGTGTGGAGTGGCTGCAATGCTGCCACTTCCTCTATCTGAAAACAATCATCAGGTTAAAAACACATGTTTTATTCATAAAACAAAGTCCTCTCTTCTCCAGGTCTTCTTCCTCAAGCTTGCCAAGGTCTTCCCTTCTCCAGGTGCCTCTTCCTCCAGCAGCTTTCCAGAGTATCTTCTTCTCCACATCTTCTTCTTCCAGCTTTCAAGGGTCTTCTCCAACTCCTTTTCCTTCAGCAGCTTCCCCTGACTGGCCAAGCCACCCCTTTATCCTGCTTATTGATTAGTCACAGCTGTGACCCATTAAGGGCAAGACTGTTCTTTGTAGTAATTAGTGCAGCTGTGACTTAACAGCGTTGAAGTCCCTTGTAATCCCTTCTTCTACCCCCACAGACACGTCCAGGGGTGTGTCAAGCACAGCACAGCTGAGGGAGGTCTTGTCCCACTCACTCTGCTCTGCCTTGGAGCAGCCCCACCTCAAGTTCTGGGTGCAGTTTTGGGCACCTCAACATAAGGAGGATGTCAGACTGGTAAACTGTGTTCTGAGGAGGGTGATGAAGATGCTGAAAGGCCTTGAGGGCAAGGTTTTTGAGGAGCAGTTGAGGTAATTTGCCTTGTTCATCTTGGAGAGGAGGAGGCTGAGGGGTGACCTCATCACAGTCTACACTTTTCGGAGACAGGCAGTGCAGGGAGGGTGCTGATCTCCTCTCTGGTGGCCAGCAGCAGGACCCACAGAAACGCAGTCAAGCTGCAAGGGGATGTTTAGATGGGGTGTTAGGAAAAGGATTTTCAGCCAGAGGGTGCTTGAGCTCTGGAACGGGCTCTCTAGTAGGGAGGTGGTCATAGAACAAGCTTGTCAGAGTTCCAGGAGCATCTGGATGATGCTCTTAAGCCGTGGTTTAGCTTAAGATAGTCCTGAAAATTATTCTCATGGATCCCTTCCAACTTGAGATGTTCTGTGATTCTGTGAACTTGAAGAACCATAGAGGTGAATCATCTCTGTTACTGAAATTTCAGACATCAGTCATGCTAAAGACTTTCTTGTGAAATAAGTTTAATTCACTCATTGGAAGTGGCACTCTACCATAAAAGGCTTTTTTCACCTACAACTTTAGGAGTTTATTTGTTTGTTTCAGCTTGAGAAGTCTTACTTGCTCCATTCCCCTTGAGTGCACTGTGGCATTACCTACTTTGAGTGAGAAACTCAGACCTCTAGAAAAACTTCAGAATTCTACTTAAAAAGAAAAAAAAAGAAAAAAAAAGGAAATAAAAAAGAGAGATAAATAATATTTATGTTTTAAAAATGAAAATGCAAACCAAAGAGGGGCCAAATTATAGAATTATAGCCACAGCATGTCCAGTATCTTACTCTCCATGACCACATGGAGATAAATAGAAACTGAATCCAGGAGGAGAATGAGTGTAACATAATAAACATAATAATGTTTTACATTAACTTATAGGTGTGTTTTTGTATTCATATGTTTAAAGCATAATAGCAGTAAATGGGTGTACTTTTTAAAATCTCTGTTAGCGTGCTGCAGAAGTGCCTTCTTTCTTTGAGGAGTTTGGTTTCAAATATTCTTTTCTCAAAACAAAGAACAGTGCAGAAATGGAAGGTGTTAAGTGAAGTGAAGCTACCCAATATATTTCGGTCCTCTTCAGTGAGATTTGCAAAGTAAAAAAGAAAATTATTTAATAATTTTAATTATCTGAGGAACTCTTTGTATTTAAAGTGAGCAAACTTTGGCTTACAACAATCTTTCTTACAAGTAGATTTTGTTATTTTGAAATCAAACAGCAGTATTGCTGCAATTTATTGATTTCATTTTAACTGTGAATATTTATAAAATGCCAGAAGTTAGACATAAATGTTTTAGAAATGTGTAGAAATGCATCCTTTTGGTTTTGACTGTTTAATAAGGAACTATAATCTTGCTATCAATCAATTAATTATCATCCTTTATCTGCATATTGAATACCTTTTTCAGTTTCTAATGTTATCTACTGTGTGTATGTACAGAAGAGGGCTGTGTTACATTTTGTTTCTGCTAATCTACCCTGCTGCTCTGTGTTCAGGACACACAGACACAGCTTTCCTGGCTGATGCTGTCAGTACATGGACTATTATTTTCCTTCCCTGACACTTAGCATTCTCCAGGAGTGCAGCCAGCTGACCTTGAAGAAGTCGTCAAAACGGGTGTTAAGACTGTGGTGATTGGTCGTGGCATGAGTGAGGCTTTGCAGGTAGGTTTTTGTTCTGTGACAAGCATAAAGAGAACTGTTTGTTTTCCTTCTCCCTCTGATTAGGAGGAAAAAAAATTAAATCAATGATGCTTCACTGAGAGGGAAAAAATTGAGGATGAGTGCAAATGAGCTCCTGTCAGGGGTCCCACAGGTCCTGACAAAAACGTCATCTGAGCTCCTCTGTATTAGTGTCAATGTCAAGCAGTAAACAGGTTTATGTTCTGCTACAGGAACAACTGGAACAAGGAGGATTTTTCGGAATGTCATTAGTTCCCTCCTCTTGCAATGGGTTACAACTGGCTCTCTAGCCTGCTGTAAATACTTTGGTAGCTAGGCATTCTTGTTACAATTGTTGCCAGGCTGTCATCTGAGCAGATAAAGTAGCTACGGAAAGCTCAGGTCCGAAGTTCTGAGTTTTACTTGGCGAGAAGCAAGTCTTCAGCTTTCTGGTGGGGTGAATAACATCTTCTTTATATTAAATTCCTTTAGTTCCAATTCTATACGTTTTTGTTAGAGAGGACTGCATTTTAAAGTGTGCTAAGGAGATAGGGGAGGTATGTGTATAAAAGTAGCTTTATTGAAAAGGAAAAAAAATTAAATCAGTCTTAGAACTATCTGAGCATTATCATTTTGGCTACTGGCAGTTACTTAAGTCATGTTTGACAAATGGCATCAGTACCTGGTTTTCTACAAGCCTTACAGTTTAAGGGGGAAAGAATCTGATAGTTTATTTTGTGATTTCCCATCCCAGGTTCCAGCATCCACTGTGGACTATCTGAAGAAGAGCGGGATAGACGTGCTGGTGCTGCAAACGGAGAAGGCTGTGGCGGAGTACAATGCCCTGGCTGCTCGGGGGGTCAAAGTGGGTGGGCTCTTCCATTCCACCTGCTGAAGCTCAGCTCCTTCTGCCTTCCCGGCCCGCACTGCAATCACAGGTGCACCTCTGCTCAATCAAATTGCACTCAGCAGAGTGTGAACTAATGTGCCAAGGCATTTGTGCACTAGCAATCCAAAATGCAGTTTATTAGTTCGGGATTTAAACAAATCGAGAGCTCACAGAAGGCGGGGCTGTTAATGTAAATAAATTGTTTCATTACAGAATCATTTCCATGTATTGTTGGGATTGATCTAATTTTCCTCTGAAGGTTGTCCATAGTCTTGTTATTTAACTTTTCACCTGTTGACTAAATCAGATCATGTTTTGAATACTTTTATTAGAAAATGGCTCAAAATTACATTACTGGCTACTGGAAAGCAGCCATAAAATAGCTGATGAGCACAATCAAATGACAGATATGAAAACGTGGTAAAGAAGCATTTTACCACCACTGTATAAATAAGATAAAAATACATTAAAAAAGAAACCCAGAGTATATAACTTTACCTTCTGCAGGTGACCTCAATGAGGGTGTTTGCCAATTTCTGAACATCACATAACAGAGCACTTTTAAATTTTTAATTGAGCCTTAAAAGGGGGAAAATGTCAACAGGGTGTAAACATAAAACCTGGGCCTTAAAGAATTTTCTTATTAATTACCAGTTGTGAGGATTGAGTTGTCTAATGCATCTCTATGTAGGAGGTCCTACATGCTTAAAATCATCAGAAAATCATGTTACAAAACCAGAGTTTGCAGCCTAAAACATGGATCTTTAGGAAATCAGTCTAAATTACTGCAAGCAAGGAACTGCTGGCAAGCTAGCGATGCCTGTGAGAATCGTTACTGGTCATCATTATCTGATGATTTAAATGTTGTGCCCACAATCATTATTACGCTGAAGATTTAAACAGTGCTCTTGGTTGCTGTTCTTGGTGGGCCTTCTGTCAATATTGCTAGTTACAAGTTACCCACGGTAGACTTTTTTCCCCATCAGGCTCACCATGTCACGTTCTGTGCATATTAACGCGTGTATCAATGAAAGTACCAAGATGAAGCTGTAAAAGCCCTGAGGCACTTGCAGCTATCCAAGCAGTAGTAGAGAGGCTTAGATTGATAGGAGAGCACAATAACTTTCCAAGATGCACAAAATACTACGTCCTTTTTCTGCTATTTGCTCTAGTAATCATTTAGAAGCTTATATCTGTTAAAGTAAAAAAGTGGTGCAAAAGCAAAGGGAAAGTGAGTACTTGAAAGTTTTATCTTGCAGTCTCCTAATTACAGCAATGTTTTCTGCTAGTGTAGCTACATTTGAAGCAAAATCTTACATAACCCAGCAGGAACTGCCTTTCCAGCTGCATCTGTGTTGTCTGACACAGCAGCTGGTATAATGCTCATCGTAGCTGCTGCGACATTTTTCTGTGTAACTTGCCTGGTGTGAAGGAGAAGGTGAACTACTGACCCAGAAGACTGTGTTCATCCCAAGGGAATGCCAGCAGAACAAGTTCCTACCAGCCCCACAGAGTGTGGAGACTTTCTGCACTAAATGTTATCTGGTAGTGAAGGTGGTTTGACTCTCTTGATCATGGTTATCTATTTGTGTCATTTTATGAGCTTCTGAGCCTTAAGGCAGCCTCAAATGGGAAAAGGGTTTGTAATGCTTCGGCTGAGAGGACACTGCAGTACTTTAAAAAAATGGAACCATGCATTTTACACTGTGGGAGAAGTTGAGCAAACACCTTATCTTTCTCCTCCAGGTCTGTTTTCTGCTCTTTTTTTCTCTTTTTTTTTTTTTTCTCTCTTTTTTTTGGTAACATATTTTTATGTTAATGTGACACATTAATGGTGATGCCACATTCACCAAAACTCAGGTCCTGCGTTTGTGACAAATACTTTGGGCTCCTCACACTGCTGCTGCGACATGATTTGTCCTCCCAAAAGGAGGGAGGACACGGGGAGCAAAGCCTGTTTGGCATTGCCAGGTGACTTGGGTGTACCCTACCCAGCTTTGTGCTGCTGCCTCTCAATTCTTTCCTTCATTTGGCAAGTGGTAGAATGCAGAAGATTCCACTTCCAAAACAGGGAGCTGCAGTGTGCAAAGAATTTTTTTTTAAAAGGTAAACTGCTAAGTTTCACCAACACCACTACAAATTTTTGGTGTCAACAAGGAGATTATCTGCTGCAAGCCTTTTCCATCCGTGTCTTCTCTTGCTGCTCCCGTCACAGCTTCCTGAGTCAGTGCTGTCAGTTCCCACAACTGCATCTGTTCCACCTGGGCTGCTCCAGTCACTGAAAGCCCAATTTCCTTCTTGGTGTCTGAAATTGCTTTGCTGGATGGTGGAAACAGCTGGGATTGATTCATAAAAAAAATTCCAACAGAGCTCAAACTGGTATCTTTGTTAAATTGCTGCTTTCAGCTAGAGCCATAAATAATTTGTTAAAATTACGGGCTCATAGCCCAAATCATGGGAATGCACTTTTATAGGGATTTTATAGGATTTCTCACATACACCACTGCTCTGCCTCCCACCAGGAAAACAATCTCCAAGTAGGCAGTGAACTCCCACCCTAATGATGAAATTAAAGCCGAGCTGCGGCCGGGCTGGGAGCCAAGAAGATTCCACCCCAGCTGCTCTGCTGCCGAGTGGGTCAGTCCCCAGCCTTTATCTTTGTGAAACAGCATGTGTGAGCTGGCAGCCAGGAGAAACAGGCCATAAAAGGCTCACAGACACCAAATGCAACACAACCTGCATTTCTAAGGGACATTGGGCAGCATTTATGCAAAACCTGGCATCCACAAGCCTTAGAACTTTATATTTTGAAGTCCCGCTGATACTGCATTAGCAAACTGTAAAGTAGAGACAGCCTTTTCTGCATTCCCAGTGCCTGTTACTAAGAATAAAATGGAAGATGGCAATGAAGAAAGACAAAAAAGGTGATTATAACAGACAAGCAAGACAGGATTCCAGAGAAAAATCCATCTCTGTGAGCTTGAACCCAAGAAGCTGGCCAGTACAGCATGGTGGAGAGTGCGGTTCTGATGAGGAGTGGCCTGAGGGAGCTGAGGGTATTTAGCCTGATTAAAAGGAGGCTCAGGAGGGACCTTATTGCTTTCTACAGCTGCCTGAAAAGAGAGTGTAGTGGGTGAGGTGTCAGTAACAAGTGAGAGGACAAGAGCAAATAGCCTCAAGTTGCACCAGAGGAGGTTTAGATTGGATATTAGGAAAAAATCTCTTTGCCAAGTGTTGCCAGGCTTTGGAACAGGCTACCCAGGGAAGTGGTAGAGTCATCATCCCTGGCAGTAGTTGTGGCACCTGGGGCCATGGCGTAGTACGGGTGTGGTAGTGCTGGGTTTATGGTTGAACACCGTGGTCTTTTCCAACCACAATGATGCTGTGATGTCATGCAGTCCTGATTTAAATGCATGCTCTTTTTTTCTCATCTTCCCAAGAAGTTGCCTGGTACTTTTTGCAGTGAGTGCCCCTGCCCATTTACTTTATCTTGTCGTTTTTAAAATAAGATAGGTGAAAGCCACACCAAGTCTGAGTTAATGTCGCATACGCTTCAACTTTGTTCCCAATAAGCATGGATTGCAATGCAGGATGTGGCCAAGGGTGGCTATTCTGTCACCATCTGTTGAACCTAGGTAAGGAAGTGTTCTTACCTCTTCCACCACCCACCCTCTTCCAGGAAGATATCTTCTGTTTAATGGGCCATTGAGTGACTGATAAAATTACATCATCCCATTGTGAAACGCTCCACACAGGGGGAGGAGCCAGGCATTTCCAACTGAGTAAAAACTGGGATTCAGGACACCAATGGCATCTCTCTTTTTCCACTGTGTCCCCAGAGGAAGAGCAGGCCCTTCTACACCACCACTGGATGTTTGGAGGAGGACTGCACCCCTCTACAGGATCACTGCTTCAATAGAATCACATCTGTCACTGCAGGAGGACTGCAAACACCATTTAATGGGACTGCTACCACCACCCTGATTGACAGGGTGTCAGGTTGTATGCCGACTCTGTCAGTATTTGTTGTGTACTACGGTATTTTATTTTAATATTCCTATTAAATTGCAGTTTATTTTTTTTTTCTTGCCAGTAAAGAACTGTTATTCCTATCCTCATATCTTAGCCTGGGAGCCTCTTAATTTCAAAATTATAACTAGGAGGGGGAGGGGGTTTCATATTTCATTCCAAGGGAGGCTCCTGCCTTCCTTAGCAGACACCTTTGTCTTTTAAAACCAAGACACCAATACACTTATGCATTGTTTTACGAGCTTTTGACTCAGTAGTTGAATTTTTTTAGTTCCAAATTTGCCTAATGAATTTCAGTGGACTTCAGCAATCTGGATATCAATTTCCTACTAAAAGCATTCAAAACCGGGTTTCCCACATACACAGATGCCTTATGTAAATTAAATCCAGAAAGTTAATGGCAAATAGGACAACACATTTTCAAACCACTAGATACCCCTCTTTCACATGTGGTCAGCATTCTCCTTGCTCTGCCAGATTCTTTTCCCTCTTGCTTCCATCTATCTAGGAGGTACAATGCAGAGGTGAGGGGTGTTTGAACATCGTTGGCTATTCTCAAATTATTTGCCCTTCCTTCATATGTTGCTCTATCTCCCTGTGGCTGCAGCTGTCCTGGCACACTGTTCCTACCCTCTGAGAGGACAGAGCTCCCCATACTTGGGTGAATGTCATCTGAAGTCCTCTGTTCCCATTTCAACAGAGATGAAAGATGCAAATTATCTTTGTGCGTGACTAGAGCCGTTTGTTTTTCTTTTCATTCTGAGATCAATCATCTTACAGGCTATTACAGTACAGAAGCCCAACAATTACCCAGAATTAAAGGACAACGGGTGAATGGCATGAGTGCCTCTGAGATGACACAGAGCATGAACTCTGGTATTTTTGTGAGCAGAAATACCTTAATGTCTCAAACCTGGGGATGGGAAGAAAAAGCCAACACCTGAATTTCAACAACTACAATAACTCTCACTTTTTATACAAATTTCTTTTCCAATTCCCCATATGCTGGAAAATGGTATGAAAGGGGCAGTCAATATGTATATACAGACTGGGTGAAAAATGGATTGAGAGCAGCCCAGAGGGGCAATACCTTGGGTGAGCAGCTCAACATGACTCAACAATGTGTCCTGGCAGCCCAAAGGACCCAGCTGTCTTTCTGGGCTGCATTGGGGCAGCAGGCCACGGGAGGGGATTCAGCCCCTCTGCTCCACTCTGCTGAAATCCCACCTGTAGTGCTGCAGCTCCGGGGCCCGCACCATAAGGATAGCGACGTGTAAAGTGAGGCCAGAGGAGACCATGAAAATGCTGAAAGGGCTGGAGCACATCTGCTGTGGAAACAGGCTGAGAGTTGGGGTTGTTCAGCCTGGAGAAGAGATGGCACTGGGGAAACCTGAGAGGTCTTTCCAGTACCTGAAAAGGCTACAAAAGAGCTGTAGGGGGACTTGTGACAAGGGCATGAAGTGACATGACAAGGGGGTGGGTGGTTTAACCTGAAAGAGGGGAAGTTTAGATTAGACAATGAATTAGTCATCTGCTTGCACAGGTGAAACTGAAGGAGGAAAGGAGAAACTGTGATTTCTTCCATGATCCAAACCAGGAATCAGAGAAAAATCTACAGAAGAGAAGCCAACTGCAGAATGATCTCATTAGCAGATTGAAAATGTTCGTAGCAGCCTTACATTTTCAGCTTGGTTTAGGCATCTTGAAATTACAGATGGAAGAACTTTTTCACAGCCCTGCAGTATTTAATTCTCGGCAGCAATACAGAAGGCATTCACTCTCTCACTCTTTGTCTGGTATGTTATATGGAAGGGGTCATGGATAGCATGAGGGGAATAAAATAGCAGAAATTTGATCCAGTACTTAGCAAAAGAGAGAAAGATAACAAAATTTTGATACTGAAAGTATCTGCTGTGCCTACCACAGCATCCATTGTGGTCTGGAGCCTATGGACACCATCTAAATTAGAAACACTACTGAGATGACAAACTGCACAAAATTCTGGTGAAGTGGAAAGATGAGAGGAAGAAAATCGTAAAAGTTTGTAATAAGCTCACTCAACTTGTCAAATACCTGCTCAGACACAGCTTCCTAATGAGAGATACATCAACCCTGTCTGCTGGGAACTGAACCGAGGATGCCAAAGACAAGTCAGACGATAACAGCTCAGCTGTCAGATGGGCAGGAGTTTTTCAAAGTGGTGCCCTAAAGGTGAAACACCAAAAGCCAGTTTGTAACAGCAAAAGCACTAAGAAAGTAAATTTAATTCAAGAATACCTAGAGCAGCAGCAAATTTTATAGTTAGGGCCTTTGGGGTACAACTTACCAGTGCTAAAAAATTCAAATTACAAAAAGCATGCAGTAATCTTATTAGCCAAGGACCATGCAGGCATCCACTCATATTGCAAAAAATTTCACTCATTGTGAATGAAATGTTCATAAAAAATGTTCACTCATATTGTAAAAAAGAAACTGAATAGGATGAGTTTTCCAATTTTATTGAAGGAAAGCATGTAAGGAGTTATTTACACTAAATACAAAGAAAAGAAAGTATTTCTTCACTGTTTTGTTTACTTGCTAAAAATACACCTCTTTTTAAAAAGGAAAAAACCCCAACTGATTCATAAACACAGGCAACATTTGGCTGCTGCACTAGAATGTTTCACACATAAGGTCCTCCTAAAAAATCCTACCAAAGGATTGCTACAAATCACAGGAGGTTCCTCAGTCTGCTGCTAAGCCTGGCACACAGAATCAATGAACACACACTTCCTGACAGGAATGCCAGATGGATCATGTTTTAACTAAATTCTTGTCCCTCTATACTCCCATCCCAGCTCACCTCCAGAGGGGAACACTGACAAGCTGCCCAACTGCTTCTGAACAGTGTGTGTTCAGCTACTTCAACTGACAGGAAAGACTTTGAGTGCCAAAACTGCTGTTGAATTTAAAATCATAGATTTTCACATCCCATTAAGACTGGTTCAGGCCAGGATCATCACACAGAAACAGATTCTGTAAAAATTAGTGGGTTGTGGTTAGAATTTTCCAACTGGTACTTAATCACATTGCTCCTCAAGCTGTACAAAGGTGCAGCAGGAGACAAACTTCTTTGTCCCTGTAGCTCAGTTAAACTCCACATCCCGCTGACTGAAATTCTGCCACCAGCACAAACAGGTTCCTCCTGCCCCTCCATCATGAACAATCTGTGCCCTCCCCAGAGCTGGACCAGCTTCAGTACAGCTGTAGAGGATGCACAACAGCAGTTGGCAATTTCCTTCCTAGGTGCTGTTCCCACACAAGAACAATAGAACTTCTTAGAATATTATTTTTTCTGTTAAGAAATCAGGTACCAGTGCACAAATGCAAGTTTCAGACATTAAAAAAAAAAAAAAACCAAACCCAAAACGCCAAAACAACCAAAACCCAAAAACCCCACAAAGCAACCAACAACCTCTCACAAAATGCTGAACTTCTCAGCTTTAGTTCAGAGTACTGTAAAAATAAAATTGATTTACATGCCCAAGTATTTACGTAGTAAATACATAGCAGAAAACCTAGCCTAGAGGCCTCGGAGAAAGACTTTTGGTAGGTAAAACCTGAAGGTACAGCCCAGTGAAATTACTCCTGGAATTGTGATTGAGAACTGTCCTGTTTCTGTTGAATCAATTTAGAAAAACCTGCATTTTCTTGAAACCACTCCTAACTAGCTGAGTAACTCCTGTATTTGCCTGTTGCTTAAGAGACCAACTGTTATGCAGCAGCTTTATTTTGACATCTGAGTCCTTTTATGCATGTAAATGCTGTTTTGGCTTGGTTTGCTGTCTTGGACACAGCATCTTTGCTTTCATGTAACCAAACAAATCCCATAAATATTTTTTTCAGTGCCAGCCTTCACCGTCTGGCAGGTTTGGGCATTATATACACCTTGACAGGTTTGCTGAAGGGAATGGTCCCCTCTATGCCATTTTCAGAGGGTGGGAGAGCTTCCAAGCTCTCACTCCAGGTAGATTTAGGACTTCTGGTAGATGCTTTGCTTCTGTTGGAATTGTAAGCCAGCAGCAATCGCACTTCAATCTGACATGGTTCTGCAGAGGGAAAAACAGAACAATCCAAACGTGACTGTCATTGCACACTGAACAACCAATATCAAATGAATTGTAATTTCATGTATGATGGGTATGTACAGAGCTGTTCTGGAGTGACCAAAATCCAATCTAGGGTCTGAAAACAAGCCCTTGGCATTACATTCAGAGCAGCACTGAAGACTCTTTTAGGCTTATCCCCTCTCTCTTTGTCATCACTTTTTAAAAAAAATTTTACCACTAATTTGTAACTTTCAAAAAATTACTGTTGAAAAGCAATTCCAGTGAAATAATAACAATCATTTAAAAGCCCACAGAAATAGCAGGTCCTGCTCTCTGTATTTATGTCAGGATTAATCCAGATGACATCTGGTAAAGCTTGTGGCACAGGAGATTACTTGAAGAGTCTCTTTTGTTGGAAGTTTTTGCATGCCAGCCAATCTCTTCCTCTCTTTCATTAACTGGGAGCTGGGCAGAACATGGTTTCTAATACTGTCCATAGGATGATTTCACTTTACTCTTCCCACAGTGGTCATAACAGAACTGGGGTTTCAGTATACATAGACTTAGTGCTGGACTTGCATGCCCAACAAAATTCTCCTTTCTAGACTGAAAACCAGTTTTGTTTACGTTTTCTTTATGGACTGTACTGGTGTGGGCTGGGATAAAGTTAATTTTCCTTCATAGTAGCTCACATGATGCCTTGTTTTGGATTTGTGACCAAATTAGTGCCAATAACACAGGGCTGTTGTAGCTATTGCTGCACAGTGCAATACCCATGAGTTTTCTCACATTGCCCTTCTGATCCTCTCTACCTGTCCCGCGGGGGAATGAGCACCAGGTGGTGTGCGAGACTTAACTCTCTGTCAGGGATAACCCGTAACAGGACCACATTAATGAAACCTAAGTGAGACCTGCTGAAACCCACAGGATTTCAAGATACCATATCCAGAACTGCAGGGGGTCTCCAGCTGAGACATCATTAGCACCAGACAGAACAAGAAATAACCCTTTTACACAGTTACTCCATGCTTCGGCCTAGAGTAACATCTCCCTGAGCTCACTTTTTCATAACTCTACCAACTCCGATTTGTAGCCTGCAGTCACCTCTTCCACTTCTGCTCTACACCTGGCAGTTAATCAGTACTTTGCACTTAGGCATTCTTCTTCCCAAGCACACTCTTTCTACTGGCCCTTAACAAGTTTCATTGTCTTAAGGCAATTTCTCCACTTTGAATTCTGACCCTGTTTCCTGAGCCCCTCCCAGCTCAGTGTCTTCCCTTTGTTTTATATGCTTAAGTGCCAATGTCAAAGTTAATGATTAGAATAATGCCTAGAGACATCAGAACAGAATCCCTCAGGGCCATGCTTAAAATGCCCTTCCAGTGAACACTGCAGAAGTAGAAATAAGGACTTCACCTCTCTCTGGTGAAGTAATAGAATCAGCCCTTAAAACCAGATACTTCCAAGCCCTAGAAACAGTACCATGTTTCCTTCTCCAAAAGAAAACAAAGACAGCAGGATGAGTGAGTACACCATGGAAGTACCATATCAAAAAAGAGTACATGAAGAATACAGTAATGAACAAAATTCTGTTGGCTAAAAAATACGATCAATAAGTCTAATGAAAAATTGCTCAGAAAAAAAACCAAAACCTCTCAGAGGAAACCCCCACATTTGAATAAAGGTGAAGGGATTAAAAGAAAACAGGGAAAAGGGAGCTGAGAACAAAATAAACTCTTCTTTTGTTGTTTGAAGTCCACATGCCAATTACTGAAGTGCTTCCATAGGGAAGTGTGAACAGCAGCTGAGACTGAAGGCGAATGCTGGAATCACATCAGCAGCAGCAGTAAAGGGAAGGGTTTTAGGGCATTAAAAAGGGTGAAAGCTGAATCAGCAAAGAAATTGTACTGCTGTGCTGTTCTTTTCTCTGCCATGCTCAGACACCCGTGAGAGCCGAAACAATGACTTAAAAGGAGTCAGTTTACTGTGATCCCTCGCCTTTACCTGAGGATGCAGACCTGCACACGAGTGGGTGACCTCATCTTGAGCACAGCTCTCACGTGAAGGCTCCCAGAGCTCTCCCAAGACAGCAACCCCTCTATTTCCCTACAGAACAGCAGTGCCTGCTAAACAGGGAGCTGTAACTGCTCAAAGGCCTGACTGACACCGAGGGCAGCACCAACCACAGCTGGAGACTCCAGGATCCTCAGAGCCCCCCAGACTGTGGTTATCTAACTTGTGTCTAATGTAAAGGGCAGTCACAGAGCCTTTATTAACGTGCATCGTTAACGTTACCTGTCCAGGCTGTGTGAGAGAGGTAAACCTGAGTTATCAGCCTGTGCCTCCCAGGGCCGGGATTTCGGAAGTCAGCTGGCTTAGGATGGATTAGCTGTGCTTGTCCATCTGGATATAACACCTAGAGGGGAACAAAAAAAGGAAGGAAAAATAAAGAAAACAACAAAGGAATGACAACTGCACTGGGGATCTGCACAGTGGAACAGTGCATTACCTGGCTGTTTTCTGTTTGAGTTAGTAAGGCAAGACAAGCAGCCTTTAGCTTGGAGCCAGGAATTCAGTTGCCCTGGATATAAGAGCCACATGCTGCCATTCAAACCCACAGCACAGGTGGAAAAAAGGCCACACTGACATCAGTTCTTCCTGTGCATTGTAACCCAGGCTTTTGTTTCTTTGTTAAGCAGTGATGCTGCATATTTTACTTGGATCATACCACTCCTACTTCCTCAGCTGCATCTAAAACCAGTGATTCAACAACAGGAAGAAAACCTGGGAATACGGACAGCCTCCATATTTTTGTGCCACTCAGAACAACTTGTTTTGCATTTCCTCCTCTCACTAGACCAGCTAGAAGCTCATCAGCATTTACTGGTGCTCATGTCTATAATGTGCACAGTGCACGTGGAAGCACAGAATGACATCCAAATCTCAAAGCAAACTCTCAGAACCGCACCTAAGTCAACTCTCAGCACACTACAGACAAACCAGTTTCTGAATGACTGGTCAAAACACAGAAATCCAGCACTGTTACTACTAAGTGTATCATTATTTGCAGTCTAAAAGTATTGACATACTTAAAGAAAGTCCCCCCAAGACATAATGTATGTAATTTGCATTTATGTCAAATTACTTCTTACCTGAACTTTAACAGTTCCTTGGGGATCCTGCACATGTTCCAGAGTTGCATCAACATCCAGTGCCACAACCAATCCTGATGTAAACCTTAGGGGATTATCAGATTCACCAGTAGGCTCAATGATATTTGCAGTGGCTCTATGGAGCTGTTAGGAACAAAATCATTGGCAAAAACAAGGAGGTGGGGAAAAGAAGAAAAAAAAAAGGTAATTACTAGTGTTCCTAACAGAGACATGCATAAATTTTGGATTTTTTATACTGCCAGGAATTACTAAGTTTCCCATGTTTTTAGCAGTAGTCCTGAGGATGCTAGATAAGAAGACAAAGAAGAAATAAATAACACTTCTGTCTGACCAAGACCCTGAATTCTGAAAGCTTCATGGTGTAATAGAAAGGAATCAGATGCCAAGACAGTCCACAAGGATACTGCATTTAAATTTTCTGTTAAACCAACCTGGTCTGGAAGAGGAAGGTGGAGGAAGGTACTTTGCCGCAGTGTTGTCTGAAGAATCTTGAC
>VWZN01008390.1:2813-31095 GCA_013396955.1 Regulus satrapa | reverse complement strand
AGCACCAACCACAGCTGGAGACTCCAGGATCCTCAGAGCCCCCCAGACTGTGGTTATCTAACTTGTGTCTAATATAAAGGGCAGTCACAGAGCCTTTATTAACGTGCATCGTTAACGTTACCTGTCCAGGCTGTGTGAGAGAGGTAAACCTGAGTTATCAGCCTGTGCCTCCCAGGGCCGGGATTTCGGAAGTCAGCTGGTTTAGGATGGATTAGCTGTGCTTGTCCATCTGGATATAACACCTAGAGGGGAACAAAAAAAGGAAGGAAAAATAAAGAAAACAACAAAGGAATGACAACTGCACTGGGGATCTGCACAGTGGAACAGTGCATTACCTGGCTGTTTTCTGTTTGAGTTAGTAAGGCAAGACAAGCAGCCTTTAGCTTGGAGCCAGGAATTCAGTTGCCCTGGATATAAGAGCCACATGCTGCCATTCAAACCCACAGCACAGGTGGAAAAAAGGCCACACTGACATCAGTTCTTCCTGTGCATTGTAACCCAGGCTTTTGTTTCTTTGTTAAGCAGTGATGCTGCATATTTTACTTGGATCATACCACTCCTACTTCCTCAGCTGCATCTAAAACCAGTGATTCAACAACAGGAAGAAAACCTGGGAATACGGACAGCCTCCATATTTTTGTGCCACTCAGAACAACTTGTTTTGTATCTCCTCCTCTCACTAGACCAGCTGGAAGCTCACCAGCATTTACTGGTGCTCATGTCTATAAACGTGCACAGTGCACGTGGAAGCACAGAATGACATCCAAATCTCAAAGCAAACTCTCAGAACCGCACCTAAGTCAACTCTCAGCACACTACAGACAAACCAGTTTCTGAATGACTGGTCAAAACACAGAAATCCAGCACTGTTACTACTAAGTGTATCATTATTTGCAGTCTAAAAGTATTGACATACTTAAAGAAAGTCCCCCCAAGACATAATGTATGTAATTTGCATTTATGTCAAATTACTTCTTACCTGAACTTTAACAGTTCCTTGGGGATCCTGCACATGTTCCAGAGTTGCATCAACATCCAGTGCCACAACCAATCCTGATGTAAACCTTAGGGGATTATCAGATTCACCAGTAGGCTCAATGATATTTGCAGTGGCTCTATGGAGCTGTTAGGAACAAAATCATTGGCAAAAGCAAGGAGGTGGGGAAAAGAAGAAANTTATTTGCAGTCTAAAAGTATTGATATCCTTAAAGAAAGTTCCCCCAAGACATAATGTTGTTTGCATTTATGTTGAATTACTTCTTACCTGAACTTTAACAGTTCCTTGGGGATCCTGCACATGTTCCAGAGTTGCATCAACATCCAGTGCCACAACCAATCCTGATGTAAACCTTAGGGGATTATCAGATTCACCAGTAGGCTCAATGATATTTGCAGTGGCTCTATGGAGCTGTTAGGAACAAAATCATTGGCAAAAGCAAGGAGGTGGGGAAAAGAAGAAAAAAAAAGGTAATTACTAGTGTTCCTAACAGAGACATGCATAAATTTTGGATTTTTTATACTGCCAGGAATTACTAAGTTTCCCATGTTTTTAGCAGTAGTCCTGAGGATGCTAGATAAGAAGACAAAGAAGAAATAAATAACACTTCTGTCTGACCAAGACCCTGAATTCTGAAAGCTTCATGGTGTAATAGAAAGGAATCAGATGCCAAGACAGTCCACAAGGATACTGCATTTAAATTTTCTGTTAAACCAACCTGGTCTGGAAGAGGAAGGTGGAGGAAGGTACTTTGCCGCAGTGTTGTCTGAAGAATCTTGACCACTTCTGAAGGCTTGGACGTCACAAGTCTGGGCATTAAGTCCAGCAATTTATCTACAAAACTGCCTTGCATATGTGGGAGCTCAGAGATGAAACATCTGTGTCAAGAACAGATTAAATAGGAAATACTTTTTTCAACTTTTTCCACGGTATTGTGATTTTCAGCAGGCTACTTAACCCTTATATTTAGTTATAATGACAGAATTAGGTACCTACATTCCTCTTCTGATGCATCTCATACATAAGAGATGACTTTGGCTGCTTGTGTTGGGACTGTGCCTTTTGCTCAAACTGACACCATCAAGGGCCATGGGTGTGAGCAGCAGGTCAAAGGAAGGGATTCTCTCCCTCTTCTTTGCCCTCATGAGATCCCACCTGGAGTACTGCACCCAGTTTTGGAGTTTCCAGTATAAGATGGACAGAAGAGGCCATGAAGATGCTCAGAGGGCTGAAGCACCTCTGTTATGAAGACAGGCTGAGAGTTGGGGTTGCTCAGGCTGGGGAAGAGAAGGCTCCAGGGAGACCTCACTGCAAATTTTCAGTACTTAAGAGGGATTTGCAAAAAAGGGGGAAAGTAACTTTTTACACATGTAGATCATGAAAGGACAAATGGGAGTGGTTTTAAACTACAAGAGGAAAGGTTTAAATTCAATTTCAGGAGTAGGTTCTTCACAGTGGAGGGTGGTGAAGCACGGGTACAGGTGGCCCAGAAAAGCTGTGGATGCCCCATCCTTGGAAGTGTTTAAGGTCAGGCTAGATGGAGCTCTGGTCTAGTGGAACGTGTCCCTGCCCATGGCAGGGGAGTTGGAGCAAGATGGTCTTTAAGATCCCTTCCAACCAAAACCACTCTATGATTCTGTGATTCTATGATTTTATGACACAGCAGGGCATTGGACAGCTAGTCCAGAAATACAGATATCCTTAGTTGTCTGAGCAGCATTTTCTTTCTAGTTCTGACTAAATTCACATTTACTATAAGCTTGGCAGTTGTGACTGGTTAACTGATAAGGGGACAAAATCTGCCCTACCCTAATGCCCAGCTGAAGGATAGAACTGTTCCTTTCTTGTCTATCTTTTCCTCGCACTGAGCCTCAGGATCAGCACAACTCATCACTATTTCACAGAATCAGAACCATAGAATGGTTTGGGTTGGAAACGTTACCTAGTTCCACACCTCTGCCATGGGCAGGGACATCTTTCACTAGAATCAATCTGAACATCAGATTGACACTTAATACATTTATTCTCCCTGGAAGTAAAGGTAACTACTAAGAGGTGGCAAAAACAGTAGACAGGGTCAGGAAAAGATACTGCAGAATTCTTGTCTGACTTGTTGCTACATGTTGAGTAGATCAGGGGTAATCTGCTGTATTATTAATCTTTGAAAGGTCAAAATGCTCACAGGACTCCAGGAGACAGAATAAGAAAAAAGAAAGTATTTATCAAAACAACACAGCATTCACTCAGAGTAGATAAACCCTTACAAATACCAGAAAAAAAATCAGCTATTCTACAAAAATTAATTGAGAATGTATGTTTCTGAAGTACTAGCATAATATTCCCATGTTAAGGACTTTAACTACAAAGGTTCTTCTTGCTTTATTATTATCCCATGACAGTTCCCAATGTAGGACAGCAGGGAAGGGAGATGTGAAGAGATAAAAAACAAAACTAATATTCCCCTGATGACAATGGTGATGGGACTTTGTTAGAAAGTGAAGAAGCAATGGAGTTTGTCACCTCTGAAAGGAATCCACTTCCTGGAGGAATTTTTCACACATCCCAAAAAGAGGTTCCACTCTGTAATGAAAATAATATTCCTTGGTTTACTTTTAAAGAAAGAAAAGTGGCTCTACGGCTATATGCATTTAGGTGGTTTGTAATTCCATTAAACTTCCTGAAAACAGGAAGGTCTTATAGTTTTTGAACCAAAAAAGTGTTCCTCCCTTTTCTATATCCCCCTCACAAAAAAAAAACAACCCAACAAACCCATTTACATAAAGCATTATTCAAGTTCTCAAAGCCACTGTTAGAAAACACTCGTTTTTCTCCTATAAAACAAGAGGTTAAAAGGCAAGTACATTATGGCCCTCCATGGTAACACAGTAAATGGATGGCAACAAACCTGAAACAGAAGTAAACTAGGACAGTAACTAATTTGCTCTAGTTTCATCAGCTGGAGCTCTCATTCTACAGCCATGTGTCACTTCTTTAACTTCAGCAGCCAAAACAAACCACTCAGAGCCTCTTGTGTACCTAAGCCTGCACAGGAGCAGTTTCTGTCTGAGACACTCACAGCAGTTGCAGATCAGTCAGGAGGACAATACTTTTCTGATGCTAAAAATTCAGCAATGAATATTTAATGAAGCAAACATGTTTGGTGCATTCCTTTGATACATTACTTTTCCTCATTTAAAAAGGTCCCAAATATTAACTCTACAATATTTTTAACCTATTTATATGTTCATAAATGAGAGAACTCAACCCTCAAAACTCATCTTCCCAACAATTCTGTAATCTAATTCAGGATTGTGTCCCTAAACAGATGTATCAAAGTCAAAAGAAGGTTTTTTGTTCTGAATTACTCTAGGAAATGGTTATTGGCATGCTGCCCTGTTAAGTGTCTAATTTATCTTTGCTGTTTTTTAAAACAAAGCTTAAGGACAATAATGTTAGAGCTAACCCTAAGAAGATCCTTTGACCAGGTCATCCTTACCCTCTGGTGGTGCGGGCAGTCACTATCAGCTGCAAGGCCTTCGCTTGCAGCCTCATGTGCTGAATAATGACTACTTGTCTACTTTCCACTCCACTGTACATGAACTCCATCTTGTAAGTTTCTTCCAGGATCTGCCAGACAGACATCACAGGGATAAAAACCATCAGAACTGTTAAGCTCTGGTACAACCATGATCACCAGATTCTGGTATTTTTATCTCATAAAGGAACACATTAAGCAAGAGGTAGCACTCAAATGAACACAGTTGAGTTTAGTATGACTGTGCAGATGCCAAGAACTTTCAAGTTATTTAACAGGAAACACTCCCTCACCTTGCATTGAGAGCAAGTGACCTACATTCACCATCCATAAGAGGAAACACTTTCCAGGGGGTTCACACACTACTCAAGAGGGCACCCAAGACAAACATTTCAATCCAAGAAGATTTCAAAAGCTGGATGGCTTTTGTTCCTACTGATCAATAGCAGAGAAGGGTTTGACAGCAGTACCTGTCTATTGCATCTTAATTACCTGAAGACTCAAGTAACAGATCAATGAACTTACTTTTACCCTAGATTTGATAACAGACTATTCAATAGCTTGCTTGCTTCTTTGCCTTTTCTTAGGGTTTAGCTTCAGTTTTTCCATTTATACACCACTTTTCCATCATTTATACACCACAGAATCAGAACAACTCAGATTGGATGGGACCTCCAGAGGTCATCTAGCCTGGTTCCCTGCCCAGAACAGGTCTCATTAGATCCAGTAACTCAGGGCCACATCAAATTGTGAACATCTCCAATGACAGAGATTACCTCCCACCTCTCTGGACAACAGTATTTAACCATCCTTACAGGAAATTTTCCCTTTATAGTTGATCAAAATTTCTCCTTTGCCAAATGCCTCTTGTTCAGAGTAGTCTGGCTCTGTCTCATTTATATCCCTGTAATGATACAGTGCTAGACAGAAGTAAATCCATCCTGAAGCCTGCTCTTCTCCAGGCTGGGCAATTCCAGCTCCCTCAGCCTTTCTTTGCAGGTAATGTGCTCCAGCCCCTGACCACACTGGAGGCCCTCTGCTGAATTTGCCAGAATTTGTCAGCATCTTCCTTCTACTAGGGAGGCCAACACACAACACAGCCCTCCAGACAGCATCTCCCCAGAGCTGGATCGTTTCCCAGACCAAGTCATCCCAGTTGCAGTTGGCCTCATATTCAATGTACTGAACACGATGAGGTTCCCATCATCCCAGTTCTGCAGTCATCCAGACCAGCAGTCACGCCCTCCAGAATATCAACGGGTTCCTCAATTTGCAGGACCCTTACCATCTATTTATTCAACCACAATCTGCAAGTCTGGTGAAAAAGAAATGATGGGAGAGTGCACCCAAGCTTTGCAACTTCCACTGCTCCTGCCCTTGTTCACAGCACCAGTACCCTCAGCATAGAGAGCAGTGATGCTGGGCAGACATAATTTGTTCTTGAGAAATGTGTTTTGGCTGCTCCAAATTGCTTTGTTGGCTTTGTTTAGGAACAGCTTTTAGAAGTATTTGGTGCATTACCTTCCCCAGAAAGGAGGCAAGAACAAGCAGCCCACGGTTTCCTGTATCTTCTTTCTCACTCTTCTGGAAGATGACCTTTTTACAGAGGTCATGAACTTTCCTCCCTCACCACTCACCTTTTGAAGGGAAGAGAAATTACCCCAGTTTGGGGGACTATGATCTACGTGGACAAATGATGGCAGTGGAAGGTCAAAAATGTATTATTGTTCCATAGCCAATGAAAGACTCCTACCCAAGGACTGGCCTCTGTGCAGGCTCAGCTGCTTCCACCTCACCTGTTTTGCTGCAGTAGATGCCAACGCATTCTGTTTCAGGTACAGGGGAGCCGCCACATTCCACAACTTTTCCTGCAAGGCCTACAAGAAGAAAACCATGAAATGATGATAAATATCCAAATCAGTCTAAACAGTTGGTTGAACAAGCATGCCAAGGCTTTCTTTTGTGCTTTTAAATACAACAAAGGGAACCAAGGCCTCCGAAATATATATCATCCTATAAAGAAACAGAGATACCTATACTAGAAAATATAAAGGAAGTTGAGAATAATATTTACAAAGCTGTGAATGAGAGACTCATCAAGCCAAACTCTTTTTACTTCATAAAGAAAACCAACAGTCCACTTGTTATCAACCCCCTGAAACCAAGATTGGGGCAATCTCAGAGAGCAGGCAAAAAGTAAAAACAGTAACAAACAACTGTCCCCAGAAACTTACTTCCATAGCCACATTTCTGAACTTTCCTCAGCTCCACCAGGAGTGACTCATAGTAACTCCACTGGAGTTACTATGAATATTATATCTAATTCAGATGCTGATATTGGTATTAAAACTAAGCAAAAACCAATAAAAACCAAACAAAAAACAAACAAACACCACAACCAAAAAAAACCCCAACCACCTACCATACCCCATTTTCTTCTCGCTTTATGTTTACAAAAATATAGAAAGCTGACTGGGTGATTTATATCATTGCCTCCTTTTTAAAACTGCCTGTCCCTTAGACAAAGCTATGCACAAGGCTGGCTGTAGACAAAGCTCAAGAACATAGACTGTATCCTTCACCCAAGGCTGGCCTGAGAATCCCAGTTAACTTCCTCTAAAATCACAAGGTATGTAGAGCCTTTCAAGGTTTGGAACCTTCTGAACCTCAAGAGGCTGGGAAATGAAGACATTTTTTCCCCCAGCAGCTTTTTTTCTGTTGGGAAAAGAAGCAACTGGAAAGAAATCTACTGAAAAGGGCTACTCAGACATTCAGGTTCTCTACACTATCAGAATTTCTAATTCTGTACTGTATGAGTGGAGTGTGTCCCTACCTGTCAGAAGGGGTCTGGAATTAGATAATTTTCAAAATCCCTTCCAACCCAAGATATTCTGTGATTCCTGATATTATCAGTTATTTTTCCCTCCATGCATATTTCTGACTCCTCTGCCTCACTGATCTACTGACTGTTCTACAGCTCAAGCCAAGAATGTCTGATGCAGCTTTTACCCTTCTTCCAAACAGAGCACACCACTGCCACATGCAAAAACTATCTGGTTCATTCCAGTCAAACCCTGGAGAAGGGCAACAAAGCTATCTCCAAATGCTAGTCCTCTGCCTGCACAGCACATTTCACTTTGAATTTAGCTGGATTGTACTGAACTGTACCACTGCTCATCTGAAATACCTTTGTGTGATAAATACATGCCAAGGATTTGAGGCCTGCCTTTAGATATGCCAACTGGCAGCTATGCATTAGCAAAGCAACTGAAATCCCTCCTTGGTTTTATTTAACAAAGCTTTCATTGAGTCCCTTCTGGAAACCTCTTTGCTGCTTGCTTTAGTTCTTGCTTTATATACATGAAAGTTACACTCAAACACCAAAGAATGCCAAGAGACTAATTTAAATACTACTGCCAGCCTACAGCCCTGAGCAATCTGATCCAGTGAAATCCCTAACCATGGCAGAGGCACTGGAATTAGAGGGTCACTTCCAACTCAAGATTTTCTATGAGGTAAAAAAGTAGTTACTGTTTACAGCTAGAAGCTGACCTTGAAAAGGGGCATTTGCAAAGGGCTGCTGCAATGGTGTCTAAGTAGCCACTTGACCTGCTAATACTAAATAGACAGATCATTTCAGCACGGTTTCAATAAAGCTATCTGCATGTGACTGTCTATAAAAATGGTACTCATGGGCAGCAGTCTAACAAAAAACATTCCATCAGTGGCCACCAGCAGGGAAAAATTACTCTCCAAATATAGTTGCCCTCAGCGTGACTTCTGTCAGATAATAAACTGCACTGAAAAAATGCTCGTGAACCAACATAAACCCTAGGTACAGCAGCACAGATCTGCATTGGCAAAGTTACTGCATAAATTACTTGCCACAGGAGGGAAGAGGGATTATCAGAAACCCACACAACCTGCTCTTTCATCACACATCACTTTTCAGCATGAACATCAAAGCATGAAAGCATGCCACTGTGATGGACTGGGGACATTTTTGAAGAACAGCTCAAAAAAAAACCCAGATGAAGTCAAACCTTGATGAGGAGCAGCTGACACTGAAGGTAAGTTGCAGTGAAATCTGCCATCCCTGCCAGTTCTGACTGCAGCTCTCCAAGCCTCTGAAGATCACTAAAAAAAAAAAAAAAAGAAAAAGAGAGAGAGAGAGAGAGAGAAAATAATGTTGAGACAGATAGCAGTTTAATCCAAACACACTCGGAAAGCAGTGACAATAAAGCCTGCTATTCCTGCTATCTGTTTTTATTAGAGCAAGCACCAGAAACAGAAGCAAAATACACACTACAAACGAGTTTGCACCTTGGGACTCAGCATGTGCCTTCTTCTAGGAAGCAGTAAGTCTGTCAACCCACATTACTCTGCAGCCCCTCAGGAACCACACAGAGTGGCAGCTCCAGATTTAACATAAAACGCTCCAGCCTTCTACAGCAGCTAATGACCCATTTGTGTTACACTGCTGGGAAATCAAACTATTCATGTTGGCTAAGAAAGGTTGTTTGGAACATGTCAGGCCCATGCAATCAAGTGTATCTGAAATGGAGCTGCCCTTCTAAGCCAAGCTAGAATCTGATGTACTGCTATTTACCCAACTAGACGGTGTGTGGTGCCTAGTATTTCTTGTAAATCATACAGCAATATAAACGGCTCTTACTATGATAGAAAAAAAATTATCAGTTAATGGAACCCAAAAGGCTTTAGTTCTCTACTGCTATCCATGTTTCTTTAAAGTGTGCATTAAAAAAATAAAATTCATTTTCCTTACAGAACTAAAAATAGGTTGGATGATGTGGTTTCAACATGTATCTTTTCTTGTCTACACTTTGCTTTGATCCAAAGTCTATTAAACTTATCACTTTATTTCCACACTTCCTACTGTGTTATTAATTTATTTTTCAGATAATAATTTTGTTTTGTTTCTTTTAGATTTATCTTTGCATTTAGAATACAATTCTAAAACTTTAGCTCTGCCAAACCAGAGAGTTGCTGAGCCCTGAGACATTAACAAAAATCCATGAGATTATCTGCATAATATGCAGCCAAAGAAAGTCTTTCCTAAGCAGAGAATCATAGAATCATTTATGCTGGAAAAGACCTCTAAGATCATCCAGTCCCAGCACTGCCAAGACCACCACAAGTACCACATCTACATGTCTTCCAAATCCCTCCTGGAATGGTGAATATGCCACTTCCTTGGGCAGCCCTTCCCAGTGCTTGACAGCCCTTTCCATGAAGACATTTTCCTGCTATCCAATCTAAACCTCCCCTGGCACCACTTGAGGCTGCTTCCTCCTACCCTGTCCCTTGTCACTCCGGAGAAAAGACCAGTCCCCACCTGGCTACAGCCTCCTTCCAGGCAGTTGTAGAGAGGTAAGCTCCCCCTGAGCCTCATCTTCTCCATCCTGAACACCCCCAGCTCCCTCAGCTCTTCCTCATCAGACTTGTGCTCCAGCCCTTCCCAGCTTTGTTGCCCTTCCCTGGACACGCTCCAGCCCCTCAGTGTCCTTCTTGTAGTGAGGGGTTGTGCTTTCCTTTAACAGCAATGCACCAACAGCTGAGCCAGGCTCAACCTTACAGAGAGATTCCATTTCATCTTCTTCCACAGAGCAGAATGAAGAGGAGGCTCCTGGGTGCTTAATTCCCACAATCTATCACAACACACTTATGGTGAACAGGATGTCATCTCTCAGCTAACAACTAGGCAGATATTCCACTTCCCAGTCTTACACAGTTCCCAATTCCACTAATTCTACTTCCTTACAAATCTTAAGCAGATTTCAATATTCTTGTAAGAAAAAAAAATTAAATTATTGTATAGATGGAGAAACTAAGCCACAGACAGATTTGCTAAACAGCCTGTCTTACATTTCTAACCATACTGCAGACTGATGCTCCCCCCGCAGGCTCTGCAGCCAAAACTCTGAGTCCCAAGTAGACACAAAACTCCACAAGGTCTGTTATTTCTGTGGATGACAATGATAAAGGAGGAGGGAATTATGTTCCATGACAAAATCCACTGCTGTGAACTGCTTCTATCCCTCTGCTCTCAGCAACCAGACTGCTGGTGCAGGGATATCTTGCCCCTCTGCAAAATAACCTTTACAATTTTGTTTTTGGTTTTGTGCAAATCCTCCCTTTGTCTTAAGGAAGAAAGAGGCAGCTGGTTTAGTATGATTTCTTGGAGGGTAATCCCATCAGGAAAAAAGCCAAGCCAATAACTTCCATCAACTCAAAAACTGAAAACAATAATAGCCTAAGAGGTTCCCAGACCCTCATGCCTAAGAGGTTCTAGATGCTTGTCCTAGAGATTACCTGTTTCAAGTGCTGAGTGCATTAAATGCTTTGAGACTGTGTTTTAGGCTGGCACACAGCAGCTGCAAAACAGCTGAGGACAAATCTCATAGTTCCCACAGCTGTGTTTTCAGTGAGAAGCACACAGTTTACTCTCTGCTGTAGATGGGTGTGACAGTGTGATTCACAGCAACATACATACAACAGAAGACTGCTATTTAGAAGGAAAAAAAGAATTAAACTTTTTTTTAAAGAAATCCACATTCCAAACAAAACATTTTGGATTGCTTTTCTAATTCCTAAAATAAAGCTCTTTTGCTCTCTCCAAGCAGAGGAATCGCATTGCAAGGATCCTTTTCAAGTGTTTTGTTTGTGTGAGTCGGTCTAGAAACGAAACGGAAGAGGCAGCATAAAACCTACACTGAAAAGCAACACCACACACCCTTATCTATACAGCAGCAGACAGCAGCATGCAAGAATGTTTTCTATTCCTGGAAAAGCTCTCTGATTTGAAAACTGATGAGGAATGCCCAAGTCCTTTGTAACTGGGACTGGGAATGAGAACCCAAACCACCAGAAGCAGGTCCTTTCCTGCTGAATGAAAGGCCACGGGACCCAGAAAATCCAAGAGCAAAGGGGACACCTTTCCCCCACCCAAAAAAGCAAATCAAGAAAATCTTGTGTACGTCCATTACAAATAATATTACCAAAATTACAAGGACACAAAACTGATAATGAGACACAAGGCTGTCACCTATAAACCTAAGACTGAGAGTGTATTTTAGCGTAAGTGAACAGTCCAAAATGAACACTCTTACCACGCTCTGAAAAGATGCCCCCAGCCCAAAATGCACACTGGTTATTCTGGGGAGCTGTGCCAGACCTGAGACCATCAATTTGATTTTAAACAGTCATGTTTAAAATCATCAACATTCTTATCACAACAGTCTCTACAGGAGTCAAATTAAGCGCTGGACAGTAAATTACAACACTCATATTCATAAGCAAAGCACCTGCATCACAACAATTGAACATCCTAACACATCTTTTCATAAAGAGGGCAGCTTGAGGCCTTACCGGATGGTAAATTCCAGCAGCTCCTGTATGCCACGTGGGTCGAGGTGCTGAAAGTTGTAAACCCTTTCCAGGCTCTGATGCAGGAACTGCTGGGAAGGATCTTCATGTGGGGTAATACTGGGAGAGACAGCAGAGGATGCCAGCTTTCTACCTGGCAACTAAGTGAGAAGGAACACAAACAAACAAGCAAAAAATAAAAGAGAAAAGTCTAACACAAGGAACAACACTGCAAAATTCTGACATCTATTTAACAATCAACAACTGAGAGCTTCAATTCATTTCTCAAATACTAAATTTTTACCAAGGCTTTGAAATCTGCATCTTTGTAGGTTAATCCTCCTCACTTTACAATGCATTTGCACTAGAGATCCTCAGGTTAAAGAGACACATCCCTTTGAGGGAAACATCTTCCTCATCTATTAACTCTGACACTGTGAAGTCACGGGAAGTCCAAGAACTGAAAAGCCACCACTCATTGTATGAGCTGTGGTAAGACACACAGCCAACTTCAATCCCACCCATACTTCCATGCAGGAAAAGCATGTTGCAAAGCAGAATGGAATACATTTCATCCATGAATAAACTGTTTAGGTAGGACACAAGTGAAATGTTAGAAGCGCTACAAAAGCCTTTCCCACAGACACAGTCAGAGCTACAGAAAACTCAGGAGTACTGGCCTTCCAGTATTCTTACCTAACCAGCAAACCATGTACTATTCTCACTTGAGAGCAATACTGTTACTATTCTCCCAAAAATATTATAAATTCCATATTGTAACAATTTAACATTGGTCTCTCCTGCCTTAACGCACATTTCAATATTAATTCCCGTGGTGCACAGGAGAAAAACCTTTTAGAATCTAAGTGTTACACACAGACAGACATGGAAGAGACTGGGAATATTCCTAACAGGTGTCAAAGTCCAAACCAAAGTAGTTCAACTTACTCTTAACGGAGGGACCAGGTGAGAGAGACTGTCCCGAAGATAAGCGTAATGTCTGAACGTATGGTCAGAGAACAGGGCAGGCATTGTTGGGCAACTTTTAGCAGCATTAAAAATCAGAACCAGAACAGCAATGTCTATTACAAATGGATTGTTAAAGAAAAATAAACAACAGCAAGAAGAGCTCCTCGGGGATGGGAAGTTAAAACAAGACGCTAACAACCCTTTCTTTGGTCAGGATTTGTCTAGGAAGTTCTTTATAGTTGGGAAATACTGAGCGAAACCCAAAGAAACAGCTGTCTGAGCAGATGAAAACCAAGTACAAAGTGCAAACATTACAGGGTGAGCCACACTAGAGAAAGGATGTTACAGCCAACATGGCTCAGAGGCAACACAAAGGAAAGGAGCCAGGGATCCCAAATACAGAACAAGCGCATTAGGTGGAGTTTCACTCTTCCTCACAGCTTACTGTGCTCACCAGTTTGCACCACATAATCACAGAGTGCTTTAGTTGGAAGGGACCTTCGAGACCACTAGTTCCAACCCCACCCTGCCATGGGCAGGGACACCTCCCACTAGACCAGGTCACTCAGCTTTTTTGGTGCCCTAACAGCATTCAAAATTATACATTTACTGCCAATTCATTGAAAATTGCTGCATTACCTAAGATGCCCTAAAAAACATCACTCTACACACTTTAAGCAACCCAAGGACTCAAACACAGAAAGATAATTCTGAAACAGAAAACACATTTTCACAGTCTGAGACATGCAGAAATAGAGAGCAGCCAAAGGCTTTTGAAGTTAGCCCAAAGGCTGACACCTGCAACAGGGCTGATCCCAAGCATAAGCTCTGATTCAAATTTCCTAAGTGCTTTGAAGCAAACAAAACCATGTTTTAAAATATCAGTTTATATTGGAAACATACTATTCAGATTTACCACAGCTTCTAGCTCACAGGCCTGTCTTCACAAAATATGCCTCTCTAAAATTCGGTGACAAGTTACCTCCAAAACATTCTCTAACATAATATTCTCTGGTTCCTGGCAGGAATGTGCACTGACTTAAACAACAGCATTCTTGCCCCTGCAGTGTTCCTTTAATTCTCAACTCACAGGACAACTTTACTCAAATTATTACTAAACCATGTAATTATAGATTGATTTCTCTCCACCTGATTCTAACCCATTTCAATTCTCACAAGGCATTCATTTAATCTGTATAGAATTTCTGGTCAATGGCCTGTGACTGGTGAGAAAAATAAGGAACAGCTTCTAGAGGAAGGTTCCAGGCCAATGTATCTCAGCATGCATCAAAAATAACATTACATTCTACCATCACAGAGAAGAGAAGCAAGGGAAGAAACAAAGGAAAAATGCATTTCCAAGGCATGGCCCATTGTTGAGGAGAATGGTAGTATATGGAAGATAATTGTTTGTGTTCTAAAGCACTGGAAGAGCTAACATTAATATAAGGATTTCTGATATTGAATTATTTCTAAAAGATTAAAAATTCAAAGCATTATGGGGATTCAGGCAGTGCTGTACTTGGAGAGGGTGCTGTTTTGTAAACTGCACAGCAGTGAGCATAGCAAAAGTTCTACCTAAAAAGAAACAGATATGAAAAAACACTCTTCCTATTTAAAAGCTAAAACATCTTCAAAATTAATGCAAACTAGAAAAAAGTTTTGACATCAAAGAGCTCATCTGCAAAGCCTAAACCTTGACAAATTGCTTGATTATTCATCACAGCATAAAAAGAAGGCAAATTATAGTCCACTGATATTTATAAAGATGGTTCCAGCTAACAGTTTTTCCATCACTTGCTGAGTAACAAACTAAGTGCAAAGGGATTCAGAAATAGGCACAGGATTGCTTGCCTGCTACAGTGAGAAATGGCTGAAAAAATGTGAGAGTCAGGAAATCATGAATAAAATCTACTACAGTCAAAATCATCAACTGGTTTCATGAATAAAGATACAGGCTGGGTCATCCATGTCTGGTTCCGGAGTGTCAAAGAACGGATGTGTGCTCAGCAGCTCTGGGACTAATGGAAGCACTAAAGTGGGATGCCTTCTTCCCAGGAACTTCAAGCATCTGGAAATACACAGATTGAAATATATGTTAGTAAACAGGCACATTTCAAAATAAAACATTCTAAAGCATTGCTACTTTATGTTGCAGCAACACTTTTAGACAGTCGTCATGAAAATCCAGCTGTCTAAGCTGTTTCTTTACAGCTGACCACTTACATTACTATTTTATAGGATCCAAGCAAACTGAGAGGACAAGCAGTAATTTTATTTTTTTTTTAAATTTTAACTGTCCACAAAATAGTTAACACTCGGAGTTACACAGTCCAGGAAACCTTTATACTAAAGACTAATGAATGAGTGCATTTTCTTTTCTTCAGAAGTAAGGAAGATGGGAGATAAAACCCCCAAACTACAAAAAACAACATAAAAGTACACTGGAATTCAAAGTAGGCTAACATAAGTGTTTCCAGTAGTATCTAAGAATTCCATCTCAAACCATGTGTGTGGAGCACCATTCCCTTTATTGCTTCCGTTAAACAACCAAAAAATGTGACAGTAAAATTGCTTCTTTTTATTTAGAAAGAAAAATTCCTTTGACAGCACAACGCCACATGGCCAACCCACCTATCATATCTGATACAGTCAACTGCTGGAAAATATTACTATTTAACACAACATTAAGTGAGCAAAAACACTTGCGTAGAAGAGATGAGGTTTTAAACTGAAAACTTAATTAATCTTTTCTGTGAATGCATTGAATGCCTGAAACAGGGGGACATTTCAAGGAGTGAGCATCAGTTCTGGATTCCCAGTGCAAGTACTGACAAGCAAGAACAACACAGAGTTTCCACACCAGTCATGAATAAATACACATTTACAGAGTTACAAGACTGTACACCTGCAATACCTGTTAGCTCCTTAACAAGCTCAATATTTCCTAGTACCTCACTAAAAAGAAGAGGAAAGTAAACAGACATACAAGGACACAGAACACACTCACTTCCATATGGATTCTCTGTCTGTGGGATACTTGGTCAGGTTTTTCAACAGCTCCACCAGTGCAAGATGGATGCCTTCTTTAGTTGAAACATTGGTGCAACACAACAGTTCATGAAGTGCTTCCCGAATGTCCCTCGAAGAATCCTAAAATAAAACCCCAACTCAGACACTGCTGAGCAAAACACACCTGCACACACATTTACCTTAAAGGTGGCAGCCTCGGCTCCTTGGCTGAATTAATAAAAGAGGTCTGTGAACAGCAGTGCCTGTTTCTAGTTACCAGAGCTAAGCACAAATGAACGGACAGATCAGGCAAGTGTGCAGAGACTCCTGGCCTCATTCCCCTATGCGCTTCCGTTACTGGAATGAACGGGAACTGCTTCACTGCTGACTTGCTTAAGGAGGGCAAAACTCCCTACTTGGTTTGTGTGACGTTGTATCTTTGCAGTAACATAAAAGGAAGGCGTTGGGCAACTCAGTAACAATCATCAAAGACTGTTTTGGCATTTTTACAACAGCCTTTTATCCTTTTCAACCCAGGGAGCTCAATTCCACAGGCCTTCAGCCCAGACACCAGCCTCCAGAGGGTCGAGCAAGCACTGAGGACATGTCAGTGGCTGGACAGACTAGAATATTCAGCTGAATTAATTACATTCCTTCTGCCAAAAACCACCTTGATACTCCCTATCCATGTATCACCGCATTCCTTGCTGTCAGCATTTGCCTGGTGCTGCTGGACATATCAAGAAAATTTGATAGCATATAAAAACTGGATGCTTTTCAATGGTGGATTTTATCTGTCCTCAATTATAATTTGCTAAGTATCAACAGTTCATTCACCACTGTCTTACACAAAAGAGGAAAGAGCAGCACTCTTGTAAAGGCTTTTGAATGACAGCCAACGCACTGAAATGATCCAAGGGGTCATATTGGTCAAAGACAGACTGACCACAGAGAAGACAAACTCAAAGGACTGGAATGATCACAGACATAAAATACTCCAGAACACTGACAAAACCCACCAGAAATGTGGTACAGAGACAAGCAAGGCATAAAAACCCACCAGAAATGTGGTACAGAGACAAGCAAGGCATAAAAGGACAGAGATGAGCACAACTCAACAGAAACTGAGATCAACGACAACTAGGAAAGCAAATTCCAAAGTCTGGTCAGAAAAGCAAGGAGTACCTGATGCAATTATTCTGATGCAGTGGAAGGAGTGGGGTGAAAACAGAAGTTACCTTCATAACCCCGGTGCTCCGTACTTATGCTGTTGGAACCAATTTAGGCACCAAAGTTAATGGTATTTTCCCACACCCTTAATTTCTGCACTGGATGATGTTTTTACAGAAAAGCACCCAGTATCTTTCAGAATCGGATAAATCCATTAAAATGTTAATAATTCTACACTTCAGCTATCCCCATGCCTGATAATAATTATGATCATATAAACTACAATATATGCAGGGTTTATCATACATGATAAGTCAGAACAGAAGAGCCCAGCCTAACCAGGACATTTTCATACCTCAACGCACAAGTCCCCAGCTTAAACAAATGTAAATAATGAAAAAAGTCCATGAGGCACCTAAAGCTCACTGCTGCATTTGCAAAGTCAGATCATACTCCACAGCATTTGTTACAGACTGATAAAATAGATTTAATTAGTTTGCTACTTCCTGAGGAATGTCTGAGAATAGCAATTGCTGCCGTGGGTCAAGGAAATGAAAGGTGAAGAGACTGAAACAGCAGATTTGCAGCACCTCCCAAGGTGCTTCCCAGAAGAAGTAGGAACTTGCCTACCACAAGCAGCAGATGAAAAAAAAAAAGAAAAAAGCCTCACGGGCTATAGCTCAACAAATAAATCAGGTCTGAGAAGAAGCAGGAACAGTACCATTCATACAGCCAAAATCTCTTTCTAGACCAACCTCATCAATGAGGAAGGGAAGCTGACTTGAGCTATTCCCTGAATCCTGGCTGAACACCAACTGGGAGGATGCTGGTTGGGAAAACTCAAAATGATACAGCAGACCACACTGACAAACACTCTAAACAGAAAAAAGATCTCAGGCCCATGATCAGCTCTGCTTAGTGAGCAAAGATATAGCCAAAGCAGCTGAGTGAAGGAAACAGAAAGAAAATAAAGCTGCATGCAACATGAAGTGCATAGAACGCTGAATCACAACACAAGACAGAAGGAAACACATGGAGGAAACAGCAGAGTGACCAAAGGAAGAGTTTTTACTAAAATTTGTCTATTGCAGAAGTATTCTGCTGTCCTGGTGCTTACAAACTGCCAGACTTTAGGAACCTTTGGCAGTGTTCAAAGAGTCAAAAAAAAAGTGGGTTTGCTCTCAGAGGAAGGGACTAATTAGCAGTACATAATTAAGCACTCCAAAGCAAGCAGGAGAGCAATTCTTGCCCTCCTCAATCATTTCTTACCTCCAAGACCGCTAACACAGTGTCCAGCTGGTCTTCCCGCAGCGTGATATTGTTGGAAATTTTTCTCATTGTGTGTATTGATTGCAACCTGACCTCTTCAATTTCATCATTAAACATGTCAACCAAAAAATCCAGGCATTTCTCCGCAAAAGAAGGCGAGGACTGAGCCAACATACACAGGGCTTCAACTGCAGCAATTCGAACCTCTGTGGAAAGGGAAGAAGGGAATTAACTGTAAATTAACTAAAACTGTCTGGTTTAAAAGAGCCAACAGCAAGATCTTGTACTATCCAAGGGCTGGGCAAAGAACAGGAGATGCTAAGGAAACACTGAGAGCAACAGAGCCTAAGCAGGGACCCACTGGGGAAACAGGCAAATCTTCAAAATCAAGTCTCCCTTCTGATAGAGCTCCTGCTGCTGTCATAAGCATCTGCAAAAGGGACCTGCAGGTAAAAAACAGGTCTCCAACCCATCACTAAATACTGCATATGCCATAGTGTGTTTTGCAAGCATAGCATTAACAGTGGTATCTTAAGCAAACTAATTTCGTTAATTAAACTGTGGTTGTTTTATTCTTCCTGACATTTTAAATTGCTTGGAGCTTTCACTGCATTTTTAACTTGCTACGCAGCACTTTATGAATTGCTGAAAAGCCCTAGGGAATCAATGTTTTGGCAGCTAACAAGTGAAAATCTTCTGCTTTCTGACTTCAGATTCCTCAAAACAAAGAGAAAAAGGTGTCACCTAAATATTAAAATTATTTTAATTAAAGTAAAAAAAGAATCAGAAAGCATCCTGAATGTACTTAAGCTGTAAGACATCACAGGAATTTGAAGAATACCCAAATATAACAAGGTTAGGAAGAGATAAGATTCTCTTCCCTATAATAATCCTCATTAGCTTCCCTAACATTACTGTGCTAGGACCATAAAAATGGTAATTTATCTGATGTCTTGCAAACATTGTTGTTTTAAACATACTTCTAGTTTTCACTCAGATTAGCTGATATTGAAAACATTTACTTGAACTTGTGTGGCGTTTTTAGGCCTACTGTTCTTAAAGGAGACATTGGACTCCTCAGAATTCTGATCAAGTACAAAAATGCACAGACAGCAAGACACCTGCTTGCTCAGCAATTAAGCTTTTGTCACAGCCCTGAGTCTCCAGGATCATTAAGACCCAGGTATTAAGAGAAGAGAAACATTTTGCTGATATTGCTCTCACACATAAGCTGACACACTAATTCAGATTTAAGTTTCAACATGGAATTCAAGACATGAAACAGTGTTGCCAGTCGGGGAGAGCGCAGCAGTATTTAAAAATGCTGCAGTGGAGAGAAAGAGCTGTGTAAATTTCACAGTTGTTCATTTTCTCCACATTCCTCAACAGCATCATAGTGGCACAAGAAATTGAAGAACATGTTTCATCAGGCCTAGGGGCTGAAGCAGTGAAGCATTTTTTATTGTAAGTCAGGAAAAAAAAAAAGTGCACTTTCAAGCTTCAGGGAGAGCTTAGCTACTGGGAAAACATGCATTTATTTGCAGGACTCATGGAACAATAAACCCACTTTTACAACACAATCTACAACAATAATTTTGTTATGGTGGTTTTGTATGTTTTAACTTAACCTTGTCTTTCCACTAACATTAGAGGCAAATTCAAAAATAACATTCAGAGCTTGGAATTTTCATGGTTTATGCAAATACCAGCCTCACGCTGTACCAGGGGGGTTTAGATGGGATATTAGGGAAAACATTCTGGTTGTCAATCATTGGAACAGACTACACAGGGAAGTGGTGGAATCACCATCCTTGAAAGTGTTCAGAAATCATCTGGATGTGGCACTTAGGGACATGGTTTAGTAGTGGATTTGATAGTGTTGGTTAACATTTGGACTCGATGGTCTAAAGATGTATCATCCAACCTGAATGATTCTATGAATTTCCTTCCTGCTGACAAAACACTTGTTTTGAACAACAGCAACTAATGCTGCCAATTTATGGCCACACACAACTGTTAAATTTAAGTCAACAACTACAAAAAAATCCCAGTTGGCTTGTTGACCAGAAGCAAAACACTTATTACCATATATGTTACTAAAACTTCACTGTTTATAGGAAGCTATTTGCTCTTGGCTACTCAACAGAACATTTCTATCCAAAATTCTGTGAAATTAATTACTACAGTACCTTTGAAACAACTGCCATATCAGAGACCACAATGGTTCTTATTAGCTAACACACGTCCCCCCCTTTAGTTAATCTCACAGCAAGTTAATACTTACCATACATCTCATCTTCCAGGCCATGAACAAAAGCCCCACAAGCTCCTGATTCAATCAAGTTCACAGCACCAGTATCGATTTCCTCTTTGGGAGCATCATCTCCCCACTTTCTGCCACTCGAAAACTCCCCAGAGCTGTAGAGCTCTTTGGCTCGCTCATGTGCGGTGCGCTTTTTCTGTCCAAACAAGCATTTCGGTTACAACCACGTAAACTTCAAAAGATGACTGAGCAAAATATTAAACTGGATCTGAAAATAGATGTACCTGCAGGCTTAGACACTGACAATCATGAAAGTGCTAAGAAAAGCAAACAGTACATAGTCCTCTATGGCTATTTCTAACTGCCAGTAACTCTCTGTAGTTTTGATGTAGAGAAAGGATAATAACAAATACATTTTAATTAACATATTCTTAGACATCTGTGGTAAAAATTGCTAAACTGGATCAGAACAAAGGCCCATCTAGTTAAGAAGTCAATAAGTGGTCTGCTAAAATGCTATTACTTTGCAGTTCAACTTTTAAACTGCAGCTAAATACTTTAATGCTATCAATACTATCCAGAGTTCAGCAATGTGTAAAATAAGATATTCATTCAGTGTGCTTGCTAGTCTGCCTTCTTTCCTCACACACTCAAAACCAAGCTGTGCAGCACCTTCTTTAACAGCCTTTACAAAGCAGCACACAAAAAGCAGCAGTTCTTCACCATTCTTTTATAGACATAAAAAAATTAACATAACCTTGAGCATGTTGTTTAAGGAAGGAGTGGAACTAAAAAGTTTAGCCTTTAGTTATTCACGTTTCTTGAAACGTTCATTTTTTAAAATCGGATCTTGCAGGATGTCTCCAAGAGCTTGCTCCCAGAACTAGGATGTGATCTATCCATAAGCAATAAGCAAAGCTTTTAGCTAAAAAACTATCAGAACACCACAAACATTTACCTCTCAGTTGTTGCAAAACCTGAATAGCCTAGAGCTGTTGTATACACTAATGAAATCTAAAACTAGCAATTGCTTCATTAACTTTAATCTAAAACAAAACCTGTCATCATTAATTAACTCTCAGCAACCCTCAGGCAAGGACAAGGTGAACAAGCACACTAAATATTAACATACCTCTTGTGTGATTTTAGTACATACACACAGGAAAACAAACCCAAATATTTACATACCCTCAGATCTGACATGAGCTTCTTGTCAAGAGTCTGCTCCAAGAAGTGGGAGCTAACCTGTTGCATAGAACCCTAAAGAAAATTTAAAAAAAAAAAAAATCAAAAGGAAGAAACAGGATTATTATTTTATTATATAATTTCCTGAGTTATCTCAACATGGCATCCAATCTTATCTACTCATTCTAACAGCTTTATGCAATGCCTGACACAATTGTATGTCAGAGACTAAAAAAGTGAACAGAACATCTTATATTCCCACTGAGGTTAATATGGATTTTATTGAGTCCAGTTGGTTCTCATGTCCTATAGTAGAGAAGTAAGGGCAGGGAACTATGGCAATGATTTGCTTTTTTCTTTCACCTCAGAATTTTGGAAGAAATTTACATATATTGTTTTAAGCATCCTCCTTTTTTTTTTCCCAAATATAAATGAAAAGTCAAATAACTTAAGAGAAACTATGCTAAAGAAGAAAAGAATGCAACTTACCAATAACTTGGCAGCTTGTACTCTTACAACCCAGGAACCATCACTAACCATATGGCAAATTTTTCCAAAGGCATCATCAACCAAGCGAATTTCTTCATTAGAAGAAGGAATTGGGACGATGCTGACACAGAAAAATTGGTTTGTTGACTGTATACCATACTGGATGGCATCAATAAGAAACAATTGTGCTGAATTCCTATGAATTCCTATGCAACAAAGACCAGGAACCAAAACTTCACTGCATCAGTGCATTCTCATCAGGCATCAGCCATTTGTACACATCAGCTCCTCCTCAGACCTACCAGCACGAAACTCCCAGGATTGGGATGATAACTTGGCCAGTACTTTGAGGACAGCGTATGCAGGACATACCTTTCAGGGTAAAGTTGACTGAGGACCCAAATCAGCTGAACTGCAGCACTGCGCACTTGTTCGTAATCATCTGCCAGCAGCTTGCAGGCCTGAAAGAACATTCATAGTCCAACGTACCTGAAACACCTCCACCTGAGCTGCCATTCACTTCCCACAACGTAATCAGCATCCTTACCACAACACAGTTAGGACAGATTAAAAATCAAGATTAGTCCAGCCTTCCCTGCTACTCCCTAGTATTTCCAAGTTTGATCAAGCAGACCAGATCTAATCATAGTCAATCAGGCACATGTTATAAACTCCAGAATTGCCTGTACTGAAGTGCGAGTCCTCAGTAGAGCTGATCTGCAGTTCTATTGAAGGCTGCAGCTGCACAGCTTTACTGATGTAACAAATCCAGGCTTCAGGGGTGTATGAACTCTCCAAAGAACAAGGGCAGTAAGACCGCCAGACTACGACTGCCAGATGACAGGAATGACTTCATCATGCCTTGTCCTTCCCATGATCACCACCCCAACAAACAATACATAACAAAGCACATGCTTAAGTGCATTTAAGCACAACGGATGCAAAATACCCTTTTATTTCTACTGTCATATGACAACAAGGAACGTTGGCAATTTAAGTGTAAAATACTCCTCCTCTGCTCAGTGCCCTGCTCCTCAAAAAACACATTGCCAGGAAAATTCAAAAAGAAAGATAAGCAAACAAGTACAAAAGAAGTACAAGATTTTACCTGACTATAAATAGCTTGCTGTAACTTCAGTCCTCTTTCATGAAGTTGTAGCTACAGGGGAAAAAAAAAACAAAACAATGCAAGGAAGCGTAAGTATAGGTTTAAGTTTAACAGACTAAGTTTTCACCACTGTTTTTCTGTTTGAGCTGCTCGCATTTCTTGATTGTTGCTATAATTAAAAACTTGCCTTATCTTGACCATAAGTATTTTAAATAATATCACTGAGGTCAATATAATTTCTTAGCTTCACAGTCTTGTGACTCCAATATTTCAAGACCTAGCTAATTTTTTCAAGTAATTTTGATACACTAAAAAGATTTTTAATAAGTTAAAATTAAAATAATCTCTAAACCAAACCTCTTTGGATTAGTTCGCAGCCCTCTCTCCGCTTCTTTATACAACCCCAAACCATTTATTCCACAGTACCAGCTACACTTACCATGGCTTTTATAGCTGCAGTCCTAACTCGAGGGTCCTGATCATTAAAATGATCTCCTATTATCTTCTGGACATCTTTGGCTGCCTGGCTTTCAGCCTCTTTTGCAACACCTTTTTCCACTGGGCCAAGACAGCCAATTAGCTGAAGACACTTATTCCTCACACCATGAGAAGAATCTGTCAGATGCTGTGGAACAAGAGATGAGCAGATGTAACTGGACTCGTATCTGTCTTTCAGCTCTTTGAAACATCATGCTATGTTTCCCAGCAGTTATTAATGTCAGTATTGTAACAGTTTGTTGAGAAAAAAATAAAATAATTTAAATGCTGACTACCTTTCTTTTTGCTCTTGTGGCAGTGACAAAAGTTCCCTGGCTCAGGGAAGCCTCCTTACCTTGCAGGCTACCTCCACCAGCCTCATCCTGACAGATGGATTCTCTGGGAGTTTTGTGCCAATCACTAACAGGGTGTCCAGCAGCTGAGCAAGGACTTGGTGGGACTCTGCAAAACAGAAGAGCCAAAGGCTGTGCACTACTTTGCTGAACTCTTACCAGCTACAGGATCACAGACTGATCCACATTGGAAGGCCATCCCAAAACCTTCTCCTTTCAAGGCCTGACCCAGCCCAGCTCCCTCAGCTATGCACTGTACATCACATACTTCAGTGGTTCTGCTGAAGCCACCCAACATGACCAGCACTAAGCTGGCACTGGGGAACCCCAAACTGGGTAAGTCACTCCACATGTGACGTAACCAGTGCTGAGTAAAAGGGTCTAATACCCTCCCTTGACCTGCTGGATGCACTCCTGTGGATGCAGCTTGATGAGCTGGCCTCTAGCTTGAGATAAAAAAATAAAAAAAAACCCTCCTTTTCAAACACATTTCCATTTTAAGCAAAGTTATCTCCTGTAGAACAGAGAACTTCAGAAACATCAACTCTCAGATGGAGGTACAAAAGCAAATTTTGCATTCCTTTAGAACACAGATACAGAGTGGGCAGGTAAAAGGAACATCCTTCTCTGCCTCAGAACATAGTGTTATCTGTCATCACTCACAAAAACAGAAAATAAATACTCCAACCAGCAATTCCCAAGCATACTCCTGAGATGTAAGGCCTTGCCACTGTCCCCAGTGCTTTGACAGCAGGATTCCACCTCAGTCTCAAGCACCACATCAAAAGTGAGACTTACTCTCGTTCTGAAGGGTGTTAATGGCATCATCCATAATACAATCCGGGGAAAATCCTGCAGTCTTTGACAACAACCCCAGCAAGGAAGCTATCTTCAGTCTTACAGAGGCATCATTCTCCTGGAGGGAAACAACACCCAAAAAATCCCCCACACAGCAAGGTTAAAGAAAAAAAGAGAACAGCATATATTCCTTACATACACCTACTCATTTAAGAAACAGCAAATGCTGTCACAGGTGATAATTACATAAGTAAGCCTTATCAATTAATATTTCTTTCCAATTAAATTTCAAAATGCCATGCATTTTAAAGATTTATTTTGAGACTTTTACAGACTCATGCACACGACTTCTGGTCACAGGAGGACAGTTCCTCTTCCATTGTGTTGCCAAGGATATGCAATACAGAGTAGAAAGGCAAAAAGTCATCTGGATCTTACCAAGCATTTGTGCAATACTGAACACAGAGATGCAGAAACATTACACTAACAAAGATCCCATCTTTCAACAAGAAATTTTACAACTGTTATATCTTTCAAGTGTTTAAGAGAGACTTCACTGCCACACACAGGCTTCAAGTGCCAAATGTGACACACAGGGGAGTAGTCCCTTTCTCAGTTGAACTGAGAAGCATTTTTTTAATTTTAGGGTTGAATTGATGTGTTTGAACAGCGGATACTGCCATCAGGACTGTACGGGGACTGCCCCACCAAAATATACAGGGATGAAGGAGCAGGAGGCTACAGGACCATCTTAAACAAAACAATGACACTACAAACAAATAAATCATCACATAACTTCCATTGCAGTTACAGCCTTCAGGGGCAGGTTTCTGGATGATCAGGAAAAGTGCAAATGTTACGGAGAAATAAGAAACAAGTTATTTTGAAAATGCTGTCTGTAAGCAAAATAATGTCAGATACGGTTGTTTTGAAAGCGGTATTTTTAAAAGCTGGATTCTGTAGCAGGCTGTGCTCTTGCCAGTGTGATCTCATCTGCAGGTTCACGAGTCTCTCTTCTAATACAGGCTACAAAACAAACTTCAAGCACAAATAATCTATTTGACCAGAAACTCTGTATTTCATAGAATCAGAGAGTCATTTATGTTGGAAAAGTCCTCTAAAATCATCAAGTCCAACCCTTAACCCAGCACTGACAAGTCTACCACTCATCAATGCCCCCAAGTGCCACATCTACACATCTTTGAAATGCCTTCAGGGGTACTGAAATACCTCCAGCCCCTTCAGGGCTGACTCAACCATTGCCCTGGGCAGCCTGTTCCAGTGATTGATAATCTTTTCAGTGTGGAAAATTTTCCAAATATCCAATCTAAACCTCCTTGAAACAGCTTGAGACCATTTCTTTGTTTTACTGCCTGCTAATTGGAGAAGAGACCAATCCCTGACAGTTTTTTCCAAAGAATTTATATTAGGAAGGAATTATTTATCAAGGGTGGTGAGGTACTGGCCCAGATAAGGTTGCCCAGGGAGGCTGCCTCATCCTGGAAGTGTTCATGGCCAGGCTGGATGGAACTTTGGGCAACCTGGTCTAGCAGAAGGTGCCCCTGCCCTAGCAGGGGGGTCAGAAGCAGATGATCTTTAATGTCCCTTCTAACCCAAACCATTCCATGACTCTGTGACTTTTAAAAGTGCTGGTTTTTACCACACCAGCAATAGCTAGAAGGTTTCTCCACTGCTACAGAAAATTAAGAACAAGGCGAGGACATATCAGTCAAGAGTTAGACAAAACTGAAACAGCTCTGGACAATCAGGCTTCCTGGGAAACTCGACATGTCTTTTGTCCCTTGCCAAGTTAACTTCCACACAGGCCATGTGCAGGGACAACACTGCCACACCCTTGTCACAGACTCCTGAAACCATCAGCCCAGGGACCAAGCAACCCAAAATCACCCGGGTCAAGGGCTACAGGTGCTCACTCTTAGCCCAGGCTGTTGGCAACTGAGTCAGCAACACAGGAGCCTGTGACCCCCTGTTCCACATCCCATACTAAGCAAACAGGAGCAGAAGGAGCAAGCAAGTTTGGCTCCCAGCTTCCCCACCTTGTAATAATGCTCCAGCAGGATCCTGACAACCCCTTCCACGCTCTCCACTTCCACGGGCTTCCTGGCAAACTGAAGCAGGTACTGCAAGGCATCTGCAGGCGAGGTGGCTTTGCACAGGTCCACGTGGAGTGCTGCTGACTTGCTGGGCTTGGTCAGACGAAGCTTCTTAGTGGACAGGTCCTCATGCTGCTGCTGTGGGAGGGAGCACACAGCTCAGAAATACAGCATATCCAGACCCACTCCTTCCCAGAATGGACGTGGGGGGCACTAAGAAAGCTCCCATGTCTCATGGCAGTCACTACCCTCTCCTTCATGTGTCTCAGGAAGAAATATATCCTCAGACTGCTGTCCTGCCCAGGTAGTCCCTATCCCCGCGAAATATGTTCTCCCCCCACCCTAGGCTGGGTCAAATCCTGCTGCTTCCAACACCAAACACCTAACCCAGGACAAACACGACTTCTCCCACTCCCACCGGCCTGGAGCAGCCCAGAAACTCGCTCTAGTTCCTTCCCCAGTCTCAGGCTGGGGGAAGCTGCATCTTCCCCGCTGCCGGCCCGGCCCTACTCGGGTCAAAGAATCCACAAAGCGGGTCTGGTTGGAAGAGACCACAGCGGTCATCTCGTCCAACCTCCCTCTCAAGCAGGGCCATCTCAAAGCACACCGAACAGCACTGCGTGCGAACGATTCTTCAGTATCTCTAGTGAGGGAGATTCCGCAACCTCTCTCCCTCCCCACCCTGAGGGGAACACCTTCCCTCAGACCTCTCCCCTCCGCCAGCTCCAGCCTTCTTAAAGTCGCGGCCGAGCCGTCCCTCTCCTCCCCAACCCCTAAGCCCTAGGCGGGTGGGCGGCGCTCCCAGGCTCGACTCCGAACCGGGTCGGCGGGCTTCCCCACAGCTCCGCCTCATCCGCCGGCGCCTCCCGCCGCACGGCAGAGCTCGGAGCCATCCATCCTGGCCCGGCGGGACGCGTTACCTGGACCACCTTGGTGAACTCCTCATACACCCGCTTCTTCAAGTGCGCCGCCATGACGCCGCAGCGCACACCGGAAAAGGAGCCATAGAGCTGGCGCAGGGAGGGGCCAGAGCCGCGGCCGCTCTTTCCGCCCGGAAGCCGCGCTCGATGGTGAGGCGGCCTCCCACGGCCATGGGAACGCGGGCCCAACATGGCGGCCGCGACTCGGCCTGCCCTGCGGCCAAGACCCATCCTCCC
>VWZN01008388.1:34333-46318 GCA_013396955.1 Regulus satrapa | reverse complement strand
AAAAACCCAAAACAAACAATCAAAAAAAAAAAAAAACCCAAACCAAAACCAAAAAAACACAAAACCATTTCTTTGCAGCATGCCTTTATTAGAGAAAGCATGACTTCTATTAGAGAAATTATGACTGCATGAATTTTCACAGAGCCCAAATACAGAGCACTTGATCTTGTAGCTTTAAAATTCTTTCATGCAGGGTTGTTTTTTGGGGTTTTTTTGGTTTTTTTGTTTTTTGTCAGTGATTATGTATACATAGCTTTCACAGGGAATACAGGATATAAGGGACAGTAAGTATGCTTCAGCATATGGTGGAACCATATGCTTGGCTGCTTTTCTGCCTATACTACTTTTATTTATTTATTTTAAAATATGTGATTCACATTATTAGATCAGACCTCTCTAATTTGCATGGCCATATATACGATAGATTAATTATGCTTAATTTTAAAATATTATTTATTATTGTCTGGGGTTAAAGAGTGTGCACAAGACAGGAAAAGAAAAGGCATGAATTTCCTGCTGATGTAAATGAAGAAAGCAATGTGAGTGCTTTAGATCAAAGAACTACACTTTCTATCATGCAAAAATCTTTGATATGTCAGACAGATTCTGAATCTGGAATCCTTCTAATACACCCTGCATGATTCTGCAGGAGTTAAAATATGGAAAGCAATGAACACAGAGGTCTGGATTCTTAGTTCCTTGTCCAGTAAGTCACCAAAAAAGTGAAGAAACCCAGAGACCCTGTCTATGTGCTGCTGAGGAGCCTGGAGAGGGAGGCAGGAGGAAAAGGAAAAATGTGAATTCCAGAGGGACCAGCATGTTTCCATATAATTGGCTCATTTTGATCTAAAACATTCCCATCATAAGTGTCGAGGACAGCCTTGCAGCAGAATTTTTCCCTTATTTTTTTCTCCTAATTTTCAAACTATTTTGAGTTCAATTAGAAATACACTCCAAAACAAGGAATGGCCACATGGCAAAGAATTATAAAAATTATCGTGGCATCATTATTCACTGTTCTACAGCAAATGAGCTTGTTAGATCACAGTCCAGTTGCTACAGACTGGTGTCAGCCACCTCACACTGCTCTCTTTGCCTTGACTCAGTTTTCTCATTGTTTCCCTCCTGAAAGGCCGGGGACTTGATCGAACTGGGAAATCTCCCACCCTTTTTGATCAGAGACTTTCTGTCATTACCTTTCCTGCAGGAGAGAGGTGACAGCTCCCATTTGGATTGCTACCTAAGGAGATCAGATGCCTGGTCTGAAATCCCTGCTTCAGCACAGGCTTCTAATGTGAGCTTAAATGTGTCACTTTGCCTTTTGTGCACCTCAATTCCTTCACGGTAGCAGAGGAATCAGAGCACTTCCCCACCCCTGAGGGTTAGACTGGGGGGTGCTCCAAGGCCATGGGGACATCTAAGTAGCTCAGCCAGGTGTAAGACTTTGATCTCCAGAGTCATCAATCCAGCATTTCAAAAGCATTTAACTCACAATGACAGAGTTAATACTTTCAAGGAACAGTTCACTTTTTCTTTTTTTTTTTTTTTAATAGAAGTTTTATCATTATTTCTTTAAACAGCTTACAAAATCTCACATACACATTCCAGGACTTGATCTTATTATCTGTCTTTTAATATAAACTCTCTGTTTTGGTGCAACATGAGGTTTGACCAGGAGGCATTACATCTGTGCTGGCAGCAAGTCTGTGGATGTTGATATGCCAGGCAGGAGGTAGGTGACTTTTCTGGAGACATCTCTCTCTTTCTCTAAGGGAAAACATGGCATAAAAAAAAAAAAAAAAAGTTATAGAATGACCTTGCACTAATAAGCCTCTGCCTGGAGACAATGATTAAACCTGGTAGTGCAAGGGTTGGTTTATGAGTAATATCAGCTAAAGCACTAATGAAAGTATCCCATTAAAAAATGTATAACTTAGGGACTTGTCTGCACTGAGAAATTTGGTCACTGCTGCTGCTGCATTAATGTGCTCTGAAGCACAAACAGGGACGTACACCCAGGTATTGCAGCTGGCTCTTACTTCCAACTAAATTAATCAGCCAGAGGTCCTGCATACTTTGCCAGGAGTGAAATCTGGATGCAGAATCTGCACTTCAAACCCAGTTCTAGCTCTAGGACTTTATTGTCCAAAGGCTTCTCCTCACCAAAGTAGCTGCAATATTACTCTCAAGTACTGTGGCTTGTATGCTATGGATTTTTTGGACTGGCTTGTGCTGCACAAATATCAATGTACTCATGCAAAATTTTATTTTTATTCTCAGGTGTATCATAGGATAGGATCAATTTGAAAACATGTGCACCAGCCTGGGGCAAAAATTAAGTTATTTGTTTTCTTCATTGACGTTATTCTGAAAAAAAAAAAAAAATTTTTCTTCCATTTTTCCACTCAAAAAATTTCCACAGGAAAAATAGACATGGGTTCTTGTGGCAGTGCTTCACACACAGCCACAGCTCTGCTGTGCAGGCAGAGCAGGTGGGATGGGACCAGACCATGCCAGGGTTACTGTGCAAGGTGCAAATCAGCTGCCGTGCACACCTACAGGAACTGTGACACACCAAGGACCAAAACTACTCCCTCGAAACGGGGAAATCCTGCCAGCCTCTGGGCAACCAGCAAAACAACAGTACAACCAGTGTGGCTGTGGAGAATCTGAGCTGCAGAATACTCATTTAGGAGAATAACACCTCCAGATATGTAAAATGCAGTTCCTTTGAGATTCACTGGCACCATTTTGAGTTGGAGCATTTCAGCAGTCCACTTAGATCGTTCAGTGAATGATTGAAAAAAAGAAGCCCAAGAAAAATATAAATCCATTCTCATATAGGTAGAAAATCAGGAGTATTTAACCTGGGAAACTACTTTTCTGTGATTTCGGTATTTTGGAGAATTTTGGTTTTAATTAGGAGAAAAAGATGGATGGGAAATTCCAAGCAGCTGAAACTGAGTTTGACCAGTGCCTCCAAAACTTGCTACACAAATAGCAAAGAGAGAAGAAACAAAACAAACCTAATAAAAGCATCAGCGGTCTGTGAAATAATATAGCTCGTGTATGATCCCTCCCCATTGCAAATGTTGAAAATTATTGCTATAGCCATTCAAACCTTTTTTTTTTATTTTCCAAGCTGTATAAAAAATTGAACAGCAATGAAGGTTACTGAGTGGTTATTTCCCACCCATACCAGATTTAGCCACAAGCATGTTAAAACTACAGTTGGAGAAGGGGGTTAAGAAAGCAAACAGATCCATTGCAGGGAAAAAAAAGGTTCATTAAGCTGTTTTTTAAGAAACTTGTTCTTCTATACAGCAGAGTTCACATATTAATTTCTTTAATCAGGGCAAATTTGATGTTATCTATCCCTTGCTAAAAATATTAAAGCCATTTTTAATGTGACCTGATGCACAGCAGACTGGGAAGGCATCTTTTTGAAAAAGTAAATGAAAAGTGAAACAGAGTTCTCTGTATAATTCTGACTTTCTTCCATGCCTTGAACATATCTACTCAAAAAGTGAAATGAAAGAATCTCTAGTTTCTGAAATTTTCTGCAGTCAATTGCAGTACTAAATTGCTAAAGTAGAAGAATAACAAAAAGGGAAGTAGATCAAATTTATTTTCTGACACAAGGACTCTTTCTTTTGCTCCTGGCATAAAAGTTAAAGCAAAGCTTCAACACAATATCAGAATGAGACACAAACAGCTGCTGCATTTCAGGTCTGTCTTACAAACTGAAATCAGCGATTTTCCTAAACCAGATAAAACAAACTTCAGAATGTGGGTTTTCTGTGTTAAAATTTGATTTACAGACAATTCTTCACACTCTTCTATTTGCACAGGAAATAAACTTTAACACCCCCCCCTTTTTTTTTTTTTTATTTAGTCCACCACAAAGTATGACTTCATATTTTTATTTCAACAAATCAAGAAAGAAATTAAAACACATCAGTCAGTGTATAAACCCCTAGGTCACTGTGATATCCATCTTTCTACCATGAAACACTTATTAATTTCCCAGCCACTGTGAATACACCAGATCAAACCTTGGAGCACAAGCTGATTATTGGGGTCTGTGTCACACTTTCCCCTTTACCTCCCACTCAGCCCCACCGGTGCTTGACAAGGATTTATCAGCAGGACCAAAGTGGGAAAGGGCAGAGCACAACACTCTGGAGCCTCAACACTAAAGACGGAGCCTCTACACCTGTGCAGAAAAATTTCTGCACCCATAAATACCTTCTTCCCCTCTCTATACTCTGTCACAAGAGCCCAATTCTTCTGGATCCATGTGGTTCCTACTGGTCTGGGACTCCCAGGAAATTGTAAATTCACTGAAGATGACTGCGGCAATCCAAATGACCGTGACAGTGAGAGGGTTTTTGTGCCATCCAAACACTGTTGTTCTCAGACAGCACAGTCCCCAGTTACTGCCCTAAAGAGAAGAGCCTTTATGATTTTAGGGTGTGAGGTGGTTTCAGGGGTGTTGCAACCCTACTGAAAGCCTAGGCTGGGTAAATGGAGTTCCACACTATCCATACCATGTATTGGCTCAGTCCCTAAGTTAATGTACCTGCTAAGACATTCTGAGATTGGGTTTGTTTTTTGGGTTTTTTTGTTTGTTTTGTTTTGTTTTGTTTTGTTTTGGTTTGGTTTGGTTTTCTTTTAATCTGGAGAGAGATCAGTTGATCCAGAAGGGATCTCAGGACCACGCTATTATGTAGGAGAGAGGAACAGATTTAGAGTGCAGTACTTCAACTGGCAGCACAAACACACTCTCCTGCTGTGATCCAAACCTGAACAGTAGTCAGCTAATAATGTAAAAGCCTGGTAGAATGCCAGTGGAAAGAGGAATTATGTGCCTTCTCCTACCTAAATCTTTTGACTGCATCTGTACAGGGCTGTTCTCTTGAAAGTAATGGCATTTGTTTCAGGAGCTCACTGAAAGCCAAGGAACAACTAAATCACCCCCACAGCAACTAGAACTGGGAAAGTCTCTGTACACCGTGCAGAAATCTCACTGGTGGCATCCACTCAGCTCCAATGGACCTGCACCCCAGAGCAGAAGAGAATGGGAAAACCCAAAAGGAGAACTGTTGTTATGGAAACTGATAACAAAAATACCAATTAACAATTTTCAACATGGGATTGACACCATGGAAATCCGTGTACTAACAAGAAATGTCGAATCCTGGCAGGTTATCCATCCTTGTACAAGAATCTACAGCTCACTCAGAAAACTCCTAGGGATACACAAATTATCAATATTTGAAAACCACTGACTAAATAATATTTGAGAGGCTAACAGGCCTGGAGGCCTCTGACTTTTTAGTGTTACAAATATAAAATTATGGTCTATTCTAAATTGTTTTCCATTCTGATAGTCCACAAAATCAGAGACAGTGGTGAAGAATCGTTATCAAGAACAGCAAACTCCAGCCTTGCACGATCAGTCAGAACTTTGTTAAGACCCCCCTTTGGTGAGAAAAGTGCCTGTGACCTTGTCTAAGGAGTAATTCCATGTAATTAAACGAATTCTTTAACAACCACAGCAATTATTTTTGTATTTGAAAACATGAAACGCTGTAGCTAAACTGCTACCCAAACTGCAGCCACTTCCTCATCAGGAATTATATTTTCTTTCCAAAGATGGGAAAATACAAAAGGGAGTGGAGAACTAGGATCACATATTATTTTGTTGCACACAAAATGAAAATGTTCTGTGCAGGAAGAAAGTGACAACTCCCATTCTCCAGCTCCAAATTTCTGTTTTAATGGTACACAATGGGTTAAAACAGTATGGAGAAAATACTGTATTATTCAATCTTGCAATAAATTTCTGCAGGCAATATTCAGTAGCTCAGTTCAACCACTAGCCCCACTGGAGAGTTTTAGTGCTCTGAAGATTAAGATTAAATTCAAAAAATAGCAAAGCCAAATTTTCTAGTTTTTCCAAGGAGCTGGGGGAGGATTATATATTCTTCTTACATGTACAAAATAAGTTTCCATTATTCAAGAGTTATTCCATAGATCAGTCACAAAGACAAGCGTGCTTTGTTTCTGCAGTAAGCATGAACACTACCTTCATGACACAACGAGGTTTTGACAAAGAGAAGCCTTTTAAATAACATTAGAGAAGTAACCATTTCTCCTTCATACCCTTTCAAAGGGACACTGGCATCTGCAAAATGGCACACATGAATTACATAGCAAAGGATCACACGGAGAATTGGAAATGTACTCCTAAATGGCTTCTATTGTGAAAAGGCAGTGAATTTACATGCCAGAGGAAGACCAAACACAGGGAAAGAAAGCCTGAATATCCTCACTTGCACCAGTTTCACACCACAGACTTCACTTTAGTTACACCACAGACTTCATTGGCATTATTCCTGATTTGTGCCACTTGGAATGAAAAGGGAATCCGATATGAAGCATTGTGTTGAATGATGATGTGTTGGTGATGGAAGTAGAGTAGACTTTTATCAAAGAATCGTGTGCATTACTAAGCTCATCTCATTCTACTAAATTACTTAAATCTCAGAAGAGGATTAGTCCCAAGCCAGACAGCCAAAATCAGTTCAAAAGCAAAAAATATATTAATATATACAGAAGAAAAATTGAAAAATAAAAAAACCCAAAAATTAAAGAGAATGTATGTATTGTATGAATGTATAAAAAAGATGTGGTTTTTTTCCTCTCTCCATCTAAAGACCTCAACATAATTTACCATCTTGAATTATGTCATCACATTCCTTGAAGGAAAGTATTATATGTATTTGGTATTTGGAGATAATGAGGAGGCAAGATGTAAAGATGAAGAACATCATTTTTAAAGCAATTTATAATATTTGGGAGCCCCACTTCTAACCCACTTCTAAACCTTATCAAAAGAGCCAGAACTTCAGAAGAGCATTAGATTTAAAAAAAAAAAAAAAAAAAAAAACNAAAAAAAAAAAAAAAAGACGCATGAACATGCACAGTTTCTGAAAAATCTGGCTAATAATCCCCCTGACTGGGCCTATGAATTCCAGTGGACACCATTCCTTGCACTCAGTCCAAACAAACTGCACCCGAACCAGGAAGAGGGCCTGGATCTCCTGATCCAGCCTTGCCTCTTAATCACAACACCTTCTATCAGTCTCGCTCAGTTCAGGGATTTAAACAGGCCCATTTCATAAACTGATGGACAGCTACCAGATGGGCACAAACCTTCTCATCAAGGATAATTTGACAACTGAAAAAAAACAGCTCCCCAGTTTTCCAGTCATTGTTTCCTTCACCTTTCATGCTGTGGATACATTCGTGATAAGCCTGTGATATCATGATCAGAACTTATCAGAACAAGCACAACTTCCCTTGGTGCAGAAAGAGATGGGGACGAATCCCCTACTCAGGCAGTGCCAGAAACAACTGCGGAACTTTTCTGCCTCACTTTGCCCATTTGCCTGCAAACTCTGCTGCACACAACTCTCCAGCGGACCCCATCGTGCCATGGGGTTAATGGACTCCGTGGCCAAGATTCAACAGCCAAGCAGAGAAGGGTGTCAGATGCCTCTGCACAACTCCAGAGTTAAATCCAGGCTTGGGAAATGGGATCTGCGCAAATGAGAGAGAGAGAAAACTTAACTAAATACGCCTCTAGTGTTAAGGGCCTCTATCAAGATAATAACGCTTCCATTTCATAACCACAGGTTTTGCTTTCTTTTGACTCCTCTAGTACGCCCTTTGCTTCTCAAGTTCTGAAGTGGAAATAACCCAATGTTTTAAAGCAGTGGTAAAAAGGTTTCCATCACTGAGGAGCTGTAGCCACGGACAAAAAGAAGCATGCCCACTGTGTAGCTCACATTAACTTCGTACTTTTCATGTGCTCTTCCTGGTTCTGGTTGGTATAGGTGCTTTGGAGACTTTTGTCACCTCTCTCAGTTGAAATTATCATGACATAACAAAAATAAAATCTATATCTTATAGGGAAATAAAAAAGTCCTAGTTGTTCAGTCTTTCAAAATTACACAGAAGCTCAGACTAGAAATGATTACAATGAACAGGAATAATTCTTCGCTGGCAGGGAGATGAGCTAGGTAAATGAATCAGTCCTCTCTGTATCTAATTTCTATGATCGCAAGGCATGAACACTCTGACCAAGCAATTTACATTGATTTACAAGTATAATTCATAAATCTGTGGGTTCATACATCAGGATTTCAGATCAGCTTAAATAATGTGTATAAATACATTTTCACTTTATTTGTTAATGGGTTGCAAATGAGGATATAAATCAGACGTGAACACAAGTTTACCTTATTTTATTCACTTAAAATGACAATTACTCCTGTACAAATGCCTAGCAGGGGACTACAGCACAGGCTTTGCTCTATTCTTTAGCCCAGGCTCAAACCTGCAAAGTAAATCTGAATCCTTTACTTGTCTTCTGAGATATTTCCTCTTGACTGTTTTCTTACTTAAAGAAAAAGATGTATTCTGAGGACCAGATCCTCAGCTATAATCCAACTGGAGCATCCTTCAGCTTTGTTCATCATCTTCAATAAAGTTATGCTAGCTCTCAGCATTTGAGGATTCGAGGTGAAATCTTTGTTCCAATTAAATCAATAAGAGTTTTCCTATTGAATTTGAGGGTTTCATCCTTGGCCTTTCTATGTATACACATCTTTTTAAGACTAACGTGATATACAACAGCTCTGTATAACGTGCATGCAGCAGATCCTTTTATGGAAAGAGCAGAAAGCTCTTCAGACAGTTCACATCCTGTTTCCCCGTGAACAGTTTCTGAATGTTTATAGAACAAAATATAGGATGAGTTATGTCAGAGATTCATATAAATTTTCAACACTTATAAATATTTTGGACATAAATTAACATTTAAAATTTCTTTGAGCCTGTCAAGCCAGCCATAGCCTAGCTTTATTATCAGTGATCACATAGGAAGCCTTTTTTTTTTTGTTGTTGTTGTTGGTTTTTTAAGAGACCTTCTTTCCTGTGATCATAATTTTGAGCCAAGGGTTTCACATAAAACCAAAATGACAGTGGATATTTAGCAGGAAAGGACTGAAGCAATAAATGTCCAAAGAGCAGCTGGATCCTGTTTCAGCCCGCATGAGCTCCACCAAGTAATTGACAGTCTTATTGCCTTTCCATTTTACACAAAACTACAGTAAAAGAGTGGTTTCTTCTGGAAGCTATTCCATGTGGAATGTGACTCATATTCTGGGCAGAGTGATACTTTATTTGAACAGTCAACGGTGGCTCCACGGGTGTATATTTTGAGAGAAATTTAGTTGTGGAAATTAAAGACAGAAAAATTGCACGTAGGGCCCAGTTCCACTCAAATCGGTAACAGGTTTTTTATCTGCTCCCATGGGAGTTGGAACGGCGGGAAATCCTGGTTCCTTTCACCTTCTTTTAGCCAAAAATCTTCAGGGCTGTACTCACAGAGTGCAAGCACGACACAGCTGTGGAGATACTTAGAGAGTCCTGTATCAGGACTTGTTCATCAGGTAGTGCTAACTTGAAGCTGTTTTTTTAAAGTACAAAATTTCTTGCTCGACGCCGTGCATACTTTATAAATTTTACATCGATTTTTTGAGCTGCAATGTGCTTTCCACCCCTCCTCTTCTCCTGTTCATGTTTCTAAGGGTGCAATGCAGCAAGAGCAAGCACTTGATCCTGCACCACCAAACATGTGGAAGCCTTGCCTGAGATCAGGGGCTGTTTAAGACCTATAAACATTTACACATGCTAACACCTCCAAAGATTTAAACAACCTCCCTCCCTCCCTAATTTCAACACCTGGCAGAATCAAAGCGAGCTGGAGAGAAACAGGCCCCACAAAATTTTCACCTCTGCGCTCCCCGCTTATATCTTATTACTTCTGCTAATTTTGCGGCAAAGCATAAAGTAAACCCCGCATTCCAAAGGAATATAAATGACATAATTTAATGTGACTAAGAGATATACAGATGGCACTGCATTTCCTCCGCAGTGTGGAGAGGTCAGGCAGCAATTGGCTGTAACACAAACTAAGCTAATACAGAGTTACAAGCTGCCAGATCTTGGTCCCTCTTACTAACAGCCTATGCTATGTGAAGTAATTGAACATGCAGCAACTTTCTCAACTTAAGAAAGGGACAATGTTGGGAAATGTCAGTGCCTCTGGCTTGAAATATCTTTGTATTAATAGAAAATATTTTAGGAGGTTTTAATGATGGAGGGTTCAGAAGGAAAAGTGTTTTGGGTAAGTGTGTCCAAAATCTGCAGCTCGTCTACTAGAGCAGTTTAGTCTTACCTCCTTTAAGAAAATTTAAAAGCAAAAATAAATCCTGAAATAAAAAGAAATCAATTTTTTTTTGTTCATTTTGATATGCAAAAAAAACATGAATAATACTGTATTATTTCAGTGCCCCTGATTTTTCTGTACTTTTCAGTGTCCACAATATTACCAGTAACATTTACACAAAACCATCTAGATTCTAGTAGCAATTCCTTATTTGAACCTGATTCTAAGGGAACTGAACTTCATAATTTTTAAAAACAAAAACTCCATACAAACTGGTTTATGACTCTTACCAAAGTTTCTAACTAGCCCTTTTTTTTTTTAATTTCAGAAATGTAAAAAGAGGCTTTAAAGCTGCCTCATCCATACAAGTAAGGGAAGCTCATCCTCAGGACAAACTCTCAAGGAAGGCAAGCCCAAGGAGAGGGAAAGAAGAGGGTTCAATACTGCAGATGATCCCCAGGATGTTCTTAGGGGAGGCTGCAAAGTTCAATACTAAAAGAGCACTCCCCTGAAAAATAAATACAGATTAAAAGGGAAACTTCATAATTTAGACCCAATCATGTCTTGATTGCTGCTGGCTGTCCTGTGTCCTGCCATGCCACACAGCAGGATCAGACAGGACACCACGAGGAACTCCTGCCATTCCTGGAGTTACGAAACAGCTGATTCACAAGATTCACTGAGGTCGAATAAATACCAGGCGAAACTCAAACACTTTCTAAAAATTAGAGGGGTTCATGGTCGCATCTGCAACTTCTTACGTGGAATTTTGTAAACATTGACAAACACATACAATAACTGCAAAGCTTTTTAGATAAATGCTGTCGAATCACTCCCCAATGGTTACTCAAAACACGTTATAAAGTTACGTGCAGTTTACTCATGCAAAAGGAGTACTTTTCATGCTCCTTTAAAAAAGACAGAGGAGCCCTCCTGCCTGATTTCCCTGACCCATCACAGCTTAGATAGTTCTAATTTTGAGTAACAGTTGGAAATAAAAATATATTTCCCAAGTTATTCAGGCAAGAAGTGTGGGCAGTGCTACACTCCCGAAGAGTGGGTGGCAGATGAAATTTATGAGCAGAACATATGCTGCTCTCTCAAAAATCACTGCAAGCCGCCTGCCTCCGTGTGCCAGAGCACAGTCCTTTGGGCACCTGGGCCACCAAACTCCACCCAGGCGGCCACAAACGTGTCCCCAAGGACACAGCTGTGACAAAGCTGCTCCTCCGTCAGCCTGGGTTACACATCTGCTACGAGCCTAAGCTGGACTGAGTTTATCCTCGCCCATCCCTAGCTCCATTTACCTCCCAAACTCTCAGTCAGTACGTGCCAAGTAGCAAATTCCATTTTTAGTTCTCTTTTCCCCCTTTAATCTTGTTGGTCATTTAATACTTCAGTCCACTGCCCCTTTTGAGGTTTCATTTTGCTACTCGATTCCCCTAGAGCAGGAGTTTCATCTTAAAGCAGAAGCTACTCGAGCTAAATGCCAGCCTTCAATGTTTCAAATCTGGAAACTTTTTGAGGTGCTTGCTCTTAGACAGCATTAGCTGGCTGCACTGCTTGATTAGTAATGCTCTTTCTGAGTGGTACATTTACTCCCAGGAGCACTTTATCATTTATCATACTTATGTTCATTTCACTCTTATCCCAATCATGTCATCTTCCATGTAAAATGTTAA
>VWZN01008388.1:10591-29698 GCA_013396955.1 Regulus satrapa | reverse complement strand
TTTTTTTTTTTTTTTGTCCAGGTTAATAAATTAATCAATTTATGCATTACATATATGCACAGAAAAGAGGTGGAAGGAATTCTATTTTCTCCTGAATGATCAAAGTGTTGGCCAATGTTATGGCTGGAGGCCAAACTAGACTGAAGATGGTTTGCTCCATTATACCTTCTGCTGTATTCTCATCTTGGAATGACAGCAATTTCTCTATGTATTTTTAACTGTATTCTTCTATTATGGAAATAAATGGTTATTTAAATGCCATCAGTTTCAAATCACTCCACTGGAAAATACAGCAGGGAAAAGTATCAAAGACAAAGAACTTTTAAATAAATCTCATCTTCCCACCTGCCATATGAACCAATTTCTATGCCAGGTGGCAGATGTTCATGATGGTGCTTAAAATAAGTTAAAATTAAATGGATCTCAAAATTTAATTGTTTTTTTAGTGTAAAGGGCTCTCAATTAAAGGAAATTTTATTTTATTTTGTCGGTTAGATATCCTGTCAGAAGTGACCTGAAAACCCAGGGCTCTTTAACATAAAAGAAATGATAAAGAGATCAGAATCTCAAGCATTAAAAGAGAATCTTCTTTCCTCAATGTAATTTAATATGGAATATCTCATAATCAGACTGCTGTGACAGAGAACTCTTCATCCTTTCAATGTAACACTTAGACAGCACATGTGGAATTTTCTTGATGCATGACATTTTATATAGGATAGAGATCAGACATGTTTTTCTCAGATTTTCTGCAATAAATATATTAGCAGCAGAACACCATATTCAAAAAGGCCTTTTGAAAATTGAGTATATATCTGATTATAAATTTTTCAAGTGATCTTATAGTTTAAAAAATACTTAAGTCCTCTTCTAATTAGTATAATTTCTCATCTGAAGAACTGTAATTTCCACAAGACAGCTTTCACTGAACATTTCTCCTGCTGAAGTTTCCTATATAAAGATAAGCTATGTCTTTTTTTAGGGCATCTTGGAGTTGTAAACATGTTGCTATACTTGAAAGTGACCATTCAGATTTAGGCTTTTATGAATCAATGCCACATCACACATTGTTCTGTGTCTGCTCTGTGTCAGGAGCTGGTAGAGAAATTAGATGTACGCAGCACATACTTTTGTTCCACATGATTTCCCCAGGATAACAACACTGCCTCAGCTGAAGAAATGACAAAGGATTTATGCGTTCTTTGATTCATCCTCTGCATGAGCTTTATAAAGTGGTTGTGGGCCTGAGTAAGAACCTCACATAAACCATGCCAGTTGAAGTGCTGAATGAGAGAGGAATTCCAAGAGCTGGATCACTGGATCATGGTACACAGGCATTACTTGCAACCCCTGAGAAACCAAGATCTAGGGAAAAAAAAACCAAAAAAAACCAAAAAAACCAATCTTTATCATCTCAGTGAGATCTGGCAGAAAACCCAGAGAAAATAAATTCCTGAGAAGGCACCGAAAATACCATGGAGTACTTTTACACCTGTAGGGCAGACCAGGTATTTGCTTCTGTTGTTGCAGCTATAAAGAACTGGTTGAACACTAAAGACCAGCTCATAAAAGAATTAATTTTCTTAGGAAAGGGCTGTGTATGCTCTTCACTGTGGCATGCCTGCAGCCTTCAGAGGGCCTGGTCTTACTGATGTGTCCTAGACTCCAAGAACTGATCTACTACTAAATTTTAAGGAACGAGCCTTTATTCCAAACATAATTGTGACAGGTCTGTACAGAAATATATGGACAGGTCTGTATAGATATATATCAGGCATTTTGGCTGTGTAGTGATTATGAGACCACAAATTCTGTGGTACCGAGGTGCTGAAATTACAGTTTGTGTTCCACAAGGGTTACTCAAGTCAAGGATTAAGGGTGGCTTTTACCCTAGAAACTACCTAAACCAGGTCCAGTATGAATGAGCTGTCAGGATAACTGTCTGGAGTGGCATGAAATCCACAACACCTCATGTAGTAAAAATGTATGAATAGAAATAATTTATGGACATAAAATGGATCTTGTGCTGTCATTTTGATGAATACAAAGACAGCACTTTCCCAAAACCAAGTTTACTCTATTAAATCTACTCAATTAGCACAATACCACTGCCAAACGAGTCAACAAATATTGGTTCATTGCTCATTTAAAACCCTGGAGGGAAGGAACACAGGCTATACTACACTGAGGGCTTCAAGGTACTACAATAAAGCAGATTTTGAGCCGAGTTCAAAGTCATGAGAAACTAAGACAGTAGATATAGAAAAAGCAGAGATAAAGCACAAAGGGATGCACGAGATTTTTAGTCCCAGACATTTCCATCTTTCCTGCCATCCATACTTCAAACTACCAAGTTTTTGTATCCTCTTTTCAAAATTTTGAGTCACTTTTGAGTCACAGGAAACAATTTTTTTCACACAATCCAGACAGGCCTATATCCATCTCGCTCTCAGCCCTCCTGTGTTGTTCCTGCTGTCTGCATTGTGTAGGAACGAGCAGCCTTTCCCTGGTCACTGTTCAAACCTCCTCATCAAGGCCACAGAGGTGCAGAGAACTCGGAGGCTGCTTAGGAGGCTGATCACTAAACTCCGCTTGGAAGTTCCAAATATATATAAATTACAAACTCACTGTGTGTCTGTGTTCTCGTTTGAGACATGACCTTTTGTGTGAAACCCACTAATAGTGAACATATGTCACAGTAGAAAACTCTTTGGCACCAAGTTATTTCAGTGCATCACAGTTAACAAATTGTAATTCCAGCTCCATAGTTCCTCTGTTCATAATAAAGCAAATCTGTCACAGAAAAAAAAAAAAAAATCTTTCTTCCCCATAAAAAGACTCATAGTTAAAGCATATAAGATTATCATTATGCAAGCTCATTAGGCGTACACGAGCTATACTTTTCCCTGTACAACTGAAATTCATTGATAAAACAATGAAGTGAACTAACACCCCTCCTAAATAAAGTTTCACCGGTAGCACTGTATGTTAATGGAGCAATTTCATTGTTAATGTGACTGACTGCTTATTGATTCCTGCAGTAATCCAGCAAGGGCTTCAGAGTACAATTTAGTTTGGAGAGCTACGGGTCCAACATCTATGCTCAATTACAACTTTCAGAAGGGTAGATCAATAAAATTTAAATTGCTTATGGTAATCACAACTTCAAATCATTGCGATCAGCATAAGCAATCTGCTGACCTCAGCCAAGCTCCTAAATTGAAACTTGTAATGAGTGGTCATTTAGTTTGGGTCCATTCATATTATTTTGGAGGCAGGTGATGAACAATTAAAGATCAGTCAGCACCTTCCCTACCCAGCAATCCCCTCTGAATTCCCAAAGTACTAATATGTAGTAACCCTAGGGTATAGGCCCTTGCACTTCTTTAATGGGTATTCTGTATGAATAAGCAATTATATTTTCTATTAAACAATTTCAGTGTAATTGAATTAGCAGTTATAATATTGCTCAGGCAAGCAGAAGCTTTCCTAGGGAAAAATTAAGTGATATTGGGTAATTCAAATTAATTTATAAGCCTGAAATATGTAACCATTAAACAGAATTGTTCACCCTCCCAAAAAAATTACAATTAATGAGCATATTGTTTCAACGCATAAGTTTCCTAACAATTTGCTTTTTGGTCATAATGGCTTTTTCCCAGTTCATTATAAAAACCTGTCTATTATAATGAAAATTTCATAGGCTGTTTTCTTTGACAAAGCGGGTTGCAAGTTTAAACAAAGATAGCCTGCAGATTACTTTCACGATAAGGAGTCACCTTAGAATTACATTTTAATAAATCATTGACAATAAATCTTCTGTATTACAGCACTAGGGTTTAGAGAGGGAGGAAAAAAGGCAAATACAGAGAAAACAATCAATGAAAATCCCCTTCTGCCAATATGAGAATAGATCGACCAACACTAATGTAAAGTTTGCTACGCACAAAAATAAAAGCTCAAAAAGCTTCAGAAAGATGCAAAGCAAACAGTAATAAAGTCTGTACACAGACACAGACTTAATTAACATATTAATTTACTAATATTCACCTAACAGCCTTTTGCAAAATGGTCTGTATTCACTGAATATTGAAACAAGCTAACAGACACTGATTGGGGAATATTTTAGTTAATAAAATGCCAAACACAGGATTCTGGTCCATGAGATTGCACATTATTCACAAGCAGTTGAAAAACTGACGAGTATTTCCATTTGAGATTCACAGAATGGCACAAGAGGTTGAGCACGGAGAGTGCTTTGCCTGAAGACGATTTAAACTGGTTTAGTCATCCAAACAGGAAGAACAACTCCTCTATTTTTACTTGGAACAAGAGGTCTTAAGGCCAGGAGCATCTGTGCTGCGTGAAATATTTCTCGCCACACCAACCAACGTCAAAAAATACACTTTAGTTATACCCGATATGCAGACAAAAACTTTCAGTGCCTCTCAATTCAGCAGGGGTGGAGAGAAGAAATCTAAAATAAACTACCCAGACAAAGGACTTCTGAATGTGTTATGCAACACTTGGATGGTTTTCTGAAGTGAATCTATATTAAAAAAATAAATTGTTCTGATTACAGCAAAATCTATCAATGTCACTCACTAGCTTTTCCAATCGGCTTATAATGGAAGCAAAAGGCAAAAACTAGAAGTGGTAAATTCATAATTCTTGATTAAGCAGAATCCAGAAGAAACCCCGTGCCTCTGCCTTGAATCTGTGAGTTACTTCCACAAGAAAGGGCTTCTCCTCTCTGCCTGGCCCGTTATTTTGTATGTAATGTAATGTTTCTCAAGAATATCAGTCTTGAAAAGTACACTGATGTTTTATAGCTGTTCCTGTTTTGCAATACAAATGATATAATTACTTGTTTCTCGCTGGAGGGTGTCCAGTTCTTTTAGTTCATTTTTTAAATGCAAATCTTATTAAGCATTTTATTCTAAAATGTTTACTGCAAAAAGGGCAGTATGGTCTCAGACAAAGATGGACAACTTCCTCCAAAAATAAATACCAGGCAAGGAATGAAACCTGAATTAAAGCAGCCTACCAAAATCTGAATTGATCACTTACTGAATGAAACATGTTAACATGATGTAATGGGCAACTACTAAAATCAGATGTACAGTAATATTCCATGAATCACTGCTAGCTAGCCCACAACGAACAAAGCCAAAGAGCTCTGCTCACCAAAAGCCTCAACTTTTATAATAGCTCTGAAATGTTCTGTTTATATAGTATAACAAATTTCTCACCACCTACAGCTTCCCATTTGTTCGTGTGGACAGACTGCAAACTTTCTTAGCGTCGAGCGGAGCATTAACTCACTCCTGTGAGTAACTGCTCGCTCCTTTGGGCTCACTAATGACACCCCAATCTCAGGCTGGAGACCACAACCACTCAGAAATTCCTGGCAGTGCCTGAGCTGGAAATTAGATTCTCCTGACCCAAAGCACAAGCCCTTACCATTCAACTCAAAGCAGATTGGGCATGAGTTGTGCCCTGTGAGACATGACAAATGACTGAACAGTTCTGCTTCCATCCATTAGAGGTCAGTGGTATTTGTAAGCCAGCCAACTCATTACAGAACTGCAGGAAAGGGATTAATTAGTGTCCTAGCTTAGCTTCAATTATGGAACAATCCATATCCAAATTGTCTATTGAATATGGTGGCCACTGTACGAGAACTCTGGAAAACGTGAAGAAAATGATGGCACTGCATTGAGGGGGGAAGGAAACCCTGCAGTTCAATGACAGTGACCACGTAATGACATTCACATGGTGTCCCTCACACACTTTCAGGTCAGCAGGATGGCAATGTCCCCTCCAGCCCCTCTGCTGGGAGAGGTACATGAACCCCTTTGTGGAGGAGAACTTGCTGCCCTGCTTCTAACAGAAGCGGTCCTGGAAATGCTGAAAGGAGAAGTTCTGTCCTCCCCTATTTCTCCTAACGTGGGGAATAGCACCGTGGCAAAGGAGGTACGAGTAGGTAATAGAAGATCCCTGTGGGAACAAATTTGTCCAAAAATTCTGTTCTAAAAGGCAGAATTTTCAGCCTGTATAGCTAGCTCATAAATTTGGCTCATTGTCACCACACTAAGATTCCTAACCTGGAATTTTCCTGGATTTTTTTAAGTCCTTCAGAGACCACAGATGTCTACTTCTTCCGATAATTAGTAGATTTAAATATTTGAAGCCAAAATATACAGGAAAGTCATAAATAAAATGCATCCTTTCTCTAGGTAGATCTTTAAGATATGGATAAAATAATGCATAAAAGCAATATGATATTTTAAAAGTTTATTAATTTCTTGAAAGAAAGCTGAATAATTGTCCTGACAAATCCTCAATCCATTTATTCAGAGAGAAAATATAACATTTCTGTTTGAAAAAGAAGAGAAGAAATTACCAATTCCCCATGTGAACAGAGTGGAGAAACCAATGGAATATGTAGAGCTAGTTCTGATCCAAGTTGTGTAGCTGTATATCTGGGATAGACTGATTTTAATAATTATTTCAGATTTTCTGTAAAGAAAATTTTGATGAGAGCTTTAGGCTTCCTATCAGCATTGTGCCCACACAGGATCATTTTCCATGACATTTTTTTATTTATTTACTTCACTTGTCAGGAATCCTACAGTAACATTAACTTAACAAAATTCTTGAAGCAATTACCTATTAGTTGAAAGCCCTAGGTCAGAACTAAAAACAGTGCACCTAAAGCAGGTCTTAATCAGCCAAGGACAGTGTCATACAGTGTAAAAACATCATTTATTGCCTTTAGGGGATATCTAACAGCAAAAGATGCACCTTGTGAGTTTGGCATTATTGCAAAAATACATATGCAATAGGATTGGCAGCTTATTAGAAACTCTTGGGGGTTTAATTAGGATGTCAGAAGAATGTGGGCATATTGATGCTGTAGCCTATTGTCCTCTACAGGTGGAAGAACATGAAGGGACAAAATTTGGCCCCCCTGTAAGGCTTAACCCTGCATTATGATTTTACTCACAGCATGAATGAGCTGATCCACAATATCTATGCATTTGAATGCTCTCAACGTGTGCAAAACTCAGAAAAGCATTCATTTGTCTTAAAAATTCCCTCTCTGAAATTTAAACTTTATTTCACTACTTTACATTTTGTTACTGGACAAATTTGCTGCAAACCAGAACGATCGGGCTCAGCTGAAAGAGTAAATCTTCTAAAAATTGATTTAATGGTTTAGCCTTAGATTTCTTCTCATTAAAAATTTCTTCATTTCAGCAAAAACTTATGGATGACGCAGGAGATGGCAAACAAAGAAAAGTCAACTCATAGAACGGGAACTCCTCTAAACATAGTTCATTTCCACAGGACTGAGTGGTGCCTGCTAAATCCCCTGCTTTATGCACCTGCTCCCATGGCATTGCAGCACTTCATGTTCTACATTAAGACATCTTGGAGTCATTTGCATAATTAACAAAAAATTAAAAGTGCGTGGGGGAGGGGGGGGAAGGATGATGTGCTCTTAGCACATCATACAACTTGAAAATAATTTGAGGGCTGAAAAAACAGAATATCCCATGCTGTGGTGGTGGGTTTTTTGGTGGTTTTTTGGGGTTTTTTGGTTTTTTTTTCCTTATTGAAAGAAGTATGATATTGAAAATATCAGGGACCTTTGGGTCATGCGAGTTTTCTGCGGACAGAGACCAGATTTCAGCCTCAAGACACTGCATCTGATAGCCCATCCCCTCGTATCTGCTCTGTTAAAAACTACCCCATGGACAAATCATGATCCTAAGGGTTAGTTGAAAGTATCCTCAAACCTTTCACCCTTTTTTGCACTCACAAAGTAATCTAAACCCAGCACATTAAGAGAGACATCAAAGAGTCCCCACTGTTTTTTGTAGGTGCAGCTTCTGAGTCTCTCCCTTCCTGCTTTACAGATAAGCCATGCAAAGACTTCACTCTGGCCTTTTGCCCCGTAAAGAGTTTTTACTGAAATGTGTGTTGCAGTAGAAAGATAAATAGTCAGAGTTACAGAAATCAATACAGCAAAATTCAATAAATAACAACAAGCATCTACTGGACAAGAGCTAAACTTTCACTGTGAAAGAAGTTGGTTTACTTTCCTGCACTTGCACAATGCAGACACTTCTGTGCATTCGCTTTCTTAAAGAACATAACATTTGATTTTAAAGACCAGGGCAAAACGTGAGATATATGTTCCATCGCCATCACTGTTCAAGAGACCTTTGAAACCAGACCCAGAAACTCAAATGATATTAAACTCCATCACACGTATAAATTTAGATCTCAAATTCACTTTAAACTATGGATGCAAGATACAAAATACAGATCCAGATCTCATTAGCCTTAAGGTCTGCAGCTATCTGAATCTGACATTTTGACTTGGAGCCATTTCTGCTAGGAATCAGAAAAAATTTCTCATTTTCCATTTAGTCATTCCCAGCATGTTTTTGCTTATGATTTTTTTTTCACTCTGTCCCTGCACTAAGAAGCCATTGAACCATCTGTAGTATTCAGATAATAATTTCCTTAGCTATAACTATATAATTCCACTAATGAGAGCTACTTGAGAGTCTGCTATCATCCATTTCCAAAGATGTTATTATAGTTTGATCTTTTGCATATGCAGGCATCACTCCACCTTATAGATGTGGCTAAATGGATAAGAAACCACTTTTTAAAGAAACACTGTGCTGGAGCAATGTACATATTGCAAATGCAAATGGCATAACTAACAGGAAATATCATTTTAGAGAGTCTGAAACTGATTAACAGAGAGAAGGAATTCAGACAGAAGTTTTAGCAATAAGAAAATAATTTTTAAATATCCTGGGAAAATGTAAAAATATTTTGTCTTAAAGTATTTTAACCTATAGTTTCCAATTTGAATTTTTACTTTTAAATCCACCAACTTTTAATACTTACTGTAAGAATTTAAGGAGGTAAATTTTATTTTAAAAGAGAAATTACAGATGACATGTCTCTTTATTGTTTTTTCTTTATAGTAGGAAAGCTCAAATATAATTCTCTTTGTCAATTAACCATCATTTGTTTCCATTTTTCAACTGAGATTGTGAAAAAAAGAGCACCTTTAGACCACACCCACCCAAAAAGGCAGCATTACTAATCACAGCAACAAATCAGATCCTCCAAAGGGCCTGACCTTACATTTAGTTTAGGGAAACCTCTAAGGATTTAACACGATCTCAGGCCACAAGCTCAAGACAGTTTTTCAGCTGGCAGCTGGACAATCTTCCGAGTCAGATTCACGTTGTCTTTTCCAGGATTTGCACAGTGCTCCCTCTGCAGAAAGAAGGTGATGCGAGAATCTGCTTTGCAGCCCTCGTGGAAGGGTCCCCGTGCCAGCACTCTACACTGAGTTCACGCTCACCAGCTTCTCAAATAAAAATTATCTGCTCCACGTAAGAGATTCCTGATAACTCTTCACCACACGACCTGTCCGTGCCCTTTATGAGCACACAGCCTCTCCATTCATGGCTGAAGTCCTCCAGCACAGAAGTGCCTTCTTAAATGGAGAGCACAGTTTGAAAATGCATTCCTCGGTGTGCTGATGAAAAACGAATATGAGGATAAAGGAATTTCTGTTTTCTCCTTGTGTACAAGATGATCCTTGCAAAAATCAATCCGTGCCATTTTGGAACAGTATCACTAATGAAATTACCATAATCAAGAACTGCAAAGGCATTGATTACAACACACTAAGCTAATAACAGCCTTGAATGAGATTCTGATGTCACTGAAGACTTACTGGCCAGGATTTCTCTCTCGATCATCAAATAATCCCACTGAAAAGCTAAATTTGTCCAACTATAAGCAAATGATAAATCCAAGGTCATGGTTCTACAAGATGCACTGGTCCCAAATAATATAAAAATGTTGTTCTTTCCAGACCCTAGGTGAACCTGTCCTGCCAGTTAAGATACATTCAGATGATCATCCCAGTATATCCATATCTTTTATCCTCCACCCTGCAACCAGCATGAAGCACAAACCTGGTAGCTGTCATTATCTAACCAGAAATAGCCCTAATCACAGTTCTGTGATGGATCCAGACCAAATCTTTATCCACAGACAGCTCAAAGATGCACACAGGTGGTGGGGATGAAGCTAGAACTGCGACTTCGTTGACTTTGCTGAGATGATGTATGATGCTAAATTTAAGAAAAAAGGAAAGAGGAAAAGAAAAAAAAGAATTTTTTTTTTAGATTATGTCCAAATCACCCTGTATTGGGTTTGCATGACAAAGTTGTGGTAGTTGAGGGGCTGCAGGGATGGGTTTTTTTTGAGAAGCTGACAGCAGCTTCCCCCATGTCCAGCAGTGCCAATGACAGATGACCCCAAGACGGACCCAGCACTGGCCAAGGCTGAGCCCACCAGGAACAGCGACAGCACCCTGGGTTAGCAGATTTCAGAAGTGGGGGGAAAAACCCTCTTCTGGGTTCCTTCAACAGCAACTGCACCTGGAGGGAGGAGTGAGAACAGGTGAGAGCAATGACTGTGCAGATTGCAGGTCAGTGAGGAAGGAGAGGCAGGAGGTGCTGGAGCAGAGATTCCTTTGCTGCCTTTGGGGCAGCCTCAGGGATGCGCCCACAGCCCAGGGTGGGTGCTGGAGCAGGTGGATGCCCAAAGGAGGCTCCCTGAGCCAGAGCAGAGCCCTGGCAGGACCCAGGAGCCCATGGGGAGAGGAGCTGGAGCAGGTCTGCTGGCAGGATGTCTGGTGTCCTAAGCTGGAGCAGTGTGTCCCTGCATCCCGAGGAAGGGACCCGTGCTGCAGATGGGGCAGAACGTGAGGAGTCATCCTCCTGAGGGAGGAGGAGCAGCAAAGCTGGGGTGTGGTGAGCTGACCAGAGGCCCCGTTCCCTGCTCTGCCATGCTGCTGTCGGGGAGGAGGAAGAGCAGGTTTGGTTTTGTACACAAATCTCCCAGATTTCACCTGTCGGGTCCCTGAGAGCTTAACCTGCACAATGTCTGTAAACGTGCACACGGAATTACAGATGCAATGTTTTTGCCCAGCACACTTAAAAACTTCATAGGTTCAACACGTTTCACTGTGATGGGAAACTTCAGCAATCCAAAATGTCTAATTCAGCACTCCTTAATTTTCGAGGTATTTTTGTTCTGTGAAGCCATAATGGTTGGCACAGCTGAGGCCCCTCAGCCCCACATCTCAGGGCCACGTGGTAAGAGCTGTAGCCCAGTTCCCCCAGTTTAAAGCCAACCCACATCCAATGTACGTGGATTCACTTGAAGGACCAGGGCTGGATCAGGCAAAGCAAATAGAATGGAGCACGTAATTAAGAGAAGGATGTATTTAATGAGACCCTACAGGTATTTTCCATCTCCAACAGCTTAGACTCACTCCCTTTTTCCCCCCAATAAGATCTGAGGCGATAAAAAGATCTCCCAAGACCTCCCTCTTTCACTAATGTCCAAAATGGTCTTTGTTTGCGTAGAAACAACGTAGAAAGATATAAAAATAGGTTTAAATTAGCATATTGCCAAATTGGTCTACTGTAACAAGTGCTTTGAAGTCTGGCATGCTGACTGATTCCCCACAGGAAGTTGAGTACTCTGAAAACAATTAAGAACAAAAAAGGGGCGGGGGGGAGGAGAGAGGGAGCAGGCAAGTACAGTAGTTAAATTAAGCAAAGTGAGCCTTGGAATAGTCAAGGGACTAAACAAGCCATCGAATCACTTAATAACAGCTCTTCTTTAGCAGAGGAGATAGAAAACACCGACTGGGTTTTTAGAAGCAGAGACATTAAGGTTTGAAAAAGCAGAATGACAGAAGTTTAAATTAAATAAATGAAAATTACTTCAGAATATAATAGAAGGTAATAAGGCACCAAAACTGCCAGTAGTTTAGTAGCTAATCCTGTGCTCTAAAATTGATCCTAATGTAAAAGCATTGTGCAATTTAAAAGTAATGAGCATAATAATCCCTGCCATTTTACATAATAAATAAATCTTAACTATGTTTCCCGTTCATATAAAGCCCTGTGAAATGATGGTTTTGGATGTTAAAAAAATCCAAATGTTTGTTCCACAAGGATATTATAGTGATGCAGTGAAATATGTTTTGAGGGAGAAGGTTAAAATATATTTTACAGGCAGTACTGAGTAAACAAAACTATGTCTGAAAAACCACACATGCCATGAAAAGACAGACCTCTCAGATTTTACTACAAACATTTTACGCTGCAGAATATTCTCTACACTGAAATGCACAATCACCTACCAAAAGATGGTTCCTGTTATTATTATCATTAATGTTATGGCAGCGTGCAGGGGAATTCCTGCATAATTAGGAATATTATCTGTCCCAAAGACCCTGGGATTTTTAAAAAAAACCAACTTTGGTAGCTAACTGTTGATAACAAGACTTTGGTAATTAATGGTTCTGGTAGCCAATGGAAGTGTGAAGGCTCCACCCTTGGGGATGTTCAGGCTCTCACGATTTATGCTCAGAGCCCGTTCACTTTGGGAGAACTCCAAACTGAGCTGGGGTTGCAGGACAAGGCAGGAGAGCCATGCTGACCTCAAGAGCCTAAAGAATCACCTTCATTGCACACAAACTGCTCCTGGAGAATGTGTCATCACCGATGCTGCTATAGAAGATCAGTAGGCATTATCCTGTCAGAATAGCAGCTTTGAGAAAATCCAGCTGCCTTGAATACTGATTCGTGGGACTGCACTCCCAAATTTAGTAACCGAGGAGAAGCTGGAGAGCCTGATACCGACATTCACACTTCTGGCCAGAGGAACACGTGGCAGAAAGAATAACTGGAAGTGGGAGAGCTACAGAACTCGCTCAAAAGGGATTTTTGCACAAGTCTTACAATATTTCAGTTCCTCTTTGGACTCTCTAACCACTATACACACTTGAAAACAGCAATATTATAAAATGAAAAAAATAAAAACAACAAATAAACAAACCCTAGGCAGATATTACTAAGCTTCTCTATAAGTAAAACAACATAGTCTAGAAAAGCTAAATGAGAGGGAGTCCTATTTAAGGTGAGGCTGGAAAAGATTGTGGAGGTGTAATTTTGTCTAATGGATGAGGCTCCACTCAAATGTTTTCTGATTCCCTATATGCCAAGAACCTTCTTCAATTTGAAAAGCATTATCCAACTTTCATGCCTTAGCTCTAAGATTTCCCGGGCATCTTGGGCCATTTTTGTCAAGTTCTCAGGGTGTGACCTGTGGTTCGGGGAGGTTTGGTGGAAGAGGGCTGAGAAGAAGGGATCCTAGAGACTTGCACTACTCGGATCAAAAGCCACCACGTGAATCTGACCGTGTCCCACTCAAGCTTAAAAATCAGCTCAGCTGGAACTTAGACAGTGTGATGTGAACTATCAGCATTTGCTACCATCCATTTTATTGATTGTTCTCACCTTTTTATCACCTCCTCTTCTTTTTTAATGTATTATTCTTTTATATTATGTATGGTACTTTTATATTATGTATTAATATTACAGTACCACCTATAGCAACAAATTAAAATTGCAGCTTCCACCAGAAACATGATCCTGTTACAGAAGGTTCTGTACCATTTTCACTGTTAATAAGACACAGTCACTTGCTCAAAACCCCCAAAAGGAAGATGACAGAAACAAAATCAAAGCAAAAAAGAAGTGGCCCAGCTTGTGTCACACAACAAAAAGTAGGAAAAGTTTCCCAATTCCAAGCCCAAGGTATCACACTGCTGTACATTTTCTTTGGCACTTTGTCTTTATGTCTCTTCTTATCTCGCAGCTGAACATTTATTCTTACTTGTCAGTGTGAGTGATACACAACTCAGCCATGTAAACAGACAATTCCAGGAGTTAGCATTTGTTCCAAGCATTAATTATTTTATTGATAGAAGTTTAGAGACTGGAAAGAGAACCACAGAGCTGTTGCCTGGTTTGGTCACAAAGCAGGCTGGGATAGAATACAGAGCTGTTGGTGCTGCAGTTATAAAACCTTTAGGTTTTATGAGCAGAAGCAAATAACTGCCACCCTTGGTCAGAGCTACATGTAACCTGGTTCTCACAGCACCAAGGCCCTGCTAATAAAACATTTCTGCCAGTGTTTGGTACCTCCCCAGTCTGACTACATGAAGCAGCTCCATGAGCAGGCCAAATGATCCTACATGCCTGCAAGGAACCTTCAAGATCCCACTGGGTAAAACTTCTTCATTCACTAAAGTCAGGTATTGTCCTGCCAGGGGGAAAAAAAAAACCCAGCAAGTTTCACTTTGCATGCATTTCTGGTCAGCACTAAACATTTTTCTAGGTAGCAAGCATAATATAGGAGATTTTAAATGCTTTCTTTGAAAGCAGAAAAATATATCTTTTAAGCAGTCAAGCGTTAACTGTGAGAATTAAAAATATCTGTTCCATACGTTCAAGTCCCAAGTAAAGTAATATTAAGTATGTAGAAGAAAGTTCAGGTAGGAAGAGCAAATGATTAAAATAAAAGTCCCTTGGGTCAAAATGCGAGCGCAGTGGACATAGATAAAATACCAGGGAAAGGAGATGAAATACAAACAGGATGTGCTGTGGTGTCCAAATGAGACACATTGCTAAAAAAAGTATTGCATCATTTACCACTCCATCAGGTGCCTCTGCCAGGGCTGCAGTGGACTTCGTGCTGCCCACACCTTGGAGAATATGAGAATCTCAGATCACTCTCTGCTGTGTTTGCTAGTCTCACTTTAATACCTCAAGTTTGATCGTGAATTTTCTCTCCCCTCTGTTTTGAAGAGAAACAGCAATTAAATCAGCAGTTGAAAAATTATTTCACCTGGGTGATGGGGCTCTCAGAGATAGCAACTACTCAGTTTCTATCTTCTGCATTGACATCCCTGCTCTTCAGCGGGTGTGATGTGTGCCGTCCACAAGTTGTGATGCAAAATCTGTCCATTGTAAAAAATATTAAAGTGTCATGTTTTACAAAGGAAAATATTTTGACTTCTCAAATCAGAGAAATTTAATTACGCTTTTAAAAAAGTCTCAAAACTATGTTTAAGATAGTTATTCAGATCTAACAAACTATTCAGTTTCTAAAATTGCCATTTTTAGAGGTTGACATAAAATCCACTCAGTTTGTCTATCCCACAGCTGAGTCCATTCAAATTTTCAGACAAATTTTTTTTTTTTAGCAAAAGAGTTAAAGGAAAAATACCCCCATTTTTTTTTTTTTTTGGTTTTTTTTTTTTTTTTGGTTTTTTTTTTTTTTTTGGGGGTTTTTTGGGGTTTTTTTTTTTTTTTTTTTTTTTTTTTTTTTTTTTTTTTTTTTTTTTTTTTCCCTGCACTCTGAAACACACAAAGCAAAAGTGGATTATTTACTTTGTGTGCCTTGGGTTCGGTCATATCCACACTCTTTCATTTCCATGTCAGTGAGGTTGTTTGCTTTCACACACGCACAATAAAAACAACCACCAAGAAGAATGAGGAAAACACCATAGCAATCACACAGAAACTGGCGAAAGGACCCGGGGACGTGTCCTCTTAGCCTGTTTGTTTTTAATTGACCAGATTTCAAGTTGGCAGTGGCCCTTTTAGCAGCGCTCCGAACAAAACCAGCACCGCGTGGCCAGCAGGGTCTGTTTTAAAGTGGTGCTCTCTCACATCCCCTGCTGAGGGTTGCACCATGTGAGCCATCAGTAACGCCAAGTCAAAGGCCAAGCATCAATAAAGCTCTTGCTGGGATCAAGAATATGTAAACAATGGAGCAGCCACTTCTAGGAGTGGCTACAGCAGAGGTAAAGCTGAACTTAGGTGGTATCTAGGCTTTATTTTTTTTTTTTCCTCCCCTGAAATTTTACAAAATCAGTATTTTCTTTGGACACCAGTTGCTGGCAGCAAATATTTTAGTGCAGGCCGTATTCTGCACACACTTAGTTAAATGAATGGAACATGATAGAGATTATTTGTCTAGGTACAAAGCCTGTGAAAGTCAGTGGGAAGAGTTCTGCTCAATTCACTGGTTGCTGAATTAGGTCTGCAGTCAATATGTTGTATCCAGATATCGTAGCAATGAGAACTGAATAATTTAAATACAGTATCCTCTTTCATTACACACACTGCTATGAAAATACACTTTCATTTAGTGCACTTGAACACCTCAGGACTAACCTGCTCTTCAGTGATGTACCTGGAGTTAAATACTCCTGCAGTGGAAGTTCGCTGGGAACAGGCTGTTATTTCAGAAGGAAAAGAGCTACAGAATTTCCCAGGGATTGCTGCTTTCCTTGGTCCTTCTTACACTCCTGCTGTAGGATGGGTTAAGGTTCCTGAGAGAAGGATTTTTTTATGTGCATCCTGGAACAGTTTCCCTAAATCCTGCCAGCCTGTTTGGGAGGGTGGGCTCCTCCACAATTCATGCACTTACAAGACTTTTCTGGACACATTAAAGAAATAATAGAAACCCCCTTGCAAGGACATTACTGCTCTGACCTTAACCAACTCTTTGTTACCATCTGTCCCTGTACATGACACATCCCATTGTGCCACATTACCATTGACAAGGACACATAAAGCCACAAAAGGAGTTGATGGGCATTCACTCCAGAGCATTAGCTACCTTGCTCCATGCTCCTGAGATCTGACTGTGCCTTTTGACAGCTCTCCAAGCACATTTCCCCATTTCTAGAATGAAACTGAACCTTTGCACTTTATTATTATTATTATTATTATTATTATTGTTCTCTTTCAGCAAAAAGGTAATTGTGCATGAAAAGTTCAAATCCATTAAATAAAAACTCAATGTAAAATATTTTCCATCTACCAAGCAAGCTCCTATTCATTATGCTGACACTGTACTCCACCTCTGTGCCAAGTGGATCACTCAAAGATGCCCCCCACCACTTCCCTGGCATTTTGTGTGACAAGTAAATCTGCTGTGCACACATTGCTTTATAGGGCATCCCAGTTTTATTCAAGCACAAGCAACATTTTTTTACAGCACCTTTAAATTCCCAAGTCGAATTTTGAACTATCAAGGTAATTTGAAGTAAACTCTGTGCCGAGTCTCTCCTCTGTATATTGTGGCAGACAGACCCAGCTTCTGAGTTTTGCTTCTTCTTCTTTACTCACTTCAAGATTTTGAACAGCCTCAGTCCCATTCAGTTTACTCTACTGCTAAATACAAATTGTAAAATGTGTTCACCTATCAAATACAATAGCAGGCAATTAAATTAAAAATTGCATCGTTCTGTAGGAACCTCGGTAGAAGAACTCAGATGTTGCAGTTATTTGATGCCTTGTTAATTTAGAAAAGAAAACAATACAAAACATTCTAATGTTTCAGCCACAGGTTACATATTCTGTTTTCACAAAGGTCACTTTTTCCATAAAGTTTTTGGTTTTTGTTTTTAGTACAAGTTTACTGTTCAGAGACACTCTTCTATCTTAATGTCTATTATAAATGTCTTCTTTAAATCTAGCAAAATATTTTTCCCTTACAACTTAATCTGCCCGAGATGCAGAGCACAGCTACTTTATTCTTTGCAGGTCGAGTCCTGAAATCTAATAAAAAAGCCGAAGAGGGACATCTAGTGGTACCACGCACAAAATTAAGAATGAGGAGAGGGAGGAAAAACCTCGTGCCATGCCCATGGATCTGAGATAACTGCTGGTTTGTCATCGGGAACGAGGAAAGGTTGAAAGGAAGATAGATATAACAGAAAGGAAAACTCCAGCTATTTGATTCTTTTCTAGCACATTGCCACTTACAGTGGGAATAACTGTGAGTCTGACTTGTTTGGAAAATGTTGGATTCGTCTAAATTAACTGAACCTAAATGAAAGTGCCATAATCAAACAGTGCTGCCACTGAGGCCCGGATTCAAATAAGGAAACTGTACCCTGGCTTTCACTTGCAAAATAATCCCCAGGAAAACCAAAAGGACCTGCAGAACTAATTTCATTTACCTTGAAGATGGGTACATCAAACTCCACCCAAGGGCCGAGCATCAAAACAAATTTCAGCCTGACAAAACTTCTGAACGCTCACGCAACGAGCAAATGATAACATTTAGTGTTCATCACTTACATCAGCAGTGAACATGTCATTATAATCACCAGGAAATACTCATCCAAAAATTAGTGGAATAAGCCATCTGTCAGCTAACGAGGCAGAGCAGCAGCACTGGAAGCCTCTCCCAGCTGAAGACAAGGAGAGGTCAACGGCAAAATCCAAATTGCTAGAGAGACAACAAAAGCTCATGAGCTGCATGATCCCAGCTAATCTGAGTATCAGAGTATTCACAGTAAACCGAAGCTTTGTGAAAACACCCCCTCAAGAGTACTGAAGGAACTCTCACGTGGCGAGTACGGGAGTTGCCAGCCCTTCTCACTGAGGAATGCAGCCTGTAAGATGAACCACACATCCCGGGTTGATGTGGAAATCCCAGAGTAAACAAGTAAACTCTTTCCGCTGTAGAGTTGCCAGTATTAAATAAAAGAGGCAGTCATGCACACTTAGAATATAATTGCAGGCTCTTTAAGAGAAGTTCAGGTTCTAGTGTCACTTTATATCAGAAGTGGAAGCAGAAGAAGTTCTACCTTTATAGCAGTTATTTAGGTTCTTAGATACTTAGACATTAAGGATTTTACACCTACCTTGAGCACTTCTGTAGCAATTCCACAGGCACTAATCCCTACAGCTCCTACAGTGAGGCTTAAAGAGATGAACCTCAGAAATTCTTCCAAGAAATGTGGAACAACCTCCAGAGCTGATGCCTTTCTGCCCAGCTCCCAGAATCACCCTTTTGAATGTCCTTTCTGGTCTCCATGAAAGCACTGTAGTGAAAAGGAACTGTTTTGCATAAATTTGAAAGCAAGTGCCATGTAAGACTTTCCAGGCAAAAAGAAAGTACTCATCCTTTCCCTGCTGCAGGTGTGATGTCATTTTGGGGACAATTTCAGAGTCACACCATCTCAAGCGCCATCTCCCACTGCAGTGGTCTGTGTATCACAGGTGCCTTAAGGCAACTGATTAAACAAAATTAGCTACACAGCCCATGGGTCTCCTCCATCCTGATCTGAGGTATTTATAATCCTCTTTGCAGATATTTAATGACTGGATA
>VWZN01008387.1:42232-59280 GCA_013396955.1 Regulus satrapa | reverse complement strand
GCCCTAGCCCATTCCCACCTCACAGCTGCTGCCCCAGCCTGTCCCCACCCCACAGCACCTTTCCCAGACCATCTCCACCCCAACACCTGCTATCTCAGCCACCATCCCTGTGCCAAACCTTTCTTCCCCCCCTGCTTCTTCCCTGTCCGTTCCCCCGGCTCCGGGAGCGCGCTTTGTCCCCGTCCTGGGCCTCTTGCAGCCGTGCCTGTCCCAGGTGCCAGCGCACAGGGGCAGCTCCCTGTCCCGGTGCCAGAGCCCCCTCAGCCTCTGCCCGTCCAGCAGAGCGGGCTGGGCTGGCTGTGCCTTCTCACCTGCTGCTCCTGGCTCCTTCCTGGATCCCGCTGGCACAGCTGCTGAATGCCGTGGAGGAGAGAGCAGGGCCAAGAGGGAGATGTGCCCCTGGGCTAAAGGCTCCGCATCTTCCCCCCACAGTTTCCCCCGTAGCACCTGCCTGCTCCAGTGCTCGGGCAGCCCCAGCTCTCGCTGGGTCTCCTGGGACGGGCTGGAGGTGACTGGAGGAGACGGCGGAGCTGCCTTTGCAGCTCCTGGGGAAACGTCAGGTTTTCCAGGCCTTCTCGTGGACGGATTAATTACTAAACAAATGGCTGTACCGCTGTAACACCGTACTGTGCTGCAGTTACTCTACACCTGTAATGTAATTACGGTGTGATACCTCTAATTACCGCCGTTTCCTGGAAGGTTAACAGCATCACTGAAGGACTTCTGTTTTCTTGTAGTGTCCTGCCTCACAGAGCCACAGCAGCACCGCTCAAGTTAGTGCTGCTCCACGTAAGCGACAAGTATAAAATCCTCTGACTTGAGGCTTTAATTCAGGGGTGGATAAATCACTTTATAATAACACCACAATTACAGTGTTATTACAGTTGTTGAATTATACAACACAACACAACCTGTTGGGCTTGATGAGGTATGTTGTGTGACCACTGGGTGCTGCTGTTTGGTGGAGCCCTGTCCTTGGACTGCAAAGTTGGCAGTGGGCACATCTCTGAAAATCCGGGTGGAAAACGCAACTCACAGCTTGGCCAGGGTGGGTGTTCGGTCTCTTCCAACACAGCCAGTGCACTGAGTCAGCAGCTCTCCTCTGTTTGCTGCTGAACCTCGGGCAGAGTTCATCCTACCATGGGCAGAAATGGCTTTTGGTGGGAAAAGATCCAGAAGAGCTTTTCAGGTAGCAGGGAAGGCTCGGATGAGAGAGAAAAGGGTTCCAAATGCTTAACTCAAATCAAACAACCCAAGAAAAACAAAGGGAGAAAGAAACCAAAGGCCATGACCTCAATTTTCTTCTTAGTCAAATTTTCCACTTTCTTTCCATCTGGGAGAGTAAAAATGGGAGCTTTTGGCAGGGGATGGCTGCGGGGAGAGAGCTCTCAGTGCCTCTGCTGTGTGTCCCAGCACGCTGTTGCCGTGCCTGGGGACGTGCCTCGCTCACCGCCGGTGCTGGTGGCTGAACCCGCTGCCTGCTGGGCAGTGCCACGTGTGCTGCAGAGGGGAGAGGGGTGTCTGGGGACGGGGCTGACTTGGGGAAGGGGACAAACACCCGCCAGAGTCCCCCTTCCCAGCGCTTCCCCAGCCCCCAGGCACTGTCAGCAGCGTGGCGTGGCCTCTGTCCCCTTGTCACCGGGAGAAAGCCGGGTCACACAGAGGTGGCTGTGTCTGAGCAGCGTTAATTGTCAGCTTGACCAGGGCAATTGAATAAATGCTGATGAATGTCACCGAGAGTGACATCGCTGTGTCCCCTTCAGCCCAGGCAGGGAGTGTGTGGCTCTCTCCATCCCTGGGGCAGGAGGTCACACCAGTCTGGCTCGTATGGGGGTACAGCAGGGGGAGCGCCCAGCCTTGGGCAGAGACCCCAACTCTTGTGCTGGGGTGAATCCCGGGTGGTTCCCACCTTTCAGGAGCGGCGACCAGGAGTGGCCAACAGGACCTCTGGAGGCATCGTGGAGGGCATCGGTGCGGCGTGGCCGTGCTGGGGGAGCCCTGCCATGAGCCCCACGGTGGCTCAGTCCTCTCTCTGGCCTCACCCACATCTTGGCCGCCATCCCTTGCCCCTGCCAGGCCCAGCCTCCGTCCTGCCTGGGTAGGGATCAGGTCAGTGTCCCTGTCACAGAGGCTGGGCAGCTTGGCTTTGTTATGGCCGTTCTCGTGGTTGAGCCCAGACACGGCTCTGTTTCACCATCCCACGTGGTTTCTCCCATCGTTTTATTCACGGGTCTCTGCCAGCCCGTCAGCGCCTCGGCGTCCTGCGGCGGGGGCGTGTACGGTGCGTGTTCCTCTCCGGGGTGCCCTGGCAGAGCCCAAAGGTTTTCCCCCCTGAAGCACTCATGTCCTTGGTGTCAGGGCTGGGGTCGTTGTCCTGAGGTGGGGACAGTCCTTGGGCGAGCTGGAGGGTCCCCACAGGGAGTGGGACAGAGTGAGGAGGTAGGACTGGGCTGTGCCTTCTGGGACAGGATTCCTGTGCTCCAGCACCATCCAGGGGATGCTCAAATGGCAAAATGCCTGTGGTGGCCATCAGGCTCTGGGGCACAGCTGGCCAGGCTCCCTGCGGGTTGTGCCCCCAGCACAGGGCTCTGCCCGTGGGGCTGCAAGGTTCCTGATGCAGCCCAGCCCCTGCCACCCCAACAGCCCTCACTCCCCTGGCAGCCCGTCCCATCCCCACTCTGTATTGCTCTTAGTTGTATCAGTAGGACCCACAATTACTATTTTTTTTTTGTCATTTCCATTCTATTTCTTCATCAGAATGCAAAACATTAAATATCGCTCTGGTAATTATGGTTAATTTCATAACCTGCACCTTAATTGGATTGGTCTCTGATGGGGAATTCTCGTAGGAGGGAGAAGCAGAAATATTTTGACGTGATCTATTCTTTCAGCTCTTTGTTTGGATTTGAGATGTCGAGTGTGAAATGGGAAACAACTGATTTAGACCTCAGAGGCAGCCTGGGGGTGGTGAGCAAAGCCTGAGCATTCCAGAGGCACTTCTCACCCTCCAACAGCCAAACCTCTCCCTCCCGGACCCAAACCCAGCCTTTCTCCTCCCCTCCTTTGGATTGGGAGTAGTTGCAGAGAGCCAGATCCATCCAGTCTACCAAAATGTGATCCTGAGGAGCCGGGGAGGCATCGGGCTGAGCACCGGCCCGGCGGCTGGTTCTGCTGGCTGTGAGCTGCAGCGCCAGGCTCGGCTCTCCGCAGGCTCCCCGTGGGCCCGAGGGCTTCAGGGATGCGAGGGACACCCACAGGGATATTTCTTTTCTGCTACGACTTGGGCAGTCCAGGGACATCCCCAGGGCTGGAGAGGGCCGTGCTGGACTGGCCTTTCTCGGTGCCCTGGGCCCGCTGTGCTTGTCGGGGCTGTGCTTGGGGCGGCCGTCCCGCAGGGCTGGCACCTCCTGCCATTGGGGCCCGAGCTCAGGTTTGCTCTGTCCCTCAGAGCTGGCCCCTCCTGCCACTGGGGCCCGAGCCCCGGTTTGCTCCGGAGGCGCGGAATCGCGCTGCCATTAGGTGCTGCCATTAAACTGATTTGTGCTCAGCCCGTTTATCCTTTGCAATGGGAAACGGCACCGAGGCGGCAGCGAAATGGAAACCCTGGCCTTGCGTTTCCGATTGCATTCCCATGCACTGTATTTCCCCGTGATTACTTTTGTTCTCACGTACAGCCCAGAGCGCAGGCTCCGTGTCATTATCCTCAGTGCTGGGAGAGGAGGAAAGGGCAGAAAGCTTTGCTTTCAGCTCCGGCAAAACGCAGCACAGCCGCCCCATAGCTGCCTTCTCTTGAGGGCAGCGGGGAGCCACTCCGTCCCCAGGGTGGGTCCCTCTAGGTTTGCACGCCCACGGGCTCAGCCTGTGCTGGAAAGGCTGAGGAATGGCATGGCTGAGGCTGCCACTGACACCTCTGTCATGGGCATTGAACACTGGGGCCCGAGCCCGGCCCCGTCCCGGCCCAGGGCTTCTATCAGCCCAAACCCTGTCCAGGCCACATCCCGCAGCCCCTCCCTTCCTGCGGGATTTGGGCTGGTAGCCCCTCACCCGCTCTGCCCGGCTGTGTGGGTTCAGCTGGAGGAAGGAGGGGCAGGCTCAGCCGTGACTCGGCACAGTTTGTTTTTATCTAATCCATTTTATTGTTGAATGAAACAATAACAGCAAATACAGGCCCTGAAGACAAGCCATAAATAATGCAAAAATCAAACAAGTGAGAAAGGAGGAAAGAAAAAGGAATTACACATGTAAAACCAGCCCAGAGAAAACCAGGCTGGGAAGAGGAATCTTCCCTCTGCACTCGCTATTGCTCATGCTTTCTTTGCCTCCTTTTTTTCTCCATTTCTCTCTCTGGAAATTCCTGCGGCACCAAATTTGTGATTATGTGAACAAAACTTAATAATAACTGGGAGGAGGAGAGACAGAACCAGAGAGAGAGAGAGAGAGAGATGTGGCTTGGGGGAAGGAGTCGGGAAATGAGGTGGATGGAGCGAACTGGGGCTTCCATTTCTTGCAGTCCTGGCACCCTGCTCTGCCCGTGTCCCTGGGGGTTGGAGCAAGGACAGCTCAGCTGATGCCAGCGGTGCTCCTGGGAGCCCTGGCAGCTCGGCACACACCGTCCCTTGACCCTTGCCACTTGTCCCAGCCGTAGGTGATCCCGGAGCCGGCTCTGCCGGGCTGGGCTGCGCTTGGCTTCTCCCAAAGGCTTCAGAGGCCACTTATTTTAGGCAGCAGTATAAAAATACCAGGGCTGCTCCTAAAGGGGGGTAAATCAGCAGGTTTCCCTGAGGTCAGCAAAGCTGGTGGCTCTGTGTCCTGTGTCCTTTGAAGTTCTCTTGCCGCTATCCCAAAGGTTTCCGGGGGAAAACGCAGTGCTCCAGAGCAACCCTTGAACTTTTCTTGGTGTTCTGTGCTGGTTGTAGAGGGATTCAAGGGATGTGGTCTGGGAGCAGAAGTGATGCTGTAAGTACAGTCTTAGCTTCAGTTAAGTGTAAGGAATGTGACTGGTCCCTGGACCTGCTGTTCCTCAGCCTTTGGGGCTTCGATCTGGGGTTTGAACCTTTGAGCTGTGGCAGGGATGCAGTAGGGACACAGTGGTTTGGAGCGGTGACATTTAGAGGGGGTCACATACCAAGGCCTCAGCGCTGTTCTCTGATGGCCCTTGGGACCAGGGTGTTGGGCTGGTTTGGCATTTGCTGTCCTGCTGAGGGTGCCCTGGTTAAATGAGGGCAGGAGGCACTGGTGAGGCCCCTCCAGCTCTGCCTTTCAGCCCTGCGTTTCTGCTGCTGGAGCTGCTGGCGCCCCAGCTCTTTTCTGGGCACTGAACAGAGCTCTGGGGAGCTGGAGAGCCATGGGATACGTTTTGGTAGCTGGAGGGGATTTGGTGTTCCCAGGCAGGGAGCAGCTGGTCCTTCCTGGTGCCCCCAGGTGTGGTTTGTGGGTGGGCAGGAGCCACGGCCCGGGCTGGAGCCTGGGTTTGGGGGAGCCCCTGTCACCAGCCCAGCCCTCAAGGCAAGCCCATACAGCAATGCCATCTGCTGCTGGCTGGCAGGAGAGGCTCTGGCAGTGGGGTGACTTTGTTCCAGCCGCTTTTATGCCGTGTCAGGAGCTGTCCTGCCCTGCAGGCAGGGTCCAGCGCGGGCTCTGTGCAGCTGGGCTGATTCAGCAGCACCGGGGCCGTGAGCCCCCAGCAGCCGCTGGAGGGATGGCTGCCTGCCCGGGCTGTGCCCGTCCTCCAGCCCCAGGCCCAGCACTGCTGCCCTGTGCAGCGCCCTTGGGGAGGGGCAGGGGAGCTCCGGGAAGAACAGAAGGCATTTGGGCCAGGGGCACGTTGCAGGGGATGCCTTCGCCGTGTCAGGCCCTGGCAGCTCTCCCGGCAGACGCTCCTTGGACTTTCTTTCACCTCTTCAGGGCAAGTGTTTCCACTGCCCTCAGAAGAGCTTTGGGGTTTTCCATCCCCCTTTCCCAGCTACAGACAGGGAAGAAGAAGTGTCTAGGGAGACCCTCATGCTACACTGGAGCCTCCTGTACCCAGTGCTCACTGATCAGAGTGCAAGGGGAGCTGGGTGCCTTCAGTGAGCGCTTAAAACATCCTGGTGACCCAGCCCGTATCCACAGAGACAGGAGTCCCAAGGAAATTTGCCAAAATAAAGGAAAAAGGAGAATCCCCATTCAGATGGTGCATGTCCTTCCCAGCACCCGCCAGCCTACAGCCATTTCTTCCTGACCCAGCCCTGGAAGTCTCCAGCCTACCCTTGGGAGCTATTCCCTTGGCAAACACAATTCCCCTGCTCTTTGGCTCTCACAAGTAATACAAAAATGAGCCTTCTCCAGGCTCACCTGACTGGGAAGCACTGAACCACCAGTTCAGGCAGTGGCTGTGGCAGGAGTGACCGGTCCAAGTCCCGGCCACCCCTGCCCGTGAGCAGGGGAGCCCCCGCTCTGCACTGCACCCTCACCCCCCTTGTTTATCTTGTGCTGGCTCAGGGCTTTACACCCCCCCGACATCCACAGCTGCCTTTGCAATTACTTATTGATCCCTTGTCAGGATGTTTTCTGTGCTGATGGGGCGCTGAGGCATGTGCAGCCAAAGAGAGAGAAGATGCTCGAAAGGAAGCAGCAAAGGTATGAGGAGGGTGAGGAGCTCTTGCACAGATGTGATGGCAGCAAGAAACAGCCTCAGCAAAAGCAGCTCTGAGCTTCAGCAGTGTGCAGAGACAACCAGGATCTCCTTCCCATCGCCTGCTCCAATAACCTGCCTGAAAACCACGCTCCGGGTTGGCTCTGGGCCACTGCTGGTTGTCCCTCCACTGTGCGTAGCTGTCCCTGCGTGGGGTCAGGTAGATCCACAGCCCACATTTAAACCAGTAGATGGCTGGGCCAAAGCCACCCCTTTTACCAGCATTCCAGCCCCTCAGCCCATGTTAGAACTCTTCTCCTCCCCTGGGCATCTCCTTGTTTTTCTGCTCTTTTTGTCCTCTGGCTTGGTGCTTTCCTGACTGACTGCCGTGCTGGGGACACATTTTGGGTGGCAGAGCCGGTTTCCATGAGGACATTCCTTTGCAGGATGCTCCCGTGGGCCAGCCACGGCCGAAACGCGGTGCCAGCCGGGCGGTGTCGGTGCCGGAAGGGGATTTGCATCTTCAGTATTTCTTCATGCTCTTTTACAGCGCCAGAGCAGCTGCCGGAGCAGATCAGGTTGCCTCACACCTATTCCAGGCTCCCACCTCGGAGCTGCTGAAAGCAGATACTCCAGGAGGCTGAGCAGAGCTCCCAGCTGGAGAGCTGTGCCTTCCCCTGGGAAGGGGAGCGGGGACCCGGGCCGTGGTGGCTGATAGGGCTGGGCTGGGCGCTCCTCTGCTGACTTGCCTTGGCTCTCTGCCTTGCACGATTTGCTCGTGTGTCTCCACCACCCTTCTCATCTTCTGCCTGTTTCTCCCCCATTCTTCCGCCCTCCTGCGCTGCTCCTGGATGATTTGGGGCCAGCCCACAGGACAGCCCTCACACCCTTCGTTAGCAGCCCATCCATTAAATAAGGCCCAGAGGAGTGCGGTGGCAGGTCTCCATCGCCCAGGCCAGGGCTGTGCCACCCTGGCTGTGCTCATTAGCCAGCCCTGGCGCCACTCGGGGATCACTTTATGCTCTCCCTCTTTGATTTCTTCTTCCTCATGGGCAGCATAGTGATTCCAGAAGGGAAACCACCTCCTCTGCCTGATGCTCCCAACCCATTGCTGCTCATCCTTGAGCAGGGGGAAAAGGGCAGTTACTGCCAGTGCCTGCACTCTGGGACTGGGTGGGAAAAGAAGAGGAGGAGGGAGCAGATAGGGTGGAGAGGAGGAGGAGACAAAGAAAAAGGGCCCACAAGTGCATGCTGGACACAGGGGAAATGAGAGGAGGAAAATGGGCACAAACATGTTTGGCCAATTAAAGCTGCTCCCTTTGTTTTGCCGCTTTGCAGATAGCTACAGAAACAGTGCAGAGCCTGGGGTCTGGATAAGAAACTCCTCTAGCAGCAGGAAATGTTGTTAAATATTTATTTGTAAACCTGGAGTCTTTGTCTCTAAAACATCAAGTTCAATAAAACTTGATTTAGCTGGAGCAGCTTAGAGGAGACAGGAGCACGGACTCGGGGAGCTGCGTCTCGCTGACTTCGTACGAAGCCATCAGGACAGAGATGGGGTGAGCCCACGGCTGAACTCCCCCCCACGCTGCAGCCCAGTGAGGATGGCAAGCACTGCTGAGTCCAGCTCGCTCCTGTGCACAGCTGGGAGCACCAGGCTGGCTCCTGCAGGGACAGGGTGGGGACACTGAGCCCCCCCAGAGCACTGTGGGACCCCTCCCTGCTGGGATATGGCTGGCTTTGTCCTAAATTGCCCGTTGTTGCTCGATGCTCTCAGAAGCATCTGGTTCAAGGGTGAACATCTCCTGCCCCATAATTTATGGCTGCCAGGTGGGCTTAGAGCTGACTCGGGGATTTTTGCCGCCTGCTCGCTCACTGTCAGCACAGCAGATCTTTCCCTGCTCCGTGGGGTGGGGAGCAGTGGACAGCCCAGGGACAGCGGTGACAGTGGTAGGCATGGCCAGGTGGCTGCCCACCCCTCGGGGCATCCTCAGGGGCAGAGCCTGAGCTCCCTTTTGGGTCATCCCCCAAGTCTGGCTGTTCCTCCCACACCAGGGCAGCCCGTGCCCGTCAGGCTGGAGCAAACCCCACGCACGTCAGCGCTTCAGTCTGGCCCCGGGCTGCATTTCCAGGCCCAGGCCCAGAATGGCATCTTCGCTCCCAGCACTGAGCCCGGGCAGAGACACTGGGCAGGTCCTGCTGCGTTTAGCACCACGGCTGCGCTCTGGTGCGTCCATCTGCGCCTCTTGGGCCGAGGCCGGGACCTTCCCGCGGGAAGGGACTGCACTGCAGAGCCCTCAGCCCTGGGCGGCAGGTGCTGAGGACAGGGGTCAGCGCCTGCCATGGCTCTGAGCACGAGTTTTGCTTTGGCTTGCACTGGGTTTGCTCGTCGCCTAAAGGCAGCGAGTCTGGCAGCTGCTGCTTTTTCTGTCGGTTCTTTTTTTGAGATGGAGGAAGGAAAGCCACGCTCCTGTCAAGGGCTGCGGCTCTCGCGGGCTGGGCTGTGCATCACGGCCGTGGCCCGACCCTCTGCTCCTGCCTGGCGGATCCTGCTGGGCTGGCGTCCTGGAGGGGGGCTTGGGCATGGTTCAGGGAGCTCCTCAGAGTACAGCTGGGAGGGCTTTGCCCAACACCCTTCCGGCAGGTGGTGGTTGAGCAGGGCTGTAAAGCCATGCCTGCATTATTGGCCCACAGCTCACACAAAAATCACAGTTCGAGTCGTTTTTAGAAGGACATCTCTTAATATCCAAATCACCTTGAGGCACAACTATTTCTCTCCAAATCAGGCAGAGGTAAATGGGAGCCAGAAGTGATTTAAAGCTCATCTTAGCTCAGAATTTTCCAGCTTATTTATTGTCTTTCTCCCAAAGCTCTTCTGTGACTCTGGCTATTAAGATTACGGATGTTTTTGTCAGGGATTGTATTTATCACGGATTTAAATTCAGCTAAGAACTAATAACATGTGAGGTGTGTCTAGACTTTAATTCTGGGCTGTGCTCGTCGGTAACACCGCACAGATTCTGCTTCATTCATCTATTGCCTCTTTGCCGATATTTTACTCACCGGTACCGCCCAGCTCGGCTCCGCCGAGGCCGCAGTGGGGGTGACAGCAGTGGACCAAAGCAGTTGGAGGTGCAGTCCCCTTCCTGCTGCTGGAGAGGCAGGATTGAGCCTGGGGGAGCTTGGTCGGCAGGATTCTGCTCTGCCCCCTCCCCGTGCCCAGCAGGGAGCAGAACAGAGCAGCACATGCAGGCAGAGAGGAGCTTTTGGCCCAGCACACAAACAAGGCTGGTGCCTAGCACTCTTAATGAGCTGAGTGTTTTCAGTCCTGCTATAATTAAGCCCCTCAGACTGTATTTTGTTTTGCGTGCCGTGTTTTGCTGTCTTTGATGGCTTTCTCGGCACGGCTGTGAGGAGCAGGAATTGGTTTCTGAGAAGAAAGGCTGCAGGCGAGCCAGCGCTCAGAAACAAGCACACGGTGGGAGAGCAGTGCCCAAGAGGCTCCTGGCCACGGGGAGGGGTGGCACGGCCACCCCCTGGCAGCCCAGCCCCAGCTGGGGAACAAATCCATGTGCAACCTGAGCCGTGGCAACCCGGGGCCCTCCTGGCTGCAGGGCACCTGTCCCAGCCCCAGCCCAGGGGCACGGCCCTGGTGGCAGCAGCCCTGCTTGTGTCTGTGCTGCTGCCCAGCACCAGGGAGGTGATGACAGGGGAGATGATGGATTGTAAATACCCAGCAAATGGCTCTTTGCAGCCTGGCCAGAGCCCAGGCACTCCCACTGGGAATGTTTCCACTGGACTGGGACATGCTGGCGCAGGGCCAGCAGGAGGGAGCTCAGCAGGACCGGCTCCCATCCCTGCCCCCCTTCACTCTGGGGTGATGTGTTCCGTGCAGGCCCCACCGACGAGCCCCTCTGCAGAGGGAACGGGGAAAGGGGGGCTGGAAAACAACAGCGAAATGGGAGGAAACCACGGAGGGTTCCTGTGGGGACCCTCCAGGCCCTCACAGCCCGTCACTGGCTGTGGCAAGGCTGGTGGTTCCAAGATGGTGCTGGTGGACATTTTTATGGCCACTCCATCATCTCCCATCCTTGTATCTTACAAAGAAATTTCGAATAATTTTTTGGGAACAAAAGTGATCCTCGGGTCATACATCTGTATGAAATGATGAATATGAGCAGATGCAACGGCAGGAATGTGCAAAACGTGTACCAGCCCCATAAATAGTGCTAGAGCAGGGAAAGTAATGGACAGGATATACGGTGATGGATACAGACAGAGCCAATGGAAGTAATGGATTGGGTGTGTTCGGCCATAGCCATAAATAGCATTAGTGGGAGCAGCGCAGAGAGTAACATAACAATAGATATAAACACGGGCTGGAGTAGCCAGAGATCTAATATGCAATATTGATATGATTTGATTCCTCGGAACAGCCTGAACAAGGAAATAAATGCAACAAAGGCAGCGTGACAGGGAGCATCCGCTTCTGCCGGGCCGGGATGGCTCTGGGCTGGGGCACAAGCCAGACCATGAGTCCCCAGGGAGGTCTCCAGCCCTCCCCAGGGACATCAGCAGGAGGCTGGGTCTTTCCCAGCTGACACCAGGCAGTCCCCTCATTATCCCAGCACCCCCTGGACCTGACCTGAGGCTTGCTCTCCAGGCAGTGTCTGCCCAGTTGCCATTTCTGGCGGGAGGGGGGAATAGTTTGGGTGTGCCTTTGCAGGCTGGCATGGTGGGAGGCAAGAAACTGGCCCTGAGGACACGGGGAGCAGCTGGGGCCTGGGGGAGCACAGAGGGAGGGAGCTGGCTCCCACTGAGCTGTCAGTGTTGCTCAGCCCAAGTGGGGTTCCCCCAGATGCTCCATCCTGTGCTCAGCTTCTCTGTTTGCAAAGCAGCCTTTATATTCAGGCACCATCTACAGGGAACGGAATAATTTCAAGAGCTTAAAATAGGATGTAGATAGATGTGTTTCGTATTAAATAATTTCTTTAAGAAGCAGAGGAAGCTGTCTGACACAGATTCCTCAAGGCGTTCCACTCAGAAGTCTGTGCACGTTCAATCATCAAGTGGAAAGTCAGGGAGCAGGGAGGGGAGAGAGGGTCGTGAAGCCAAAGGGCCGCATTCGGCTGGAAGATCCGACCCTCGGCGGTGCCTTTTGCCGTGCCGTGGCCTCTGCCAGGACACCGAACCTTTCGCCTTGGCCGTGCCCACGGTTTGCTCACGCGCCCCTTGCTCTTTCTCTCCCGCTCTTACCTGCAGGTGAGAGATAGGATGGTCGCTGGGGAGGCGAGTATGCGCAGCCCAATCCTGGCCTGCTGGCAGCCGATTCTCCTCCTGATGCTGGGATCCATCCTGTCCGGCTCCGCCACAGGCTGCCCGCCGCGCTGCGAGTGCTCTGCCCAGGAGCGCGCCGTCCTGTGCCACCGCAAGCGATTCATGGTCGTGCCAGAGGGGATCCCCACCGAGACCAGGCTGCTGGACTTGGGCAAGAACCGCATCAAGACGCTCAACCAGGATGAATTTGCCAACTACCCTCACCTGGAGGAGCTGGAGCTAAACGAGAACATTATCAGTGCCATTGAACCTGGGGCTTTCAACAACCTCTTCAACCTCAGGACGCTGGGGCTCAGGAGTAACAGACTCAAGCTGATCCCTTTGGGGGTGTTTACTGGACTCAGCAACCTTACCAAGCTAGACATTAGTGAGAACAAAATTGTGATCCTCCTAGACTACATGTTCCAGGACTTGTACAACCTGAAGTCTTTGGAGGTGGGGGACAACGACCTTGTCTACATCTCCCACCGGGCCTTCAGCGGCCTCAACAGCCTGGAGCAGTTGACCCTGGAGAAATGCAACCTGACCTCCATCCCTACGGAGGCCCTGTCTCACCTTCACGGTTTGATCGTGCTGCGGCTGCGCCATCTGAACATCAACACCATCCGGGATTACTCATTCAAGAGGCTGTACCGGCTCAAGGTCCTCGAGATCTCTCACTGGCCCTACCTGGATACTATGACGTCCAACTGCCTCTATGGGCTGAACCTGACCTCCTTGTCCATCACCCACTGCAACCTGACATCCATCCCGTATGTGTCGGTGAGGCACTTGGTTTACCTCCGGTTCCTGAACCTGTCCTACAACCCCATCGTCACCATCGAGGGCTCAATGCTCCATGACCTGCTCAGGCTCCAGGAGATCCAGCTGGTGGGAGGGCAGCTCACCACGGTCGAGCCCTTTGCCTTCCGCGGCCTCAATTACCTGCGCATCCTGAACGTGTCAGGGAACCTGCTGACCACCCTGGAGGAGTCAGCTTTCCACTCGGTGGGCAACCTGGAGACGCTCATCCTCGACAACAACCCCTTAGCCTGTGACTGTCGGCTGCTCTGGGTTTTCCGGCGGCGATGGAGGTTGAACTTCAACAAGCAGCAGCCCACCTGCTCCACCCCCGAGTTCGTCCAGGGCAAGGAGTTCAAGGACTTCCCTGACGTCCTCCTGCCCAACTACTTCACCTGCCGCCGAGCACGGATACGGGACCGCAAACCTCAGCAGATCTTCGTGGACGAAGGCCACACGGTGCATTTTGTCTGCCGGGCAGATGGGGACCCGCCGCCCACCATCATGTGGCTCTCTCCTCGGAAGCACCTCATCTCTACCAAAACCAACGGGCGGCTCACTGTCTTCCCTGACGGCACGCTGGAGGTGCGCTACGCCCAGATCCAGGACAACGGCACCTACCTATGCATCGCCAGCAACGCGGGTGGCAACGACACCATGCTGGCCCACCTGCACGTGCGCAGCTACTCCCCAGACTGGCCCCACCAGCCCAACAAGACCTTCGCGTTCATCTCCAACCAGCCCAACGAGAGCGATGCCAACAGCACGCGCGCCACCGTGCCTTTCCCCTTTGACATCAAGACTCTCATCATCGCCACCACCATGGGCTTCATCTCCTTCCTGGGCGTCGTGCTCTTCTGTCTGGTGCTCCTCTTCCTGTGGAGCCGTGGGAAAGGCAACACCAAGCACAATATTGAAATCGAGTACGTGCCACGGAAGTCCGACGCGGGCATCAGCTCTGCCGACGCGCCGCGCAAGTTCAATATGAAAATGATTTAACCAGGCAACGATTTGCAAATAATAATAATGGTGTTGTTTTGGTTTTGGTTTTTTTTTTTTTTTTTTTAAAAGAGAACAAATGAACAAATAAAAAATAATTAACAAACATTGCTACAAACATACCGACCTCTCTCCTTCCACCGTGCCCTCTGCCCCTGTCCAAACCCACTGCGCCCGCACTGTCACCACCTTCTCCTCCTCCTCCTCTTCTTTATACCAGGAAAACATTCAGCCGATGTCTTCAGGACTCCTGTGTTTGTAAGGACTTTGTCTGATGGACTCTGGTGTCAGATATAACTCTGAGAGGGGAAAAACAACGGGGGGAGGGAGGGGGGTGGGAAAAAGAAAGAAAAAATAAATAAAATCAATAAAAAAGTTACGAACTTTCTTCTGTAACTTTGATTTCAATAATTATGGATTTTTATGAAAACTTGAAAAAATAAAAAAACCCTATTTCCTATAGATAGTTGGAATGCAAAATCTTGACTTCTTGATCTGTCCAGTTCTGTACCTGGCAGGCGCTTGCTTTGTTGCCTCACAGGCACTTCCCAGATGCCTTGCCAAGAGCAGCCCCAGGCCAGGGCGAGTCTCCTGCCCACACCAAAGGCACCTCCCGCAGTGCCCTGTGGCACCAGGAGGAGGCTGACCGTTTTTTTCCTGGTTTTGTAGTCAGTTGTTCCCCTTCCCACCCCCAAAGCCTGTGGAGCAGGGCTGTGACACTGATGTGCACAAGCAGTATGGAGCGGGGCTGTGCTTTCCTGCCCTCTGCTCTGCACAGCTCTCCCCGTGGGCAGGGCATGAGACACATCCATTGGCAGCACCCACCCGGGTGCCTCCAGCCAGCACCTGGTGCTACAGCACTGCTCCCCACCTGCCTGTAATTCAGGACCTGATCTCTGGCAGCCAGTCTCTCAAGCACCCTCAGGCACATCTGAGGGAATTCAGCTTCCAGGCTCACGGGAAACCTTGTGTGAAAATGGAATTCCATAGGTGTATAAACGCAGGCACAGGATGAGGCAGGGAACAGGCACAGGCTGTGACACTGTCTGCCCTTGCCTGGCACCAGTGCCTCTGGTCACATCCTGCCTTTGCTCAGCTCTGTGACTTGGATCAGGTGTGCAGTCTGTGTTGCCTCACAGAACCATGGACTGGGTTGGGTTGAAAGAGACCTTAAGGACCATCTCCTCTCCACAGGAAAAGGGGAGAAACGGGGCTTCAATTGACCACCGGGTTGGCTGGAAGCACAAAACACTCCAGCAAATGGTGTCAGTTTGGGCACTGACGGTTTTATAACCCTTACTGAATCAGCAGGTGCTTCCCAACCTTCCCAGCTGCCACCAAGAGCACCACACTGACCCCCGGCCCACCCGGCCACAGCGACCTCTGAGGCACATGAGCCCAGATTTGCATTCTTGATTTGTAAGGCACTTAGGAGTCTCCAGGGATCAAAATCACTACAAGATGGTAAAATATAAGTGCCAGGAACCTGGAGCCCCAAGAAGGGGAAGAATGGATTTGCTTTTCTTTCAGCCAACCGAGAAGAGCCAACCTGAAGCATCTGTGCTGTGGGAAGGGGGAGTTTTGCTGATTTCAGTTTTCTGTTCATCTTCAAACAAAACATCTTATGTTTCTTTCTCCACAGCAAGTTTCAGAAGCTTTGATTTGTTCTTTCCTCATCTCTAATACATCTTTCCTTAGTAACTTTGAAACCAATACATTTTTAAAAGCCTTTGGCTTTTGTTTTGCTTTTTAAAAGATCCAAAGCAAAACGCTCTTTATGAGCTTCCCCTCCCAGTAGTGTTTCACCAATATTTCCAGCGAGCTAAACACAAAACCGCCAACAGCAACACACAAACCTGGGGGTGAAGCTGAAGGCAGGCTCCAGAGACTGCAGATCCTGCTCCAGGGGCTCAGAGCAGCTCTCCCCTGGGACAGGCAGGGATGCACAGGGGCCTCAGCCCTTGGAGGATGATGCCAAGCCAAGTGCAGCCAAGCAAGAAGGAACTCGATGCACTGAAAGCTCAGTGTGAGCCTGGTCGCCAGGACTGACACAGACTCCACCAGTGGCTCACAGAGAGGTGGAGGAGGGGTCTCCGTGACCTGGACAGCTACAGCCACTGGCCATCCAAAAGAACTGCTCATGGCTTACCCCTTTTAATGCTGTGAGGAAAAGAGTTAATTCAACACACATTGATTTTAAAAAATAATAATAACCGAGTCCAATGAGGAGTTTGCAACACGTTACAGAGCTCCAGCAATCAAAGGGGGGAACCAAGTCTTTCACTGTCAAAAAAGGTTTAAAAAAAAAAAGAAGGAAAAAGAAGAGAGCAAATTTTTTTTTTTATCTGTAGAACATCTCAGGAATTTTCCCAACCCAGCCCTGTCACAGAGCCCCCCCACCTGTCCCCAGCCCCACCACCTCTGCTGCCCAAAACCCTCTGGGAGAGGCCACACTGCTGCCCTAAATCCCAAGCTGCAGCTCAAATCCCTCATTAGTGAGTGTGCCTGATGCTCTGTGGCACTGCTGCCTGCCACACACCTTGTTACCCACACTGATTTTTTAATCTTCGATGCTTTGTGAACTGGATAATTTTTTTTCCCAGTCACCATGTGATTGAAGCAGATGGATGGAGCAGAAGAAAAGCATCTCAGAGTGGCCAGCAACTAAGCTTAGCCATTTTCATAGCTGGTAAAAAGGAGAAAAAACCCAAACCCAAAGAATAGACCCTTTCTCTCCTTTGCTGAGATTTAAAGTCTGTTTCTATTGCAGTTTAATCAGGGGTGAGAAAGCAGAGGCTGGGTTCCAGCACAGCTCTTCAGGGAACCGTGGCCCATGTGTCAGAGCCAGACAGCAGTTTCCACTTGTTTCTTTTGAATCACAATAAATACAAAGCACTTTATAAAACAGTTTAAAAGAGGTAGCAAAAAAACCCAGGGAGTTGTGCTTAGGGCACGGAGGGCAAACGTGCCTTACTTCCTCTGCTTCCTAGACAGGGAGTCCCCCGGGGATCTTCATGCCAGGCAGCGCGTGTGGGGACACACCGGGAGGAGGATGAGCAGTCCAACAGCACTTCCAGCCTGGCAACATCACCCTCCCCATGCCCTTCCCTCCCCACCAGCTCCATGTGTCCCCTCCCTGCCAGGGCCCAGCGCTGGCAGGTGCCAGCTCTCCCCTCTGCCAGGCAGGAGCAGGGTTATGAGCACCCTGCAGGACACATATTCACAGCCACCCACTCCCTGACCCTCCCCATCAATCCCTGTGCCCTCGGCTCCTCTCCCTCAATCACCAGAGGTACGCAGAGCGCACAGCGGGGTAAGG
>VWZN01008387.1:0-42107 GCA_013396955.1 Regulus satrapa | reverse complement strand
CTCTGCCCTCAGCCCCCCAGCCCTGCCCTCAGCCCCTCTGCTCTCTGCCCTCAGCCCTGCCCAGAGCCCCCCAGCTCTCTGCCTGGGCTTGCTGCCTTCCTGTTTCTATCAGGCCTTATCACACTTAATTTTACTCCTTCTCTCACTAACTGCCCTCTCTCTCTTATCTCAGCTTCAGAGCCAATATTTTACTCTCCCCTTTTTTCTTCCTTATCACTATTTTTTTTTTTAATACTTTCTGCCTTCTGTGCTGGTCCCTTGCTCTCCTGCCATTTCTCTCTGTCAAGAGCTCTCCTCTCTCCACCACGGCTGTGCTTCCTGCACTGTCCCCTCTGCACACAAGTTTTTCCCCACATTTCTGCCTCCCTCCTCCCCTGGCAGGGTCTCATCCTGCTTCTACCACAGCGAGCAGCACACAGAAAGATGGAAGGAAAAAAAAAATCTTTGAGCTTTGATTCACTTTTCTTCTTTTTCCCTTCCCTCTCTTTCCCCATCCCCTGCCTTGTCCCTCTTCTTCCACTTCCACATGGGCTCTTCCAGCTGGTTTGCCATGAGACAGGGCAGGGACTTGGCAGTGCAATTCCTGCTTCCAGGCTTTTGCAGGACACAGCAGAGGAGAAGGGATTTGAGGTGCAGGGGCTCAAGGAGAGGAGGTGGCTGGGGGAGCAGCCCTGCTTCCCCTCTCCCTGGCCCTGCCAAGGTACACTCAGCTCCTCCAAGAAAAAGCCTATTGCTTTCCTCTCTTTTTCCTGGATCTGTATCTGCATGCTTATGATAGATTTACTGTGATTCTATCAGTTTATGATTAAAACTCATAAATTTTACTAGGCCTCTTTCTTATTTTCCATAATCCTCAGCATTCAAGGCAATCAAATTTTAACTGGGAAGCATGGGCTGTGCTGTTAGTCCCAGTGTAATGGGGAACGGTTCATTTCCCAATCCACCCCCATTACTGGTGGTACTAAAGAAATACTGTCCTGCGAAAGAGATTTTTACCCAATTCCCTTTAAAACAATGCCCTTACCTGAGAAAAGGATTAAAGGAACAACACAAACTGAACCACACTGTGCTCTGCCGCTGTGGTTTATTCCCATCCTGAGGTTTCCAAGCAGAGTTTCCCTGCAGATCTGGGAGGGTGCTGAGGGTCTCAGGGTGAACAGGGTGGCAGCTGTGGGTCCCTGTCAGCTGCTCCATGTCAGCTCCTATCAGCCGGCAGTGGGAAGCTCCAGCCCCTCTGCAGATTTCATCATGTGCCTGTTACGATCCAGGTAATAAGACATTTCATTCAAATGAGCAGATTTATTCCAGTGGCACTTTAATAACAAAATCAATTAAACTACACTTCCCAGCAGGGCTTTATCATATGCTGTTGCTACAGCATGTTGCCTGGATATAGTAAATTCTCTCCCTGAAATAAAGTGCAAAGTTTAGAAGACAGATGACATCATTTGCAGCACTAGTAGGATAATACCCTAATAAATCCATGGCTACCTGGACACTTCAGAGTTGTCATACACTGCACTCAGTGGCCACTGGGAACTTCCCAATGACAGTGAGAACTGGAAAGAGATCTTTGTGCTCCTGGGGCTCACAGTGTAGGAGCACAGGCTCAGAGCAGTGGGGGCATCCATGCACACAGCCCAGCCAGAGGAGAACATCTACATGGGAACATTGTGAACCTGGCTACCAGTGCAGGCTGCCTTATCTCCGGTGGCTCACTTTGACCAGGCAGAACAGTGAGCATCCAGCTTGCAGACCAGGCTGGCCTCTCCCAGAGAAGCTCTTCAGTGTCACCACCAAGCTAGCAAAATGATGGGACAGTCAGGAAAGGCTGCTGGTCCTGCAGGCAGCACCCTGGGAAAGGCAGCTGAGCAAGGAAGCGCCCACATGAGGGGGCAGCTGCTGCCCTGCCCAGTGCTGTGCTCCCCTCCATGCAGGATCCCACCCCTGAACCCTGTCCTGGCCTTTGTGGCTGCACTGGGCCATCCTCTCACTCCCTCCCAGCTCCAGCCCCCCTCCATCGCCACCTGCCGCTTCACAGCTGTTTCCCCTCTCATCACACTCCAGCACCCTGCCTGACACGAGATTATGCCTCTTCCCTCCCTCATCCTCCCAGACCATCATCCATCAGCTCTCCAAAGCCTGCCCTGCTCTCAGCCATTCCCATCTGCCAGTCAGCCATTTCCCACCAGCTCTCTTCTCCTCATCATCCCTTCAGCTTGTGCTTCCCGGGCCTATCAGTGTTCCCCAGCCTTGAGTGCTGTGAAACTAATTAGCTCGCTACAAAGACTGAGGAATAATTAGGGACTCCACTGAAAGCACAAAACTAGGGCATCTCGCCTTAAATAAACGCGAGCGAGCGTCTCCGTGCTCCGCTGGCGGCCACGATGGCTTCGGGCAGACGAGTACTCGGCTCCCCTTGGCTCCAGGCGTGTTCACCAGAGGTGCCTCTGCCTCCATCTCACCCTTTAGGCAGGTGCTTTCTGGGTTTTTTTGGCCCGTGTCCCTGCACCTAAAGCCAGCTCCTCCCCAGATCTCTACAGCTGGCCAGGCACTAATGCAAGCAGGCAGCATTCCTGGAGATGCTGGTGCTGCCTCCTCAGCAGTGCACCATCTCCATCTCTCTCTGGGGGAAAGCTAGAGCCAAGCACGGAAAACAGCAAGAAAAACATCAGTAAAATTTCTTTTTCAGTTGCCTCTGCTGGGTAGAAGAGAGGCTAAAACAGTCTTTCCCCTGGGCAGCTCCACAGTGATGGGCAGGAGCCTGCCCTGCCCCGTGCGGGAGCCCCTACAGACTGGGGTGAAACAAGAGGAGGATTTGGGAGCTGCACAGGTCCTTCTTCCTCACACACGGACCACGCTGGCGACTCCCCATGTGAGCACAAGGAAGTCCCTGCTGACACACACCCTCCAAGGAAATCCCTCTCCCTCCTGCCCCTACCAGGTAATGAACAGGCAATGAGAGTTGAAGGCAGCCCAGACTGAGGCGTCCCTGACCTTCAGCATTCCCTCCTCTCCTGGCACTGTGACCCATCCCTCCTCCAGTCAGTCTGTGCCTGAGGAGCTACACGCAGTTTTGGCACTTACTAATGATATTTAATAACAACCTGACACTCAGCCCCTGCATCTCACCCAGACACCTGAGGCAGCCTGGTAATGTCCTCAGCCATTTGAGGAGGAGCAGGGGAAGGTGCAGCGGGGCTTGGGGGAGACAAGCCTTGCTTTAAGCCCTCTGAAAGAGCCTCTCCAGTTCCTGCTCCCTTTGAACCTGCTCAGTGCAGGCTGAGCAGCTCCTCCTGGCCTCGCCCGTGAGGAATGCTGGTGGCCAAAAGGACAAGTTCTCTCCTTAGGGACCAACCACCAAAGGATCTCATGGATACTCTGGCACTTCCCACAGAGCCACAACCCCTTCCATCAGGGGTCCTATGGCCTCAAGGGTTTGGTTTGTTCTTCTTGGGGTTTTCTAGTGCCTCAGATCCCCGGCCACAGAAGGGGCAGGGAAGGAGAAGTGGGAAAGAGGGTCCTAACCTGGCAGGCTACATCAAACCAACCCTCATCTGGTTGCATCCTGTAATGTCCTCATGCTCCTGCTTGCAGCAGGCAGTGGGGCAGTGGGTGCCACCCCCAGATCCTGCTTGCTGCCACCAGCGAGGTGCATTTACTCAGCACACCCAGCACTGAGCATATAAATTTACACTGCAAATGCAGCTCTCTTTTCTCCAGCCCTGAAGGGTTAAGGATCTGCAGAGAGCAGGTGAAGCCAGGCAGTACAGGCAGGCTTGGATATGCTGTATCTGCAGCCTCAAATGGACTGGAGCAGCTGCTCCCTTCTCCTGGGTGGCTGCTTTAAGGGACAATGCCTAGGTCACCACCCGTCCCTGGACCTGCCTTTTCTTTCTCTTTTCTTTTTCCCAGGGCTCACGAGTGTTGACTATTCAAACAGGTGAGAATTCAGGACAAAAAGCACGAGAGATTCAAACACCTTGATCTAAGAACCCTTCCCAGACTGGCGAGGTAGCTCAGCACCGCCTGCTCCACAACAGCTCACTGGCCCACTGCAACCTGCTCCACAAACCACAGGGGAAGAGACCCAGAGCTTTTAAAATTCCCCTGCTTCTCTCTCTGTGTACCTGGATAGCATATGTTCACAGCCACCGAGTCTGCTCACAGCACGTAAATCCTCTGTGGCAGTCAATTTTGGGATAAAACCTCCACCTATGCCACATCATTCTGAGAGCAGAGGCAGGGCCAGGCTGCTTGGTCTGGAGGAAAGCCCCTTGGTTCTGCACCAGAGGAGTGCCTGGGCATTGCTCCAGCCTGGCAGAGGGCTGCCACCAGGCAGAAAGGAGCAAGAGTGGATGGGGAATGGGCTGCAGGCCCTGCAGCCCCCTCTAGGGCAAAGCCCTCTGACAGGAGGCTCTCGAAGCCAACCTGCCAGTGTCTCCACATGGCTCCAGGTGCAGGGGACGGAGCATTCAGCCAAAGCTGGCAGCATTCTTCAAAAGCAGAAAGGTGATGAGGAAAAAGAGACATAAAATCACCTCAGACAATCTTGCCCAAGGACAGAAGGATCCCGCTCTGGCATCTTTCAAGGAGGATGGGAGGTGCCCTGAAAGTCTGAGATGGGTTGGGATCCGTGTGGAACCGGAGGTTTCTTCTGGCACAAGGCCCTCACAGATGGATGCTCAAGGCAGCAAACAGACAGATGTCTTTATCCTGCAGTGCAAGTGGAGCTGTTCTTGTCTTTCAAACACACACCTAATCATTTTTAAGATCTCTGCCTCAGAACTATCTTTTTGATAAAACTAATCACAGGCTTAAATTGCAGATAAACACCCGATATTAAAAGAACGGTTTGAAAGGGAGGAAAGGGGTAGTTTAACGGTGCTCATTTTCCCTGCTTTTCTACAGCACACATCTTGGGCTATTTAACTGTAGAGCTTATGGAGCTTCATTGTGACAGCTCTCTTTTCTTTCAGATGTGGCTTCTACAAATGTTTCCCCCGGTTTCTTTGCCCGCTCTGCCTCTGTTAGGCGAATCATTGCAGCAGCCACTGTATCTCCAGCTGAGCCTAAAAAGCAGGCACGCTAAGAGCTCTATGAACACAGACAAAGGAATCAACCTGGTGCTTAGAAGGCTGGACCCAAAAGCATCTACACAGGGAATGAGGGACTCACAGGTGCCTGTGAAGGATCTGGGCTATAATAGCTCAACAAAGAAGAGAAGCTAAAAAAAATAAAAATCAAAGCTTCAAGAGGCTCAAGAGGCCGGCTGAGGACAGAGGTCTGTGCCCACAGCTCTGCCGGCCCTTGTGCTACCGGCCAGAGGGATGGAGCTGCTGTTGGGCTGGCAGGAATGATCCAGCTCTAGGTGCTTTTAAGCACAACACAATCCAGGCTCACGCTGGCTTCTTCTGCTCTGCAGGGAACAATGGCTTTGATCAACAGAAGATTGCCAAGTTAATTGTAATGATATTCTAATAAAGCTGGGGAGATTAATTACGGCTCTTTATCAGCGCTGGCCCTCTGCCAAGGGTTGGCAAAATTGTTTGCCTCTGTTTCTTGTCATTTGAATTTAGGAGAAGAAAGGAGGAAGTTGGGCGCCTTGTTTTCCTGCAGCAATCAGGAGCGTGGCCTCGTGCCCTGCTCACGCTCACAGCTCGCTGTGCTGACGAAGGGGAGCGGGGGGGGGCACGCAGGGAAAGCAAATGGAGAGCGACAGAGCAAACCAATTAGACATGATGCAGCACAATTACACTCCTAGTCAATAAGTGGGCTGGTGCAGAAAAGCACAAATGATGACGTGCAGACCACAGACGTTGCTCCACTGTGGGCAAAGCCGAGGCGTGCTGCACCTTCTCAGGCTGGGGGAGACGAGACACGCACACACAGTGCTTGGCAGGAGGGCTCACAGGAGCAGTGCTGACAGCAGGCAGAAAAGCCTGGTGGCCTTCATTCCTGCTCACAGCACACTCCAGCACAGCAAAGAGAGTGTCCAGAGAGCAGCCAGAGCCCTGCTAACTGGCCTTGAGGAACAGGAGACTCAAACCCTCCTATCTCGCTTGACAAACAGCTCTTCCTTCCAGGGAAGATTTAGCAATGCCCAGGCAGGTGAGAGACAGAGCTGCAGAGGAATGATCCGGGCTGGAAGGCAGCAGATCAATCAGGCAGAGCTGCCTGTCTCACTCATGGAGAAGGGTGAAGTGGCCTTTCCTGCATCTGGCCGGCACGAGATACGCTGGTGGAGCAGGCTGTGAGCGAAACCAGGGGAGGAAAGGTGCTCCTCACACAAACCAGAGAGCCGAGGATTCGCCTACTTGTTTCTCAGCAGGCAACAGAGCAGCACCAGAAACTTCCTAGTGCTGGGTCAGGTCTTGCAGCTTTGAGGAGGAAACATGCCACCATGTAAGCCACGGCTGCTCCAAGGGCAGCCATGGGACACGCAGCCCATCCAGAGGTATTTCCCTGGACAGCTCTCGGAACTGCTCCGCTAGCATGGCTACAGCTTGTGAGCCATGGAGACGGACTGGAGTCGAGATGAAGATTTTAAGTATGATTCCTGCCAAATGGAATGTATCCAGGTTTTATGCACCTGAGAGGTGGTCTGGCAGGACCAGCCCCGAATGGTGCCTGCTCTCCCTGAGCAGCGGGGCTGGCACGTGGCACAGTGCAAGCCCAAGTGATTCATCCAGGCTGAAAATGCGGCAAGAGTAGCAAGGGAGCACCAACTTCCACGTGCAACACGGCACTGACAACCTCTGGCTGCTTTTCCAAGCGCACTGAGCCCTTCTTGCCTGTGCAAGGACCAGAACATGACAGCAACATCCTCCCTGTGCTGAACCAGAGGACTCAGAGCAAGGTCACAGCAGCCTAAGAGCAGGGTCCGTGTTTTGTACCAATCCTGATAACAATCCAGATAATTCTGTAGTGTCTGCAATGACCCATAAAACTGTCTCACACCCGAAATGTTTGCTCTGACTGAGAGGAAAAATTGCTGATCTCAATACTTTTTTCCTGGAACATGACAGAAACAATTACTCATTTCAGCTTTTTAAAGACTATTAAGTTCGGCAAAATGTCGCTCCAGGGGCAAAAAAATGGGAAAAAAAAAGTTTCAAAATAATTTCAAAACCATACTACATTTGTTTTTTTTTTAAGATAAAGAAACTCCAGTTTTTCTATTGCAGCACAAATCCTTACCCTGAATCAGTTTATCTTAAATACAAAGAAACAAACAAAACATTAAGAGAACAATTGCCAAGATGAACAGCACCAGAAAGCCAAGTGTTGTAGAACCTTCCATCACAACCTTCCATCCCAAGAAAACTTGTTCTTTTATACAGATTCTGGGCTACAAAAGTATTAAGCTTAAGACATTTCTTAAGAAGAAAATCTAACTTCCAGCTGCCTGGAGCCATTATCCCTGCCTGCAAAGGGTCTGGTGGCGGTCCCTCTCAGGGGGCCAGGGACAGCACCACCGCTCCGGCAGGCACTACCCAAGATTCCCCATAAATAAAATCATCTGCACTGGCTCCCGTGTTCATTTCACAGGCGGCTGCTCTGCTGACAGGTTTCACACGCTGCTACTGTGTCTTGTCAGCTTTATACTCTGAGGCCAACGCCAGCTCACCAGCTCTGATGTATATACATAAAAATAAACGGCTCAGAAACCCCAATAAAGTGACAGATAACATAATAGGACCCGGCTTCAGAAAATAAGCTTGTTTATGGAACCTCTGTACCTCCAAATTTGATTTATGCCACGTGGGCTGCCTCTTGGCAAGGGTTTGGGGAGCAGGGCTTCCTCGTGCTCGCTTGCCATGGGCAGTGAGGGGGCAGTCACTGGTTAGGAGCTGCCTTTAGGGCTCCTGCTCTAAGACTGGCAGCATTAGTGTCAGGGGCAGAGAGCAGAGCTTCCCGCGGGATTTGGTTGATGTGTTCTTCCTCCAGCTCCTACAGGTGCTCCGCATTTCTCCCACAGGCTGCCTCCGTCAGGTCCAGTACCTGCCCACATCAGGGAAGCTCTCCTTGTCCTCTCTGACCCCCTTAACTCACCTCCTTGTGCTTTCTGGGCTTGCCCACACTGTCTGCAAGCTGGAGGTGGCTGCTCAGGGCTCCAGCAGCTGACAGAGCACACGAAGTTAAAGCAGACAGCGCCTAAAGGAGACCGTGTGGGCTTCAAAGGGGAGAGCTCCTGATGGCACAAGCAGGTTCTCCTGGTAGCCCCTTTGCTCTGGGCTGCAGATGGTCTTTATTCAATCTCTTTCTCAAAGAGCCTCCTTGCAAACAGGGATAATCCTTCATTTGATGTTTGCTCCCTTGGATATCACTGTTCACAGCAAGCACTGCAATTTGTGTTTATTCTTGCCAAGCCATGTTTATTCTTGAGCCGCTTTGATTGTTACAGTGAAAGCTGGGACGGCTCTTTCAGTCAAAGTGCCTGTTTCCAGGGGGCTAATAATGAGAGACTGTCAGTCTGGAGGCACAAGGGAAAAGATTGCAGTCCCTCCTCTCTCAACAAACAATCAGCCTGTGCCAGACCCCACGCTTCGCTCTTCTCAAGCTTTGATATGCAGCCGGGAGATCCTTTGCTCCAGCCTGGAGTGGAAGTGCCAGTGGGACACCAGCCCCAGCACCGCTCCTGCACAGGGGCAGAGACTCCCAGAAAAGCTGCAGGCACGCAGTGTGTAAATGCCATGAGACCTGGGGGCTTGGCAGCCCTGTGCCCCATGCCTGGCGTGGGGTGAGCCCTGCTGGGACAGACACATCAGAGCTGCTGGCCCAGCAAAGCATTTCAGAGCCAGCCACGGGCACAGAGTTCCTGCTGCAGGGGTGGGTCACGGGAGTTCACTTCCATGTCCTAGCCCGTGCTGGCTTCACCCTGTCACTGCACTGCCCCACACGGAGCAGACCCCTGGCTAAATGCTGCCAAGCACGGACAGCACCTGGAGAGGAAGAATTCCCCTGCAAGATGCAGGATCACACACACAGACCTGCCACAGCACAGCAAGGGGACCTCTGCCTCGTGTGACAACCACGTGGCTCCTTATCTCCTTGTTCCAATCTCCAGGCCCTCATACCATTCAGATTTTAATCAAACCTTACATTATGCTGTCATTTGTCTGGGGCTTACTACTAAGGAGGGCTGTGGGGGAGGTTTCCCCTCAAATTAAATAATTAACATGTTTTTCTCAGGCTAAATAATTTTAATTTTCCCCCCCAGCAGACCAGTGGCTATAAATATTTAATACATTGCTTGCTTCACTGCATCCAGTGTGTTGCCATTTTAGAAATCATTTTATTGTGTGTATTTTTCTTCTTTTAATTACAGTCGCCCGGTATCAGACCACTTCAATAAATAATTAAAGGCAGGGGGGAGACAGGGCAGCCAGGATGCTTCAGGAGAGGTGGGCTGTGCTACCTGCATGGAGAAACAGGAGTGGAAAGAAGGGATGCATCCCATCCTGGCAGCCACCCTTGCTCCTGCTTGGTGCTGACCCCCACCTCAATGCCGCAATCTGATTTGGGGCTACCAAACTGTCACCTCTGGAAAGGACACGGTGCTTATCCAGTGGCATCCCTCCCTGGCAGGGGCCAGCAGCAAATGCCAGGGGATGGGTGTGAAAGCTGGCCAAGCGTGCGCTGATCCCTCCCCAGGACGCTCCTCCAGCCGCCGGCAATCTGCGGCTGACGGACTTCCTGAGTTAGGCATCCTAGCTCTCCTTTAAAAGCCCTCAATGGATTTATTTTTATTTTCTTCCAGGAATTTCTTTAATTACAAGGATAGCCCGAGCACTTCTTAACTGTTCCCTGTCCAAACCAGCCACTGATTTCCAGGTAGAAGTGCCGTCCATGCCTGCAGTGATAGGTGGGCTCCTGGTGATGCTGGGTGCAGCCAAGGGGGAGATGTGGGAGCAGAGGTCAGAAACTCACCCCCCATGCTGTTACAGGCTGGAGAGATCCTGCTGGCCAGATCCTGCTGTCCCCACAGCCACCAGCTCACGGCCCCAGCAGCCTGGCAAGGAGAGAGTTATCAGCTCCTGCAGCCGCCACCGCAGCCAGCCTGGTGAATGGCATTAGCAAAAATGAATAGGAATACAACGTGAAGCTAATAGGATCTGAGGGGAGCTCCTTAGACAAGTTGATTTCCAAATTGGACTGACTTTAACCTCACATAAATAAAAATGAACGCTTATAAAATATGGTGGAAAAATCCATAAGGGCAGATGAAGGCATTGATGCGTTTTTCTCTCCCTCCTGCACTTGCAGTACACAGCGGGGCTCTATGTGCTGCTTCCCTGCTCCACAGTAGTCCAGGTACGTTGTGTCTGGGGCCAGACTTGGTCTGCAACTGCAAATTCTGCCCTGAGGTGTACAGGGAGGTTCACCAGCAAGGTTCAGGACCAGGAAAGTTCCTCTGGGCCACCACCAAGCACAGCGGAGCAGATATCAAGCAAGATGGGGCAGGGGCTCAGCCTGCCCCCCATCAGCACTGGGTGCACAAACCCAGCACAAAGCCAGCTTCCACGCCCTGGCTGCTAGAGAAGGTCCTTCTCCAATATCTGACACTGCTTCTCACTAAACCCAGAAGGACATAACATCTCCACCCAGCCTGCCAAACCCAGCTTGAATTCACCCCTGCTTCCACAAAGCATGGCAGCAGGACGGGCACACATCTCACGGGCACAAAGCCAGGAGGGTCACAGGAGCTGGTATTTCTTTAGGCAAACACTGCCCAAAAAAAGGTCCTGCTCCAAGGTCTTTAGCCTAGGCAGGTGATGGAAGAACAGCAAGAGGAAACAGGGTCACTGCCTGATGAACAGGTGGTTCCCACACTTGCACCCAAGCCATTGTCATCAGTTTGGGACAGGACCTGGCAAAGGAGAGGCTCCTCTTCTTGTTCAAAGAGGAGCTCCCAGAGGCACCGGAGCAGAGAGCTGGGGGACAACGGCGAGTGCTGGCAGAGGCTGTCACCAGAGGGTGAGTGACAGTGAGAAACCACGTGTGGAAAGGGACTACAAGGTTAACAGCAAAGAAAGCTGTGAAAGGGCTGGAGAGCAGAGACAGGTAACTGCTGTTTGCCAGCAGGAATCAGCAAAAACAAGTAAAGCATGGGTGACACGAGCAAAATGACAGGCGCAGAAAATGATCCTTGCAGCAGAGCTCTGAACAGGCAGGAGTGGGAGAAGATTGCATTTGTCAAGGCCGGAGAGAAGGATGTTGAAGGAATTGAGCCGTGAGATGATGACACTCTGGATGAGGGTTTTAGCTGTACCTTAGCAAGCTGAGGTGAGGGAATGAGGCAGCAGAGCCCCCTCCACAGGCAGCACTGCGCTCAGGAGAGGGCAACCCTCAGGTACCCGTGCGGTGCTTGCGATGCTGAGATCCCAGCCCAGGCAGAGGATGGGCTCTGAGGAGCTGCCTCTGAACCAAATCATCTTACTGGCATTATAAAGGTCTTCAGACAGACAAGGGAAATGAAGAGGTACAGAGAAAACCAGGAAAGATGATCTGGGTTGTCAAGGGAGGACAGGTCTTCAAGAGATCTGCAGGGTAAGAGAAATGTTTTGCCAGTGTGGAGCTGTTGCCAAGGAGAGCTTATCAAGTATCAGGGAAAGCAAGGCACAGGGCCAGCCCTGCAGGGAACCAGAGGACCAGAAATGGCCAACAGTCACTGACAGCACACCCAGAAACCTCCAGGAACTGGGGGAAAGAAAGGGGTGTGCGAGGTAAAAGGGAAAAAAAACCCCAAGCCTGTCTGGAAGGGAAGATCAAAGGGGAAAGAGGTGGGGAATCCCAATGAACGGAAGAAGTCACTGCATCCCCTCTGCAAGCTCAGCCAGGCCCTCCACAGGCACCAGGTGAGAGGCATCAGGAGCTAAAGCCCCAAACCAGCCAGCTCTGAAATGCTGATCACAGCAGCAGCTCCCCTATAAAAAGGGGTCTGGCATCCTGAAAATAATGTGGGCAATAACAAAGAGGAACAACCTTAAATATCCATTTCCTCCACATAAATAACACGGTCTATAACTCTGGCTTTACATGTAAATATTTACAGGACAGAGAATCTACAAAAGAGAAACAACTTCTAGGCTGCTTGGGACAGAGACGAGGAGTTTGGAGAGCCCCTCCTGCCCAACATAAGCAAGGTCCCTGGAAAAGAGGAATGGCTCCAGGGATTTGGGCGACGAGCTGACACTGGGAGCCGTGTGCCCCTCCGAAAGCACAGGCACTCACTCATTTGGTGCTTTTCAGATCTCTTCTCTGCCGCCACACGCCAGCTCGGAGCTGGTTGCACGCAGGACCTGATGCTCACAGTGGGCTTTGCTGACAGTCAGGATCCATGGAAAAAATGCAAAGCTTTCTGACCCATTTCAGGAATGAACAAAAACAACCAGCCCAGACCCATGTATTAAATCCTCCAAGGTTTCTGTGGCACTGAAATTCAGGCTCAGAGCAACTTTTTAGGAGTAAGGAATTCCCGCTGTGTCCCTCCTCTGCACTCATCGCTCATTATCCTCAGTATGGAAATTTTTCCCAGCATTTCCAAGAGGTGCTTTGAGCTGTTTTCAGCTCAAAACGTTCTGTGCAGCGAATCCAGATTGGACTTGGTAGGCAAGGATAACAGGAGGCTGCAAGCAGGAACAAAAATCCCTCACGACACACATACAGCATAAAGACGCCTCCAGCCTCCAAGGATTTACCACTTTCAGTCCAGAACTCGCAGCCTTCTCCTGAGCTTTTCTGGTCAAGTTTGATTGAATCTGGCAGCGTGAGCCAGTGCAGGATCGGGGCTTTGGGGAGGAACACGTACACCCAGGAGCTGGGGAGCACTGCAGGACACAGCAGGCACCCAACTCACCTCCCCTGGTGTGGCCTGTCTGATCTGACACAAACGCACAAACGGGTTCTTCTCTGGAAACACTGTCACGGCTATTCCAGAAACAAAGGACAATTACAAGGGAAGAAGCCTCCCTGTGCCCAGGGGAAATCAGATCGCTGCTCTCATGCTTGGGCTGTGTCCTCCCCACGTGCTGGGAGGGACGGTCTGCCCACGGGCCCGCTCAGAGCTTGGACAAGTCCCCAGCCCTCTCGTAGGGCACCGGGTGCACGACAAGGACTCAGAGGGGTTTCACAGCAGGCGCAGGCAGGGACAGGCACATAGATGGACAGGGCAGATTGGGATGAAGGCAAGGGAAACTGTTCATAAAAGTGATGGATTTACCTGTTCTCACCTCTCCACCTTAAAATTCAGGTTTCAAATCCAAAGACATACAGGTCAAATTTGGAGACAAGCTTCAGAAAAAATAAGTGAAAATGAACATTTCAGCCCTTGCTTATTGTCCCTGGATGTTTCTAAAATAGAGCGCTTTTCACTGAGGAAGTGAGCCAGCATGCACAAACAAGAAGGAAAATGAAATGACCCCAAACAAATGAAATGGATTTTCATGGTTTGTTTCTTCCTCCGGGTCCGTGTGAGGAGAAAGGGATCACTGTCAGTCTCCCAGAGACATTCTTTTAACTGTTCTACTTCAGACACCGCACTGAAAATCTGAATTATTCAGAGAGCTCTAATTGCAGCTCCGAGGTACCCTTCCCCTCCCCGGTACAGCACCACACTGGGCACAAACTGCTGTTTTTCTACTGCTTTCCTAAGGGATGCAGGCTCTAGCCAAAGCCAGAGATCATCGTGTACCTATTCCCAACAGCACATCCCCCTGGGAGAAGAGGGTTCTGCAGGCAAGCGTGCGCAGGTCTGGACATGCGCGTAGGAACTTAGAGGGACGGGGGAAGCACAAGAAATAATGAATCCCCCTGCACTCACTAAGTCCAAACAAATAGACTGAACTGGGAGCCTGATTTGCATTAGTTTGATTGAAGATGTAATTTGCTGCTGAATAAATGTGGTTGCATCCAAATCAAACCTTTAGTCCCTCAGACATTATAACTCTTTCCTCTCTTCCCTCAGGCTTTGCCAACCTTTAAGGCTGACCAAGGATGACGCATTACAAGAAGGAATGAACTTAAATAAGAGAAGGACAAGAATAGATTATAAGGAAATACTTTCCATAAGGAAGGAGATGTTTAAAAACACCTTAGAGGAAAGGTGCCATTGCTAGAATGATGACAGCCAGCCCAGCCTCACCTCAGGATTATGGAGGTACTGACACACACGGAGCTGGCCCTACACGCCAAGGGGCTGGGGCTTTCTTTTTCTAGCAGCCTCCTACCTGCTTGGAGCACTTTCTATCTACCAGAGCTCCCCTTAGTGCGTCCCACAGGTGCCCAGCAGTGTTGGCAGCTCTCCTGGTGCCACAATGTCACCACGGCAGCTCAAAGCAGGGTAGGTGACATCCTGTCCTCAGGGCAGCTGGGACACGTGCGGGTCTCAGTCAGCGCACCTTGCTAGGATGGGCCTCCGATAGAAATGGGAGCTCAAATTTAAACCCCTCCAAATTGGGAAGCGTTTCCCAGAGCTTTCAGGAACTTAGAGCCTTGTCCCTGCTACCTCTGTTCCAGTAAAGCCTGGTGAGATTCAGAGCTTTCCTCCTCTGCTCATCACAGCTGCCCTGCTGCCAGAATTGACACTTGGACGCCTTCCTCAGGCTATTGCTGACTGGGTGAACCTGCTCCCCGTCACACACCCGCTGCAAGCTGAGCTCCCTCACTTGTTCTTTCCTCCCAATCCTGTATTTATGAGATCACTCCGTGGTCCCTCTCAATCGCTTGGGCAGCCTTGGGCACACTGCAGCTATCAGAGCAGCGAGTCAGCTTTTCAGGCAGGGAGCAAAGGAGAGCCAGGGCCCAGGAAGGACAGATCTACTGGGCAGCAGCCCCAGTAATTTACTGGGTGCCAGCCCCATCCCAAGGGACACCGCAGTTGTTCTCTGCCTGCCCCCAACCCACAGCACAGCTTCATGCAGCTATCGGGCAGTGCGGTGCTGAGCAGAGAAAACAGATCCAGTACAAAAGGAAGGAGAAAACAGTACAAAGATGAAAAACTGGGCATTATAGCCAGGGAGGAAGTTACTTACTTGTCACTGAACAGGTTTTGGCTTTGCACTGAAGCCATGTTTTGAACACGCACCAGGGACAAGCATCTCCTGGGCATGAATTCTTCCCTCTGCATAGGCCTCGCTGCTCCAACCACAGCTTCCCTGTGGAATGCATCCCTGGTAAGAGTAAGGATGCTCACAGCCTCAATTTATGTGAGGGAAATCCATCACAAGGCACGAAAGCCTTTCATTGAGGACAATTTGTTGCCGGAGTTATAAACAGAGGCGCTGGGAAGCCAGTTGTCAGGCCAGGATTGGCAAGGTGGAGAGGACTGCCCCTGCCAAAGGGAGGAGAGTTACCTAATGAACGCTAACTGGGCAGGGGGGGCTGCAAACAGCACGGCTGGGCGTGGGGGAAAGGAGGAGGCAGGGGTGGGCAGCCTTGTGCCTCAGCGCTGCTCGTAGCCTGGAGTCATCACTCAAAAGCAAGGACCATGGTGCAGGCAACGCCAAGGCCAGAGGAAGGGAGAGAAGCAAAGATTGATTATCCCATAAATCAATCGCCAGGCACTGATTACAAAATAAACCACCGGGGCAAAGGTCAAGTGCTTTGTTATATCACCCAGCCCACAAGATTTATTTACCCCTTGGGCCATCCGTCCCTCTGGCCATCTATTACCCGGAGCTGCAGCCCACGGACGCAGCCAGCACAGCCCTGCAGGCAGCAGCACAGGGCTTAGAAATCAGCTCAGCACCAGGCAGGTACAGGCGCTGATCCTGTGGAACCTGCAGAGCCACACGGACAGCCCTGGGAAAGCTGAAAACCAAGCAGTCCAGCCCTGCTGCAGGCAGCGGTGCAGCTGAGGGCGCTCACCAAATCCTCCATCAGCACCAGCCCCCCGGAAGAGAATCGGTTCTCCACACTGGGAAGATCAGAGGGATGTGGTCTCCTCTGGAAAGATCCATCAGGCCTGGCTGTGGCCACCATGAAGAGACTCCCATGGCCACTCAGGGTGCACTTGGCCTTTTCTTTCTGGGCCCCAGGAAAGACCAAACACTTTGAGAAAACCAGCAGCTCCCCAGCAGCCAAGCAGGGCCTCACTCCAAATCAGATCTGTACCCAGCCAAGCTTTCCATGCCCATTTCCACCATCTGAGATCCACATCCTTACAGGGAGAACTGCAGGGAACGTCTTGTAGCACTCAACTGGAATTCAGCCTAAAAAACTTTATTTTTTCCCTCCCTTCCCTCTCTAACTTCATATTTTAAACACAGGCAGCAATAAGAGGAATTCCTGGGAGTATTGTTCATCTGTTTCCCATAAGCTGCTTGTCACTGACCATGAAAAAATTTTTCAGTCTGGCTCCCAAAATATAAAAACCCTAAAATGGACATTTTTGGGTCCTTCGCAGCAAGCCGAGGAGAACAACGTCAGAGCTGTATGATGTGTGTGTGTGTGTGTACTCGGAGGGTGGCACAGAAACCTCCCGGGGAGGAGGCGAGGTGCCAGCCCGTGTGCCGTGGGCAAGGAGCCTTCTCCCGCCTCCACCCGCACAGCCTGGCCCGGCCTGTTCCCCCTCAGGGATGTTCCCAAGGACCCCGAGGCTGTCACCCCATGCCCCTGCACCACGGTGCTCTGCCAGAATGGCTGCTGCCGTTGGCACTTGCCTGGGAGTTTATTTTTCTCTCCAAAGCGCTGAATGTTTTGCCTTCTATTTTAGCCCATCTGCCGGCAGAGAGTGGAGGCTCCAGCTCATGGGCTCGACCACATGTCCCCACAAGGCACGAGGGCCCCCACTGCACAGAGGGGACAGCTGAGGTGATGAACTGCAACGCACAAAATCACAGACTGGTCTGGGTTGGAAAGGACCTTAAGCACCACGCCATCCCAACCCCTGCCACGGGAAGGGACACCTTCCACTAGAGAGGTGGCTCCGAGACCTGTCCAGCCCGGCCTTGGACAGTTCCATGCTCCCAGCCCGACGCCAGCCAGTGCTGGAACCAGACTGACCTCGGTGATTTCCCCGTGCTGGGAACAGCCCCCACAGACACCTCCTACCCCAGGCTGGAACTCATCTACCTTTTGTAGGGCATCTCATGGCCCCGCCAGTCCCTGCACTGCTCCTGCTGATGTCTCCCTCCCAGGAAACTCAACCACCGCTCAACCTCAACTGTCTCCAGCTTGAAAACACCAGGCATCCTCATTCCCGAGAGCTGACTCCCAGCTCCGCTTCTCTGAACTGCAAAAACCATCCGCAGTCCTCCAGGACAATCCTGTGTCCCGGCAGGATCAGAAAAGCACAAGGGTCTGTGGTTATTTCATTGGCCCCAGCTTCCCTGAGGAAAGCAGCGCTCTAGGGGAGAAGTCCCAGCAGTGCAGAGATGGGCTTCTCTACTGGGAGCTGTGCTGATCTCGGGAATCCCATTTCCCCCTCCATAGGTAGGCTCCTCGGGGGATGGTGCTCATCTCCAGAGCTCCATTCTCATCCACAGCCACCACCTTGACCTCGGTGGGAAGGGTGTTAGAGGCAGCCAGTCCCTCCTGCACTCTTCTCAAGGAATCCAATGGCAAAAATATATTATTCCAAGCACTCGTTCCTGAAGGCTTCTGCAAATCCCTTGAAGTCAACAGTATATTACTTTTAGGGCTTGGTATGTCTCTCCTTTCCCTCAGGGGCTCTGACCTGCATGGACATCCATCACTCCTATCGCTTGGCCCAGCTCCACGCTTCAGACAGCGGCAACAAAACCAGGTCAGGGTGAGGCAGTTATATTCCCAATCCCTCCCTCTGCTCCCTCCTGGCAGACTTAGAAGTTCAGATTTAATCTGAAAGAGGGAAGATGGAGAGGAGCCTCAGCAGCTGCAGTTTCTGTAAATGTCAGGATAAGGAGATCTTAGCAAGCCTTAATACACTATGCAAATCCTCAGAGTATGACCGTGTGCTACCAGGGCTTTTTATTCCCCTCCAAGGTAATTGGAGAGACAGGGATTAAAAAGAGGAGTTGCCACAGAACTGGCTGGTCCCTCTGCTTTACCAGCTGTGGTTTATGAGAAATATTGGGACATACAGGCAACGGGGCCTGTGAAGACCTCCAGGCAGAGGAGGTGTTCTCCTAAAGGGCACTGGCCAAAGACTTCTGCCTGCATAAGGCCCTTAGAAAGTGTCCAAAGGAGCTACAAAGGTGGAGAAGGGTCTCGAGGGGGAAGCCATGAACCGAGTGGCTGAGGTCCCCTGGTTTGTTCAGCCTGGAGAAAACTGAGGGGACACCTCACTGCTCTGGGCCTGCAGCATTCTCACAAGGGGCTGGCACTGACCTCTGCTCTCTGTGGCCAGAGACAGAAGCTGAAGGAAAGGCTGGAGCTGCGCCAGGGGAGGGTTAGGTTGGATATCAAGGAAAGACTCTTCTCCCCAGGGAACAGGCACGAGCCCACGGCTGCCAGAGCTCCAGCAGAGTTTGGACAACGCTCTGTGCACAGGGCAGGAGTGGGGGGGTGTCTGTGCACGACCTTGTCTGAGCTGGACCTTGAGGATCCTCGTGAGTCTCTTCCAACTCAGGATGTGCCTTGATTCCCTGCTTTGGAGGATATTTGGTGCATGTGCAAGGGGATGAGAGATGCATGCATGCATTTGGCTGAAAGTGAGACTGTGCTCCATGGAGACAGGAGAAGGCACTGAGTGGTGTCCACACATGGAGCTCTGTGCTCCTCTTTCTACAGCTGTATGTTTACATTGCTCTTTTCCTCTACATGCCCTTTTTTTTTTTTTTTATGGATCGGGAAAGCTCCATCACTTTCCTTTCCTGTAATGATGTTGACCTGATTAAAATTTTTATTGGATTTTACAAAATAATTTCATACATACTGTTCCCTGGAGCACTGCAGGGTGGAGGGAGGCAGGGCAGAGAGAAAGAGAGAAGATAGCATTAAGAATAAGGTGGAAAAGGAAAATATTTTATTTTACACTGAAATGATGTTTTCTGAATGAATAATAGATTAGAAATATCTTTTTTTTATATAGTGCTCTTACAAGTGCCCCTGCAACATGCAGTCATGAAAACATCACCACTTGAGCATTTTCAACCTATTTCAGTAAAAAAAGCTTTGCCTTCCTCCAGCTCCTAACCCTTTCCACCAGCTCTCAGCAGTAAGCAAGCTGTGGTTAAGGGGTTGCCAGCACCTGGGGGACAGGCAGGACCACAAGGACAGACCCTCCTGGACATCCTTCCATCAACCAGCCCAGAGCATCCCCTCTAGTCTGAGCCCTGCTTTGACCTGATGCTTTAAGGTAAGCACACTCCGTGGAGGCAGCCCACAGCCCCTCTCCTGTGGGGATGGTCCCAGGGACTCCGAAGAGCTTCTCACTGATGAAATCACAGGTCACAACCAGGGCACACATGTCAGGCTCTTGTCGCTGGCCTTGGCCAGTGAATGAACCTGATGTAGCCCAGGGAGCTCGTGGAGCAGGGCAGACCCTGGGAAGCCTGGGACAAATGAAACATCAGTTACAAAGGAGGGTTTGAAAGCAGTGCTTCTCTTGCCATTTTAGCATTTTACTGCTCTTTTCCTTCCTTGCCAAGACAATGCCCTAGCACTGCTGTTTCAGGCATAGAATTCCTACGGGTGTTTCACTCTGATCCCTAGAAAGAAACTGGGTCTTTGCTGTATGAAGAATGTCATGAGGATGATTTAGTTACCCAGTTCCATTTTTATATATTTAAACTAGATAGGAAGCCCCTGGCCCACGGCCTCACAGTTGCCTTCCAGAGGAAGGCAGGCACTCCTGCCACAGGCAGCTTTGCACCCTAGATCCCAATATCATTAAAAAAAAAAGAATTTGCTTTTCAGGGAGCTCAACATTTGCTTCCATGTCCTTTCAAGAGTACCCCCACAGGGCTGGCTTGTTTGGAAATTTAGTTTTCCTGGTGGATTCTTATGAAATAAATATTACAGTGCTGCATCAGGGGCTCATCAGAACCCCCCAAGCAGCAATAAGTCTCTGAGCTGAACGTGATGCCAGTTTAGTCTCAGAGGACAGCAACAGAGCGAAGCCAAGGTGAGAGACACAGCATGTGACTCTGTGGGTACTGCTAGTGGCCAGCAGCTGAGACTGCCTGTAAGTCCTTCGCTCGCCAGGTGCTCCTCAAGGTCCCATTCCTGAAGGTATTAAGGTTGCCTGGGTAACTCTTAATATGTTTTGGAATGCATCTGTGGGGTGAGGGTTGAATTCTTTCCCAGCACCGTATTCTCTAACAATTGCTGTTTGACATTCCTCTGCAGGCTCTGGTTTTACCCCCATAGTGAGTGTTCTGGCAGGCTCCAGGTGTGACCACCTCTGCAGCCCCTAAATCCTGCCCTCGTGCCACCTGCCTGGGACAGGACTGCTGGCTCTACGCACGGGAGGTGCTCAGTGCCACCTCCCCTCAGAACACAGGCAAAGCTCCTGGCCCTCAGCAGTGTTGTGGATCACACCTGGGATTTCAGGGCTGGGATTTCACCCGGCCTCTGCAGTCTGCCCTCAGAGCACCATCCCCTCTGCTCCCTCATCTCCTGCTGCACCGCTATCCCAGGGGGTATCCCTGCGATTTCAGGCCTGTCACCCAGCACATCTTCATCTTGACTTCACCACTCTGTGCTACTCTGTTCCCACCCGAGCACCTCCTGGCAAGGGCTGGAGGCAGCAGGAGAGGCCAGCACAGTCTGTGCAGGCCATGCCAACCCAGAGACCAGCAGGGCAGAGATCTTGCAGCAGAAATGGATTTGCAGCGTAGTGAACAGCTAACTGATAAATACTACATAGAGAAAACTCCAAGCTCCAGATAAAAATGGCTTATGGGACTGAGCTATGCCCATTGTCCAAGGAGGACCTCTGTCATCACTCTTACATTGCCCCACACCCAGCATAAACCCCTCCTCTGTTCCCGACTGACTTTTATTTCAAGTTCCAGACAGTGACAAAGAACAGAAGAATATAAAGCCTCCCCAAGAGAGTGAGCACAGAAATCCACCAACAGCCCGAGCAGGGTGAGACATGAAAGGGCAGCAGCAGGTCCTGCAAGCAGAGAGAGGCAGCTCCTGCCCTGTGCTGCTGCACAGCTGCCTCAGCCCCAACCCAGGAGAGAACAGGAAATCAGGGACATTAATTTCTTCTCTGTGATGGGCAAAAAGACAAGCCCACAGGCTCTAACCAAACCAGAGTCTTTCTGGAACTCGGTCATTAATCCTTAGAAAGAAGAATAACTCCCTCCAAACACGCACATTTTCCTCTTCCCCGTTTGTGAGGAGATGCAAGGCAGACACTGCCCCTCCCTGCTGGGTGAGCAGATCACGCAGAACCCCCAGCTCTAGGGATCCCATACATAATCTGCAGGCCCCTTGCAGTCCTCACAGCTTCGCCTCCTCCCGTGGGAGCTCCTGGGATGCCTCCAGGCTTTGAAGCACACATCCCCATATCAGCAGCCTCCATCCCGGCTCCCTGGAGCGCCTGCCTCACAGCCAAGGGCAGCCACCAGCTCCCAGGCCACTGCCTTGGCTCCTGTCTTGTCCCTAAATCACACATGGATGGGTTTAAACACATCAATTGATTTCCTAACCTCACATCTCCCTGGGAGCAGGGGCTGGAGCTGTCACAGCCATGTGTTACGCAGGGCAAGCGGGAGAGGCATGAATTTGGGAACTGCTGCCAGAGCAGCGAGGAGGGACAGGTCAACATCAGCCCCCACCAACCCTGGCTGTCAAAAGGCATCTTTTATGGGCAGGGATTTGGCAGCCAGTGTGCAAAAGGAGCCTGCAGCCCTCACCACAAAACAGAATCACCACAAGGAGCAGCTCTTGGCCTCCACCGAAGCAGATGTGCATTAACGTGGTCCCTCAGCACACATGGGAGGCTCGTGCTGTTGTGCTTCACCCTGGATAACGAAGGCTTTAATCTCCAGGTTTCTCAACTTAGCACCTTGCCAGAACTAGGACTCATTTTTAGTATTAAAAAATAATGCATATTTATCAAACCTAGTCAGGCAGAGGGAGGGGGAAACAGCTGGCAGCAGCCTTCCCTCTCCCCATCTGACATGTGCTTGCCATTTTTCACATTTTCAACAGCTCTCCAGCTCTAGTCCTTATAATTATGATGAAAAAACCCTCACACTCGACCATAGTGCCTCACAGCCAAGATGCCAATGTGTTTCCACATAAAAGACTCGTCGCAAAAAATCTGAAATTTCTCAGTATCTCTGCTTTATTCCCATCCTCCCTTACATCATTGTATTCACACGGCGTTCAATTATTTACAGGCATACAAAACACTCCAGCCTGGATTCTCAACTGGTATTAATCAGTGAAATGCCAACTAAATCAACAGAGCTACAAAGAATTGCTCCGGAGAAAGATCAGTCCTGCTGTCCCTGAAGACCCCTTCTTCCCTTCACAGCACACACTGGGAAGGAAAGGATAAAACAGCTTTGGTAGGGATGGTTTGTTTTTTTTTTTTCTCATTCCCTGAGTCACACAAACATATTAATGCCCACACAAAGACCTGCTCCCCACTGCTGACCTACTTCCCACTGCTGTGCATGTGACACAGTCACCTCCTGGCAGTCCCTCCTGGAAGCAGCCAGCCCCCCTTCGCCGGATCCCTGTGCCCACACCCGGGGCTCTGGGCACGGGGCAGGCCCCCGGGTGCCAGGGCACACCCTGGCCCAAGTGAACACAACCTTCTCAGATCACTCAGCCAGGCCTGGCACTTCCTTGCAGTTGGTGCAGCATCATCTGTCTCCAGCCTGGTGTTTGGGGGCTTTTTCTCCATCCTTTTCAAGGGCAACACTTCCTAAGAGGCCCAAGGGGAGGGAGGGACAGCTTCCCAGGCTGGCAAGCACAGAGGGCTCACAGACAGGATGAGCTCCTTCAGGGATGGTTTAATTTCTAATTTTACAGCCTCCATCACTTTAATTCAGTGAGACCAACAGAGCCTCAGGACACAGAGCACAAATCAGAGGGGCCAATACATTGGAACTGGCATAGGATATTTCTTCCAAAGCTGTGGGACAATATTCAGTCCAATTATGGTTTTTACGATGCCCATAGAAAACTAAGCTTTCCATAAGACCAGGCCCAGCACAAGCAATCCTTTGCTAAGTCTCGTTTTCAGCACTTTGTGATCACACAAAAACCAGAAACTGACTTCTGAAAGACATTTTGTTATTTGAACCTTCACTTTGAATCAGAAAGTGAAGAGTCCATGAAAACATAATCGGAGTGTAAAGAACAGGTCTGGTCCCTCAAGAGCATTTTCACAGACAGACTGGAGAACCACGTGTGAAACCCTGGGGTGCTGAGCACCTCATTAGAAGAGAGGAGATAAATGTACTCCCATTTCCAACACAGGTTCACATTCTGGGGCTTCTCCACTCAAAAAGCAGAAGGCCAAGGAGATGCAGGAGATGCACACCAGGCTGGGTCTCGCTGCACTGAGCACATCTTACTCATCCCTCATGTACCACCACCACAGCAGAGAGATGTCACAAGGCCTTCATCATGACTGGAATCATAATATCCATGATTCACATGGAATACTTTTTATACAAAGCACCAAGATAAAAATAAAATGAAGGAAAAACTTAACAAGAAACTTGTTTCATTCCCTACAAGATGGATACACCAAGATGAATGTAAACAGCTCAACTTGACCCAAATATTTTTTTGTTGCCGAGTAACCCCGCAAAAAATGTTGTTATCTCACCAGCATCTGGAGAGATTAGACGGTAGGGAATTTTAAACAAACTTTCACTGTTGTGCCTTGTTTGAGGAATTTCAAACTGGACGTGAACCCTCAGGACTTGTAGCACCCCAACCCCTTCCAGGAGGGAGCGCACACAGCTGAGGAGGGCAGGAAGCACCCGCTGCATCTCCAGCACATGGAGATGGGGACATGCTGTTGACACGAAGGTTTACACAAAACATTTGGGCCTCCAGCTTTCCAAACCCTTCCCGGGGAAGGATGCAGCTGCTCTGCAAGGGCTCCAAGCAGGAAACAGCGGCTCAGGCCATGCCTCCAGCAGGAGGTGGGAGCAGTCCCAGCAGATGGCCGGGAGCCATTCTGAGTGGCAGCAGGCACCCGCCGAGGGGCTCAGACTTTACAGCCCACGCTGGCTGCCATATGTTGTGACAGTGGCTCATCATCACACAGGAGCCAATTTATAGCATCCTTTGTGGCTGCAAGCACCACGCTACCTCACACTGCTCCCCTTTAGCACCGTCATCTTTCCACCAAGCATCTTTTAGCAGCTGACTATCACATTTACTGATTTTTGTCATGTTTCTGTAGGTGGAAGGAGATCTGAGAGATCATCTGAGATTCAGGTACGAGGTTTTAGTCTCATTTGTGCTCTGGAGGTCAGGCCTGCTCACTCCTTCGCTCTCTCCCAACAGATAAATGCTATCTCAACAACACACAGATGCTTTTAGAGATCACCTTGGCCACTGCTAAGCTGCGCAGAATTCCTGCCAAGTGCATCCCAGCAAGCAAGGCTACGCCGCTGACACTGGGAGCTCGGAAGAGGGCAGGTGGGAGATTACAGCTCTGAAAGTGGCAGTCCTTCCAGCAATAGCAGGCTTCCTCGGCGAGTTTCTCCTGGAGAGACTCGGGGAAATGAGAGCAGCAAGGAAAGAGAGGCCTGGAGGTGGCAGGATGGAAATCAGGCTTCCATCATCCGTGGCTCGGAGGGAGGGGATGCCGGTGGCACCTGGCAATGACACGACAGAAATGAGGGGCAGAGCTAAGGCAGAGCATCCTTGTGCTCCTGTCATACAGCAGCAACACAACCCCCAGGGCTGTGGCACCACCACGCTGCAGCCCAGTGAGCCCCAGAGATGGGCAGAGTGGGATGCCCTCGGCAGCCTGAGAGCTGGGCCTGCCCCCCCCGGGATGGCAGAGCTCTCACAGCTCTGCAGGACTCGGGGAAACGTGGCAGCCTGCTCAAAATACGTACTGCCAGCCACACATGGAGCTCATGGAGGGGATTCTCTGCCCCAGGAGAGCAAGGAATGAGGTCAGTTCATCCCCCTGTCATCAGCAGGAGCGGGACACCCTGAAGCACTGCTCTGCATCTCACCCTGGCTCAGCCCAGCTGCCAAACTAAAGATTCAGGCAATTGGCTCGCTAAGGGTCCTTAAAATATCAACTCAGCACAAGTATTGCAGCTCCCACCAGGACTCTGAGGGAGGACAGTCATCCACACTTGTGCTAGGCAACTGTGCTTGCATCCCTTGGATTTATGAAGAATCTGGGATATTTTTAACATTTTGAAAAAACCAGCCACTCAGTGTTAGTTATTTTAACTCAGTTCAGTGCATTAATTCAGACCAGTCCTACAAGTCCATTTGCTGGTGTCCAAGCCATCCCCTCTCTCCATGGATGGCTCTGGCCCATTCTGGCCCTCCCAGATCATGGCAGTTCCATTTTATACCTCATCTTCTCAACAGCCAGGGGTCTTCCTGGAGGAAAAANATGGCAGTTCCATTTTATACCTCAGGTGATGCCTCATCTTCTCAACAGCCAGGGTTCTTCCTGGAGAAAAAATTGCAGAAATTGAACTACCCTCACCACCCCCCAAAAAAAATTAAAATTAAAGAAAACTCAATTTTTTTCTCTACTACACCTAGAACCTGCATCAGGTCAAAATGCATCAGTGGGAGCAGACTTTGCTTTTCTTCAGGTGCTGCCTGAGCCTCCACCAGTGCTGGCAGCTCTCGGGGCTAGCCCAGAGGCTCCAGCTCACTGAGGAGGTCAGGACAGACCAGTTGTCCTATTTTAGAATCAACCAGTCCCACAGAGGAAGTGGTACTGCTCTCACCAGTGCAGGCTGGAGCCTGGGAGCACCATTTTCAGCCCTGGAAAGCAGAGCCTTCTGTCTGCTCAAAGTCTGCTCAAAAGCTTTGTTTCTCCTGCCCTACCTGGCAGCTACACGCAGAGGCAGCTCCATAATCCCCAGCAAAGCACATCTCAGCTGCAAACTTAATCTGAACTTCAGCTCTCACCGACAGCTCAAGTGAAAATGAAAAGCAACTGATAGAAGAAAACCCACAAGATGCAGCAGGTGGTGAGGGGGCCAGAGGCAGGGAATGCGACTGGAAAGAGCAATGCACCGCTAGAGCCGTGGTGGCAAACATTAATTGCTTTTTAAGTATTCCACTGCTTCCCTGGTGGCTGGCAGCTGCAGCATTTCTGCTCGTTCTCCAGTGGCTAAGGAGGAGAGGGAAGCCAAGATGTATCAGCCAAGCAAGCCCAGGGACCAAGCCCACAAACTGATGCTCAGGGGACAGCAGGAAGCTTCAGTGCCCCTGAGGCTGCTGACATTTCTTTGGAGCACCATTACAGGGCAAGTCCACCAGGTCACCTCAGCTGTCTCCGGGGCAGTCTGAACCACCGGTGCTAGCTGTGTGAAGACACGTCTTGAGCTTCTACTCAAATGCACAGTTTGCTTCTGATCAGAGATATGGGTAGGAAAAAGCATCAACAAAGCGAGCACAGCCCAGATGTTTTGCCCCAGATTCGGCTGCGTTTCTGAGACTCTAAAGAACAGAGGAATGACCTTCTCCTGGGCCCTGCTGCCCACATGCCCCTGGATCTGCTCACCTCCAGCTCTCAGAGACGGGCCCCACTGGCTGCCAGCACTCCCTGCGCTATCAGCACCCTCATAACCAGGAGAGCGTTGTGCATCCTCTGCTGCTTTGTCACCTGGAGAGGCCAGGATTGGTAAAGCACAGCCACCACCAGCTCCCACCCATCAGCTGGATCATCTACAGGGGTCTCCATCCCCTCCCTACAACAGGCTTTAGGCCCAGCCCCTCAAGCCTCCAGCAGATCCCCTTCATGGGGACCTCACCCAGCACCGTGCGTAGGATCCCAGAGCAGCCACAGAAGGGGAAGTAAATAACCTGTCCTGGTTAGACTTTCCTCCAAATGGACAGGAATTGGTGCTGCCATTTTCACTGGCGTTGTCAGAAGTCACTTTCTGGCTTTTTGGGAATCCAGACATATAGGGATGAAGGAAATCACGCCTCATCTGCCTTTCCATAGCCAGGCCTCTTCATGAAGGAGGGGGAAAAGCAGCATCTTTAACAGAGGAGAAAGGAAGCACTGCTACAGCAGCACAAATAAGCTCACCTTGCACTCGGCCCAGCTGGTCAGCACCCCAAGGGATGTTGTAGGTGAGATGATCTGGGGGTTGAACACCGTTGGTGCTCCCTAGCAGATAACCAGGCGTGCTGTGAGCAAGAGGGGACTGAATCCCAGACCACTCTTCCAAAGGAAGAAAGACAAGCAAGTGCCCTGAAGGCTGTGGCAGGGCCACGTTCGTGGTCACTGTGCCATCGAGCCACTAGGGTGTGACAAAACACCACCGGGGGAGATGCAGACAGCCACCCACCCCATCAACACAGGGGTGCTGAGGAGCAAAAAGCCATCTGGGGGACAGGAGAGACACCTCAAGAGCAGTGGCCAACAACACAACACAGTACTGCAGAGAGGAAGCTCTTGTGCCTTCACACACGCTGCCCTGTTTCCTCAAAGACCCAATTCCCAGCCCTCCAAAAAATCAATGCAATAACAAGGAGATGAGATGCAGCCAGTATGGATTTGTGAGGAGCAAATCACATCACTCCCGTCTGTCTCCCTCCTCCAAGAGCCTAACAGGCTTTGGGCACAGCACTCCCTGTCAGACACCTCCACTCCAGTCAGGCTCCTGACAATGCCCAGGCTGCCACTCCCACCAGCCAGGGGAAGGTGTTCTTCAGAGAAATTGTGACAGGGCAGGCACAAAACTGCTCAGAGAGCCATGTGTAAAGAGCAGATATCAGCACTCTCCTCTGCTACAAAGGCAGAGCATATCGACAAACAGGATTTTGTAGGAACCTGTCACACACCTGCCTTCTTCGGAGCTTTTGCTACTGAGCTGGATGAAGGAGCAAAAAGGAAACTCATTAAATTCACAGGTAGTATGGAGGTGGGAAGCACTGCAGGTTTTTTAGAAGACAGGATTAGAAAATGTTGGTATCTCAAGAAATCATCCTCTTTTTTCCACGGCAGATACAAGGGCCAGGTTTTTCTCTCCAGCAGGAATAATCAGCTGTCCAAGAACAAGTGTCCAAATAGAAAGAACAAGTTTTCAGGGTCTTGCTTCACTACTCTTGCATCTCAAGAGTTACTGATGCTGTAAGGAACTGAGGCCTCTTGCTCTTAACCCTATGACAGTACCACGTAGGGTTCAAGGCACCTTGCATCAGGCAGGCATCAGGGATCCCCTCCCTAGCAGCCTGCAAACAGAATCAGTATCCAGCTCAAAGGCCCAGAACAGGATCAGAAAACAGGAATTCCCCCTCCCAGGCTGTTCTTTATCTCCTGCATCACTGTCACCTCGTTGCAAGCGGCACACGGAGTGGCAGGGAGGGCGTTGCTGTGCCAGCAGCACACGGTGCTAAGCACCACAGCCCAGCACAGGCTGCATTCCCCGCTGTGCACCCCACACCGGGTTCATTAACACTTCCCAACTGCTCCAGGCCTCCCCGTGACCAGCTGCACCCAGTTCTGGCAGGCGTCCCTCCTCTTTGCCTGTGACAATTCACACCATTTTAACCCACAGGCTCTGCAAGTCAAGCACTTCCCATCTCCAGTTGGGGTTGCCACTGGAAGCAAGCAAAGCTCAACTGCCCCACAAGAATAACGAGCCAGCCTTTCCAGGTGTGGTGTTTTTATGGAAAACCACAGCCAAGCCCCTGCAATGAGCTACATTTTTAGCTTGGAGGGAAGAGACCTTGCAGCCATTCTCCACATGATCCTTGGGTTTCCCCCGTGGGTTATCTCAGTGTGAGGTGCTGGGGAAGTGGACCTTGCAGCCCTGGGAACTCTGATGTTCCAGGTAAGTTCATTCACTGCCAGAATAAGACCGCAGAGTTTCCAAACAAGTGTCATTTCTTTTCCTTTGGCAGCAATTGCAGGGAAGACTGAAAAGTGGCAGGGGATTGATCTGTCTCCTGCTGGAGGTGACTGATGGGAACACGGTCCCACAGCTGTGGCAGGGGAGTCGATGGCACTGCCCACACGGCTGCCTTGGCACAGAGAAGGGAGGGAACCCTCGTAGCACGCTCCCCACATGTTCATCTCCCAGGGCCACCTTTTGCCACGCACTCCAAGAACCCAGATTAGGAAGCAAACACTTGAAATGAAAGCGGGAGATGCAGGTCAGGGACGGCAGTTCAGGTTCAGAAGTACCCAATCAACTGGCAAAATCCTTTCCACTGGAGCGTCACCCAGACCAGGGGCTTTTAGCACCCTGTGGAGCATGACTGAGTGCAGTCTGATCCCTCCAAGATGAAGTCCAAAATAAAGCATTGCAGCAGAAATTATACTAAGACTCAGGGTCAGCCCAGGGCAGGTCTTTTCAAAGTGAGGGTCAAGACAATCCATGCATCAGGAACTTGACCAAATTTAAAGAAAGGTCCAAAGAAGAGACAATGTGGATGAAGTGGCTTATATTTATTACCCCCCACAAAAGACAGCAACAAGATCAAGCTGTAAAGGCAAGGCATTAGCACCTCTATGATCAGCACCAATTTGTGAGGCTCTGCCATCTCTCCCACCGCTACTTACAGCGGTTTCTCTGCTGAAGGATGGGCTGTGCACATCTGTACACTCTCCTTCAGACTGAAGGCTCACAGCACTGACAACCACAGGCTGGTGAGGCTCCACAGCCTGCCATTGCATTTTCTCCTTCAGAGGAGAGCGGGCATCATTAGCATTGCCAAAAAAACCTGTGAAGTTTAGAGCAGGATTTTCATTGCTTCTGTCATTCTCACAGATGCCAACACCACAAGGGTGCCCTAGAATTTACACAAGATCAGCTGGGAAGGGAATGGAAGGAAATTCACCTCAAAAAATGGCCCTGAGCACTGGAAAGCAAGGTAAGCACGCCCCTGGAAGAGTCAGTTCAGTTCTTGGCTTCCTCACATCCCTTACTGCCATTAAGCTCCATGTCAGAGCACCTGTGATCCACACTATTAACATCAGCATTTCAGCTCATTCCCACCGAGAACAGCGGCACAGCCAAAGCTATTCATGCCTTTTGCCACCTCTCAGCAAGACCACAGCAATCTGACAGCCCTGCAGCGCCTAAGGAGCTCTCTCTGAAATGTGCTCTGCACCCCGAGTGCTCTGTAATCCCATTTCCACACCGGGCTGGCCAGCTGCCTCTCAGGTCCTGATCCAGAGATCCAGGAGAAATCTGAGCCAAGGCCTTGGCCCTCATGTTCCTGTGGCCTCGGCAGCAGAGGCGAGGCTGCTTCCAGGATGGAGTCGGCACGGAACACCGCAGAGTGCCAAAGGATCCCGAGGGCTCATCCCATCCGTACGCAGCAGAACCTCCTCAGCCCTCGCTGAGCTGCTGCTGCTTGGAGAGCACAGGTTATCACACATTTCCTGCTGCAAACCACTGGGTTTCTTTGTGCTACCTGGGGTGACAGAAATGCACCATGACATGGATTTAAAGGCAATATCCTAGAACATGACTTTCCACTGCAGGCGCTTAACCCCTGGGATGACACTGAAATATCCAGACCCTGACATATATTTCGTTCACTCATCATGCACAACTCAAACATCTCAGATAGACATCCTCAGAGCACAGGAAGCTCTGTCTGCAGCCCACGCTATTAGTGAAGAGCTTAGAAATTCTCAGTCAGCCTGTTCAGCCAGATCAAATTAGCATAAGAGTTGCAACGGGACTGGGACAGTTTATTTGGAACAGAACAGGGATTAGAGACATGGAAGGGAGAGGTGGGCTCTCCAGTGCAAGCAATGACTATCATGGCATGAAGTGACAGAAGTGTCTGTGCCTCTGCCGAGCTCAAACAATTCCCCTACGGCTTCGCTCCCTCATCTGTAAAGACAAAGAAAACTTGGCTCACCTATCAAATTCCTATTTGCATCAGCTAAAAAGAATAAAGGTCTGGTCCCACGAGATTCTGATTCACTCTGCTGAAGGTGCCTTATCCTTTTACGACAAGTTAATGGGAGCTGTGGTACAAAGCAATCCACCTTGTTTGGATGTGTTGGAACAGATGACTTATGAAGAAAGGCAGCCTCAACACCTCAGCCTGCAGACTCCCAAACATTGCTACAGACCTTTCCTTTACCTGCCTCTGCCAATTTTCACCATGAGCTGTACTGCTTTATTATCACCTCTCTAAGGCTCCTCCACGTGCTCCAAGCTCATCCCAGACTACCTAAACACCAGCCAGGGCAGGCAGAAAGCCATTAGCACTGCGGTGCTGTGATTGCTGCTGCCTGGGCTGGAATTAATGCTGCTCAGCCACGGAGCAGTGAAAATATTGACTTTCCAGCTAATCAAACCAAATTCCATGAAAGCTACAACTTCAAACTTCAAAAAAAATCCATCAATGATTCATAAATATTTGAAAGTGCCAGATTGATTGCATCTGGATTACTGCAGCGGAGGGAGCTGAGGTCTGGCTGAGGAGGCCAGATGGATGAGGCAGCTGCTCAGACCTTGATGTCACGGATCACCCTGAGCTCCCAGGACTGCATGGACCTCCCCAGCTCCAGGCAGAGGGAGAGCACTCTATCCCAGCGCTGTCATCTGCGCTGCTGCAGCCCCACTTGAGCCAGCCTGCAGGTAAGGAATCCAGCTGTGGAAGATTTGAAGCCTAAATAACCTGATTGTTTAATTTCTGACTCTGAAATTAGAAAGTTTTATATATATAGATATTCCAACTTCCTCCACCCACTGCTGCCCACTGATGAGGTTGAACCTTCAGCTGGACTCCAGGGAAGCAAGGGATTTGTTAGCCAGCCCAGCCCTTCCATCTTCATGCCATTCAGCCAGCCAAGGAGGGGTGTTTTATTTTGCCAATAACCCTTCCAAGGGGAACAAATTCCAGGAAGTTATGCAAGAAGCAACAAGTCCAAATGATCTATTTTTACTTCACCCCACAGAGAAACTCCAACTTTTCCCACATAAAAGAAAATTAATCTGCAGTCTAATTCAAACCTGGATGGGGGAAACTTTTTGGAAAGAAACACAATAAATAGCTTTGGATGCACTGCAGACAGTCTTTGCTGCAGAGAAGTTGGTTTGCAAAGCCACAGCAGGCTGCCTTTGTCCTCCAAGTCTCTGGAGCTACATTTGTGCACAAAAGAAGCCAGCACAAAGTCCTTGCCTGTGAAACCATATATCCAGCTCTTGGAATCAAGAGGGGAATCGGAGGCCTACAAATCTTACTCTGAAACACAAACCTCTCCTTCATTAGCAACCGATGGGAGACAGAGTCCTTCAGGGCAGGGCAGACAGGTAAGAGGAGAGGACCAAGGCAGGTTCAGGGCACCGTGCTCAGCCCCAGCTCCTGCGACCGCCTCGTTCCTCAACGACTGCCCTGGCAGGAAGCACAAATGCTGACTGCAGTGCTCCCTGATTTCGGCATTCAGAGCCTCCCGTCCATAATCCTCTCTGTAATCCTGTCAGCTAACACGGTGCAGCCTCCCACCGCAGCCTCTGCCCTGGCGGGAGCGCTCACAGCTCCGAGGCTCTGTGCAGAGAGCGGGGCGAGCACGGCCTCTGGCCCTGCACAAGCCCGGTGTCTGTACGAGACAGGCAGGAACCCCCCGAGGCTGGCAGGGCTGTCCGACACTCCGAGAGACCCGGCTTTCCCAGGAGCACCGTGCCTACCCCACGAGGAAAGGCACGAGCACAAAACCCCATTTCAGAGTCAGGTACCCCATGTCCCTGCTGTGCACAGTGCAGACGCTGATGGCAAGGGCTGTCCCCCATCAGAAGGGAGAAATCTGCCCCAAATCCTTTATGAAGGCCAAGCTCCCACAGTCTGCCAGATGTTTGACCACAGATCCTGACAAGGAGGAAAACTTTTGGCTGCCAGCCTTCTCCAATTTCCAATCCCCACCAAGCTCAAGATCCGGGCAAAGGCATTAAACCATCGGCCAGGGCACCTCAGTACTCAAAACACTGCCTGCACTGGTTGCTTGCTGGCTGGGGTTAAACCACAATACGCTAAAATAAGGCAATTAAACCGTCCATTTCTTTCTAACCACCAAAAATAAACAGAGGCCCTAAGATAGTGGTTCTAAACACAAGATTAGAAAACATTCCTTGCCCATAAGCTTCCTGGAGCAAGCCTTCCTGTCTTCATTCCAGATAAAGATACCTTTAACACAACTCACTCTACAGCACTGTTGGTTCCTCCCCAAACATCTAAGAATAGTCTCATGCTCTATGTATTTCAAGATTTTTCCCTAATCAGGAAAGAAACAGGATAATCAGTTGAAGTAGTTCAGTGAGATAGTTAAAGTCACAAAACCCTCAACTTTTTTTGGCAGCCATGGCACACGCATTGGTCTGAGCCTCGGTGCTCACGTAGGGAGTTTGAGGGCAGGGCTGAACCTCGGCTCTGTGCCACTGCAGGGCTGGACATTGGGGCTCCCATACCCCAAATGGGCACCACAGCTACCACAAGAGCCAGCAAGGCAGCAAACACACCCATACTGCTCTGTCCGGGCTTCCTGACACAGCTGCCTTGGCCTGCGACACTGCAGGAGGAGGAAGAGAGGAAGACCCCACCGCCAACAGGTCCAGCTGCTTCTCCAGCCCTGCTGCTGCACACACACATCATTTCTTGCCACCCTGCACATCCTCGCTCCCCAGGGTGAAACTGTTTCTTATGAAAAATCAGAGGATATTCCGTTTAAGAATCAGACTCCCGTTTAAGTAAGAGCTATTTAAAAAGAAACCTGTCCTGTGAGTTTGCTCATGGAAATCAATGGCGTGCCAGCAGATGTACCCAATATCCCCCGAAGTGCATGTGTCAGTGCATTTCTTCCTTCAGAGATCATTAATGGCTCATGACCAAGGTCAGGAGTCAAGTCTAAGACTTTGCTGCTGATAGAGAGGAAAGCATCTTTGCAGTGACACAGGGCAGAATCTGCCCAGCTAATAGACTCACAGGAACTCAACTCCCAGACCTCATCCATCCCCTAATTTATAAATAATAAATTGCCATTTTAAAGCTGCTGTCTAGGAAGAGCACCCTACGCCTTTGCCATCCCTTGGAGAGCACAAAAACGGTGACAAGACAAGAAACACACAGCAGATTCAAACAGCTGTGACTAAAATCAGCTTCAAAGCCAGAATAAAAGCCAAGCACACCACCAAAATCTTCCGGACGAAGAAAAGCTTTTAGCAGAGAAGGCCTAAAGTGGGCAGGCCTGGGACCAGCCCCCCCAGGCTCCACAAGGGAGAGCACTCAGTCACCATAGAGACAAAGCACCGGCACGACCGCTCTTGTCCCCACTCCGCAACCTCCGTCTCCTCCGAGGCTCCGGAGCAGATGGCAAGCTGCGAGCAAGGGAAAGAGGGACTGGTGAAATGCCGCATGTAAATAAGACAGCCAAACGCTTTCGCTGTGCCTCGGCGGCGGAGCGGGGCTATTAAGGGGCTGCTGCAGGCGAGCGGCTCGGCAGCAGTAATGAGTTGGCCACGAGTGAGTGATTCCGTGTCAAGGTTGGGCGGTATCGATCAGCCGCGGCGCTGGCACACGGGCGGCCGCGGGATCGCAGCGGGGCCGCGGCACCGGCGAGGGAGCACGGCGGCCCCAGCACCGAGCTCCTGCCAGCTCTCAGGGGCAAATGAAGATGTGCCTTTCGCTGCTGTCCCGAGAGCCTCAGGAGTATCTTCTCAGCACAAATTCCCGTCTGGGCCTGGAAGCAGGAAGGGGAGACAGCTTTGCTTCCTCGGAGCGATGTATGATTTGCAGCACGGTAACCGCAGTCCTGTTGGAGACTCCTCCCCATGGACAGGGAAGGGAAGGTGAAGAGGCAGAAGAATGCTGCCGTGCTTTGACACAGGAGACAGTGAGTCCCTGCAGCTTAGGCCGTCCCGTCACTGCCCCAGCCCAGAAAGAGGTGTTTTCAGGAGTCTCACCTTGTTTCCCAAGCATTCCGAGTATCGGGTACTCTGTTTCTTCCCTTTATGCCTGAGGAATTTAAATCATCTCAGGCAAGGAACCTGTATCTCCTGGGCTTAGCCCCCTGCTCCAAGAGAAGGGACCGTGGACTGACGCAGCTTCTCAGTGCACATCTGGCACCCAAAGCAGCAGCGGTTGCTTCCCTCCACACCCAGGCGAGGCCAAGCCTTCCGCACAGCTCGCTGGGCACAGCCCTGCCCGGGGTAGAGGAGCAGCATCCATTGGGATTGCACTATCACGGCAAGGCCCTGACGGGTCTGAGGGCGAAGGGCAGCCCAGCAGCATGCGGAGAGTCCCTGGGAAGAGAGGAGTGTTCCCACTCCCGGGGCTAACCAGGGCACATCTCAGCTCAGCCTGCGGGGCCCGGCGCTTGGAGATGAAGGGTCTGCCCAGGATCGGTCATTACACCAGTCACCAGCAGTTATGGATTTCTCTGGGTTTACGCTCTTCCACCTCTCCTTATACGGCCTAAAAAGACTAGCAATAGTCACAGCTCAGATACTCTATTTAAAGGCTGCCTTGAGGACTAGAAGTTAATTTTAAAACTAACTGACCTAAGCTCTCTGCCTTAGTACCTCAGGAGGAGTCTGGAAGGGTGGGGTTACAGCTAATGCTTGTCTAGAGAGTGTGTGTTTTACCTCCCAGCTCTTATTTCGCATTATTAATGTCAAGGTTTTTTAACAGAATTTGTCTTGGTCAATTAACTCCGACAGGGATGCTTGTAACATTCCAAATAAAGCCAACCACATCCTGTGCTCAGAGAGATGAGCGAGCGCGGCTCAGGAAACAAAGGAATGCCAAGGGCAAGGCATGACTCACAGCCACCCCACTCCCACATCCCGGATAACAACCCACCCCACAGCCTGGCAAGGACACAGACACCAGCAGCCTCCTGCTCTCCCCACAAGAGTTCTCTCTGCTGTCCTGCACACCGAGGCTAAGAGCCGCCCGCAGCACAGAAGAGAAAAATCCGGTTTGGAAATGTATTTACCCAGGGGATCTATTCGCAACAAAAGCGTCACAAATGACACTTGCAATGACACTGTTGCACGCTGAAAATAGAAAGAGGGATTCCTTTTCATAAGGAAGGCATTATCATCTCTTGGTTTGACTTGTATCAGTGCACAGAAATGGAAGGTACAGCTGGAGCAGCCAGAGCCATGGGGAGCCACCCAGCGCCTCTGCAGCGGGTGAGACTCACACTGGGGAAGCCAATTCCCTCTGGTAGCCACACTCTGCAGTGGGTCACTTCACAGGGGGCTTTTTCCTCACCTGGATGACCACCACTGTGGAAATGGAAGGCACAGAAGAGGGATGCAGGCAGAGCTATATTAATCTGTGACTCCTGAATGAGTATGCTTCCCTTCCCAAAAACACCTCAGGCTGCTCCCAACCAAAACCAAAAGTGTATCAAAGCATCCAAGTATTTCTCCAAACGATCCAAGAGGAAGGAGTAGTTCCAGGGAAACCTGGACAAAAAAAGTAATTTAGTACTTCTTCATAGATCTGAAACAAAGTATTTTGACGAGTAGAAATTCATCTCTCAGCTGAAAAAACCTTTCACCAAACCCCACTCAAATTTAGGGTCCTCACAGAAGCTGTGCTTTCACATAGACAGAAGTCATTGTACAAATAGCAAGGAAGGATTTTTGAAAGCCGTCATCATCTGAACTCGCCACTTTTTTCTGAGGAACACATTCACAAGTATATTTTTTGCCACAGGAATTACAGCACATGTCATTTCCAACCAGAACAGGCTCTACCCATCTCAAATCTCAGATCTGGTCAGAGCGGGCACAAAACCGTGGGTGCCTGGGGCGAGAATCGCCTCGGGCTCCCCAGGCCCTCCTCATCCAGCCAACTGCTAATGAAGAGCGGGTAAGTCCCTGCCTTAGGGGAGCAGCCAGGGCAAACCTTGTCCCAGCTGTCACCTGGAGGGACAGGCGGGACAGGCACAACGGGACAGGAGAGGGAAGACTCCAGCAAGCACCAAGATCTGCGAAGGATGAGGCTCACGTGGAGAAAAGCAGTCTGCTGGTGACCACGATGGCAGCACAGGTAAATGGCTGGTTTAGGTATTAATTAGTATTTAATGGCTAAATATTAATTAGCATTTAATGGCTGGTTTAGTATGGATTAGTATTTATTCGCAATGAATTGCCCCCACAATGTCATATTCCAATCAAGGGAAATAAGGACTGCTCTACACATTTGGGTTTTAGGCCAGGTATCACCTAAAAGGTCTCAGCAGATTTCAGCTCTTGCCAGGGTGCAGGTCCAGACCATACCACTTTTGGCCAAGCAAAGCCCCCTGTTCAATCCCACCCCCTCCAGAAGCTCATTCCTGCCCTCACGTGCAGCTCCCAGCTTTCAGTGGAACCAAGGGAATCACGCAGGACCTTCTCGAGCCGCCTTCACAACAAACCAGCCCAGGCACACGTCCCTGCTCAAAACCCCTGCGTGTGTGTCCCTGCTTCAGGGGTACCAATGCCAGCAGTATTCCAGCTCACACCTGCACACACCTGTGCTGGCTCCTGCCCTGTCGCTCTGCCCCAACACAGCTCAGCCAGTCCCCCGCAGGGCCACCTCTGGGACATCCCGTCCCAAGAAAGGGCCTGCTCCCAACGGAGCTGCCAACCACGTCAGTCCCATTACCTGCTCCAGAACACATGAAAAGCTGTAGCTAACAAGATAAATAAATGCCAGTCTCCAATTCCGGAGTGCAGAAATATAACTGCTTTGATTTGCAGTACAAACCAGAATTTGAAGCAAAGCGAGACCAGTTTCTACTAATTCTAAGAATCCCAGACTGGTTTGGGTAGGAAGAGACGTTCAAGATCCAATCGTTCCACAAGTCCTACCACAGGGACGCCTTCCTCAGGTGGCTCTGAGCCCCCTCCAGCCTGGCCTTAAACACTTCCAGGGATGGCACAGCCACATCTTCCCTGGGCAACCTGTGCCACTGCCTCACCACAATTCTTAAGCTTTTAGTTCATTCAGCAGAGATGTGAGAATTGGAGCAGAACAGGAGCTGGAGCTGCAGCACAGCTGTGACAGGTGTGAGAAACGACACTCACATGTAGAATTTCAAAGGCTTATTAAACCTTAATAAAATAATAATAAAAAAAAATAATAAAAGGGCTGAATAAGGAAAGAACACAGCGCTGGAAGCACGAGACCTTTCGCCACGAGCCCACGCACAAAATGGCCGCTCCCCTTTCCTACCCCGGGCTGTGTCAGCCCTCGCTGGCCCCTCCAGAGCCCGCAGTTACCTCTGCCCCCCTGGCTGCTGGAGCTCTCTCTCGCAGCCTGGCTGCGGGCCGGGTGAGCCCTGGCTGCCTCCTGGCAAGGGCCTGCCCTGGGTGGGCCGGCCACACGCCCCCCTCACACCGCCCTGACCACCAGGGCTGCCCGGGGGCAACCCCACAAGGGGAGGGGACGGGGCTGTGGGGAGAACAGAGGCCGTCTAAACAACAAATCACAAAAACGTCTGTAAAACTTCTCTTAACGTATCCACAATGTTTATCCTTGAATTGCCAGAGCCAATCTGTGTGTATCTGTCATACAGGTGTGAAAAACGAAGTTCACTTCTCTGTTATAGTTTAAAAGTTTATTAACAAATAGATAATAAGGAGAACATAATAAAATAAAAAGCAGCCGGCCGGGTGTCTCTTGGCATGTTACCAAAAGAGCACCCCGAATGTAAGATTCTTTTCGTTAAATGCATTGACTTGTTACATATTCATACACCTTCATGCATTATTCAACAACAGCCCCCCCTTCCAAATGGCCCTGGCCTGTCCACTTCTTTGGTCATAAATCCTTCTCTCCAGACCTCCTGTTTTTCTCTCCAGATAAGCTTTATCTCAAGGATGTGAGAGATTTATTATCCGTTTAAAAACCAGAATCCTGTAAGAAAGATGCTTACAACACTTCTAATTTACTAGTACAACTAAACTACTAAATTATTTTTATTCTAATATTTGCGAAAAGCCAACTGTATAATAATTATTTATAACACAGGTAAGTCAAGAAGCAGCTGAAGCAGGTTACCGTTCTCATCCAGCAGCCCAAGGAAGGAGTTTCCAGGATAACCTTTGAGGAGCGAGCCCTGCTTTGGGCTGCGCAGCCCAGCTGTGCTGGATGGCAGCAGCCAGCTGCCCCAACCCTTCCTGTGTGACCCAGGGCACGGCCTCACATCCTGCAGATCCCCAGAGCCCTTCCCANGAGACACCCGGCCGGCTGCTTTTTGCCTTATTATTCTCCTTATTATCTATTTATTACTAAACTTTAAAACTGTAACAGAGAAGTGAACTTCGTTCTTCACGCCAGGGACAGCGGAGCCCGCCCGAGCCAAGGCCCAGCGGCGCTGCAGCGCGGCGGGATCGCTGCCCCTCCTGCTAAAACCGCGGATTGACACCGACTAGGACACAAAGTAAAACTCACCTCATCAATTGGCACTGTCCAAGCAAAGGCAGTGAGTAAGGAGCAGACTAGCAGTGCCAAGAGCAAAAGACTAATTTGGTGGGGGGTTTCTCATTTTAATTATTTCACATTTAATATCCACGCCCTTGAATCTACAGGGATTTAAGGGGTTTTTGGGCCTACACACTTGTGTTGTGTGTGCATTTAAGAGACTGTAGGATCTAAGCCCAACTTTTTACTAAGCACTAGGTAAGCAAATTTGCTTAATAGGAATTTTAATTTGCCATTACCCCTTTAAAAATGTATTTGTTCTCTGCTAAATAGTAATAAATTAGCCTAACAGCAATCATTTCTATTTCTTTAGCATCTTGGAAACATCTCAATGCATTTTAACCTACCACAGCAGCCCAACGAAGCTAAATCAACTGCCACAAGTACAGCTCACATGGCTTGGTTTGAAGATGGGCTCTTTCCAGTAGAAAGCTTGAATTTTTCACTAACTCACTGAAAAAAAAAAAAACCATATTTATAATTTCAAGTAGGAGGGAAGATGCACAGGAGCACTGCAAGAAGAGTTTAATCTGGTGAAAGGAAGAATTTATTTCAGCAGATTTTGTACCCTGCCCACCTCCCCACCCACCAGACATCAGGGAGTTCACGCAGAGCGGGCCCAGCCCTTCCAGGGAGGCTGGCACAGCCCCCTGCACAGCCGGGCACACAGGTACCAGCGCCTGCCCCACAGCAGATCACCCCACTCCAGAGGGCAGAGATGCAGCGGGCCCAGCCCAGCCCACCTGCAGCCTTGGTACTGGTTTCCACAGACGAGGACCTGTCCTGAAGAAATCTGCATTTCACAAGTACTACAGAGCTNAAATTTTCATTTTCCAAGTTCTTAAAAACTTTTTTTTTTTTTTTTTTTTTTTTTTTTTGTTTGTTTTTTTTTTGGGGGGGGGTGCTTGCCTACTTCCAAGCTCCCTGCTCAAATACAGAAGGGTATTATCCCCTGAGAAGAGGCTGGAGAGGCAACAGACACTAAACAGGCAGGCATCTCCAAACTGGAGCCCTAAAATACATGTATTTTGGCATTCCTCCTCTCCACCATCACCCGCAGCATGTATCACAACCCATTTCACCCTCAACACCATCCCTGAAGCAACACCACTGCAAAAGCAGGGCAGGGAAAGAATTTGAGCAATACCTAAAGAGGACTAGAGGCTGGCACAGGAAAAAAACCACGCTCTCACTCCCCAGAGCAGCCACGCTGTTCTCTGTCCTTTCTCCATGTCCTTTCTCCTCACCAAACCGAGCTGTTCACTCGAGTGCTTAGATAGTAATGAAGGACTGGGTAGAAACAGATTTTTTTGTTCTGCCTGCCCGTGTGACTGCTGGAGCCAGGGTCATTAGCTATGCACGGCAAGCAGGCAGCACTCCCTCATTAGCAGGCCACTCATCCGCTCCAGCCACCTTCATTATTGGTTCAAAGGAGTGTGCCCAGCCATTACTGCCCTCTCCAGAAACTCAGCCTAATTGGCTTAGGGAACGTACAGGTTAAGAGCATGAGCGGCTCTGCAGCTAGCACGGTTTTGCCAAGTCATGATTTTATGAGTTCAGGGAATTGCAGATGCTCAGGTCCTGGAGTCTTCGGCACTGCACTTAACCTCACTTTCTGCATCAACTGAAGGGGACGGGATGCTTCTAATCCTCATGGCTGCAGGGGAAAAGAATGGCCCTTAAAAGACTGCAAGCCAAATAGAACAAGTTTACAAGATTTTTTTAATCCTTATTCTTTGAATTTGCAGGCTGGTAATGTAACTTCCACACACATGGGAAAACAAACGTGTTTGCTCCGAGCCAAGACAGCAGCCAGCCCCAGAGCCCGCTGTCTTGGGCAGTGAAGCTCTCTTTGTCCTCTGCACAGGCAGAGCCCCCCGAGGCCAGGGGACCTCTGTCCCAGGCACCAGCCAGCACCCCCAGCCCAGCCCTGCCCTGCCCACGGGGCTGGTGTCCCTCCATCCACCATCACAGTCCAGCTCCAGGCCTAGGAAAGCCCCTTCTCCAGCCACAACCACCACCAAAACACACTCAGCAAAGCGTACCTTCAGTTCCTGAGCCATTCCTCTTCAAGTCATCAGTCATCCATATTTCTCCTGAGGCTTTTGCAGAAGTTTCTCTTCTCTAAAGTTGAAAGGACACACCAAAATTATCTCTCTTTGCTGACACACCTCTCCCCAGTGCCCAGGCTATCTCGGCTCCCTGGTCAGCCTGCTCTGTTACCTCCTTATGAGTTCCAGGTGCTGCAATGCACCTGGTGCTGTATGAGTTCCAGACCTGCTGGGCTCCCTGTTGGTGCCACCTGTTTGCAGTTACCAGGGATGAGCCAGGGCCATGACTGGTGGGTTATCCCCACTCTGGCCTTGCTGCCTCCTGAAACTTGGGCCCTAACACATCCCAGCTGCCTGCTCCTTTCCAAGCCTCTTGAAATTCTGACTGGATTTCAACCTTGCAGCCCAGTTTCCTGGGTCTTCTACTCTAGGCAGATATTTGCCTTGGTGTTTGTTAGGGGTTAGTAATTTTCCATTTGTTTTTTTCTCTCACGGAATTTTGTCCCACTTGTTGCTTAGACTAGTACTTAAGAGAGACAAAAGATG
>VWZN01008386.1:265867-275940 GCA_013396955.1 Regulus satrapa | reverse complement strand
ATCAAGTCCAACCTTTGACCAATATCCCCACATTACAAAGTGCCACAAACACCGAATTTTTGAATAGTTGATGTATTTAAATCCCATTGGCTCTAAATTCTGAGCTACAGTGATTTATTCTTATGAGGCGCATATTCCTTGTGGTAGTTTTCACAGAAGAAAATCCACATTTAGCAAGATGGCTGATGCAGAATAATAAGGACTCACAACAGGAAAAACACATCCTCTACCTTCATTCCTTTCTTCCTCCTCTCCTCCTTCCCACAGCTCCTACTTGGGTTTGTTTGTAAGCAGGGATCGTTTTTCATCCTATTTGAATAGTTTTGTGTAAACCAGCATTGAGAGAAAACAGGACTTGGGAAAACTCAGGGGTGTCAAACCCACAGCAAAAACTCTTTGTGTATCCCATTGCTTTTCCTTTAAAAGTTTTGTTTCAATTTCAATGACACCTCAGTGATCCTTTTACTTGCTATTTTACCTTAATTTATCCCCTAAGGTCTATAATTGCATGGGGTGATACTCTATTAAAAATGTTAACAAGATTCCAAACACCAAAAAAGGCTCCACACAGAGCTGGAAAGGCAAAGTCAAATTTATCAGGCAGAATTAGAGCAGCCGTTATAGAATAAAAATTGCATATTATAGTAAATATTTTCCTCACTGTGTAAAGAACATATTTAAAACAAGGATATACTAGAACAGGACTCATGACAAATGCACTCCTAAATATATCCTATAGCAACCTTTTACCAATAAACTGGGAAATTTTTGATGGAGAGCTAGAAATGTGTTTTCAGGTAATTACAAAAGGCCACTGAGAAATGTTACTGCCACCTTAGACCTTCAGTGTGTATGAAATCCTAAAAAATAATGCAGGTTCTTTGCTCCTTGAATGAGATGGTGCTCAAATTCTTCAAATATGACCTTAATTTCAGTATGAACTGAGCTGAACTGGTTTGAACTCAGAAGAGTTATGTTCAAAAGCTTAAACCCAGGCCTTACTCATTGGAGTTTGGTCTGTTTGGTCCATTGGCTGCTTTGTGCTCTAATAAGACTGAAACTTTTACTGCTGCACATTCAGTGGCACTTCCAGAATTTCAAATTTTATCTCCCCATTATGATTTCTTCCGTTGTTCAGCCCATGTGTTACCTCAAAAATACCCGTCCCCTCCCAGACATCAACAACAGAATCACTTTAATTCTTCATGGAATAAGAGAGCCCTTAAAATAAGAAATAAAGCCTATCCTTCTCTGTGTGTATGACTTTCTTTTTTAAAAGCACAGTTTGTTTAAAATCTTTAATTACTTCATCTCTCATGCATGCACAGTACACAGGAAGATGTAGCCATCCAGATAATAAGGCCATAAAAGATGAAAGTCACAAAATAAAATGTGTGGTTTTGTTTTCCATCTTTCCTCTTCAAAAGAAATAATCTCAGGCAATACAGAGAGAAAATAAACTCAGGATGCTGTTAAAAGGGAAATGAGAGATAAAGAAAATATTTACTTCCTGAGGTATTCCCACCTGATAGAAAAGATTAAAAAATTGGACTTTCAGGATGATATTGATGGAAATATTTCCCTGATTTATTTTGCCATTTCCTAGCCTTAGTGTTTGTGCAGAATGTGGTGTCCATTAAAATAATCCCATTTTCTGCTCTTCCAGACAGTGCTAACTAATCTTTCCTTGAACTGTGGAAACAATAAGATTTGCTAGATGTCATAAAATAGTCTTTTGGTTTATCTTTCTCTTCTTTATGATGCTGTCATAAAAACCTTGCTGCTGTATGCTTTTTTTTTAAAAAAATATATTTGATATTTTATAGGTATTGAATTTAGTGGAATTAGTAGTGAATGTATTTGGGAAAATCATCTCACACTTCCGAAAATGCAGCTGCTACTGGGGGAAAATGTGCCATCCCCTATGGAGTCAAGGAGGATAAAGAAGGGAAGAATAAACACCCAGGAAAGCCAGGGCTAGGAAGAGCCTGTTGGAACTGAATTACCAAAAGAAGTGAAAGTGGAAATAATGACTACATCTCCTATGTTCATATAATCTTTGATTTTTGGGTGGCTGCGCTGAATTATCTGCCATTCTCTTGTCGGTAACACCCTTAGTTAAAAACGGAGAGCTAATCATTCCAGAATTTTAGAATGTGCATCAGATGGAAACTGAGCTTGTCCTTGAACCATGGTGCAAATTCCCCAACAGCTCATGTTGGAAATATTCCAGAATTTATGAGAAACCGGGAGAGTTGATCTAAACATGCATCATAAAGTACATTTCTTTGTGAAGAAAAAAGTTTAAGATTCTTCAATACACTTTACCAAAGCAAATACTGTGGATTACTAAGGAAATTTCTGTCTCTGGGCACAGCTCTGAATGAAGAAAGGCTGGGGATTGTTCACCTAGAGAAGAGGAGGCTCTGGGATGACCTCACTGTGGCTNGTCAAAGGCCAGGTTGAACAGGGCCTGGAGCAGCCTGGGACAGTGGAAGGTGTCTCTGTCCATGGCATGGGTGGCACTGGATGATCTCTGAAGGTCCTTTCCTGCTCACAGACCCCCCCCATCTTTCACACACCACCATCCTGCTCACACTTCAATTCCTCACTTGTCCACCCCAATACTTGTTTTCAGTATTTCCTTTTTTTCCATTCCCTCTCTATATCAGCAGACACAAAATGCCTTCTTTAAACCATGAAAAATGTAAATATGGCAAGTTTTGGTGGTTTTGTTTTTGTTTTTGCTTTTTTTGGTTTTTATTTTGTTTTGTTTTTGGTTTATCACCAGAAGCATTTAAAGTTTGACACTGTTGTCTACTCCAATGGGAAAAGCTCAAAACAATTTGAGAGGCTGAGTCTCTGGAACATTCCTGGTCACCACTGACCCACGGACAAGATGGGAAGCGTTTGTACAACTAAGGAAAGAAATTCAGTGTGAGCTGAGACCTCCTTCTTCCTGCCTCTGGAAAGACCAAGCACTCTTCTCCTTACACTAACCTTGTAAGAGTAAATAAAATATTTTGAGGAGTGCAAGAAAACACCTCCTTACCCCATTTATTTAGAGCTTGTCTCCCATTACTCTGCTAAAACCCAGTTCAAGGCTGTTCATTTATGCAAGCACGGAGACCTTTCCCCACAATGTGCTAATTCTCAACAACCTATTAAGCTGCAACACAGGCTCTGCTGTGTGCTTAGACACAAACTGCTGAGAGAAAATGTTTGAGTGCTTTTCATTTCCCTATGTTCAGCCACAATGCGTTTACAATTGGGTGGGTTTCGAGATAGATGTAAATAAGTTTCTCCCCGGTATACAAGTAAGCACTTTGTGCTAGATTTCCTTGCTGATTGAGAGGAAATGGATAGCAACATTACAGTGCTGTAAATCACAATTTGTGCCTGGCTCCTTGGATCATCAATTTGGAAATATATCAGAACATATTGTTATAGAATAAACAGCACGACTCAGTCGGAGCTTTCTGGCTCCTCCGAGTGCTGGAAGCACTGTAAAGTGCTCCTGGATTCAGGCAGGTGCCTCCCTTCAGAGCAGCTAATAAACCCAGGCTCTCTCTCCCTGTCTCTCGGATTAGGCTAAATCCAATTGCATCTTTCAAAACAAATACAGCTGCTGGTTAAACATCCCTTCTGATCTAAGAAAAAAGTAAGAGTCAGGTTCTTCATGTCTTCTCAAATCCAGTTAAAACACAGGTGCCTGCAGGGTCTCTAATCTTATAACCTGACACATACAGAAAGTGCCCGTCAGAGCCACAAACCAATTCCTGACACATGATGGGAGCCCTTCCTCTCACCTTTTAAATGGAATCAGTGCTGAGAGAAGTTCTTCTCCAGGTCACTTTAATCACTCAACCAAGAGCACCGAAAATCATAATCCAATTGATCTGCCTTTGTTGTCTCCTGATACTTGCGTTACTGGCTTTCCTCTCAGCTTCAGTTAAATCAAGATCATCCCTGGTCAATCTTGTTGACCCACACTCTTTTATTAATCATATTTAATGAAAATTGCAAGCGTATCAAAATCTTTTATAAGATGCAGGGAAAAACAAAAGTCCGTCTCACCAAGGACAAAATACAAAATAGCCTGGAGGTGTTGCCTATCCTGACTATAAACCCCACACTTTTAAAAAGCTTATTTTATCTCTGCAGGTCACATAATGAATGGTCACAATTTAAAGCATGTTTGATTCAGAGAAAGTGGTGGCCCGGCTTATATGCAGAATAACTAATACATAATATATAGGAAATACTGAGATAGTATTTGTTTATGACATAATTTTATGCCTTGTTTCTCAGAAGTGGATTTTTCCAGAGAACAGCCAAATATTCTTCTCTGTGAATCAAACGTGTTCCTATGAAGACAAAGGAATCAAGCAGCCAAAAAACCCAGTGATCCATCATATTTTTAATTTCTCTTCTAGTTGTCTAGCTATTTATTTATGTAGCTGATGAACGAAGTCAACCTGCTTCAAAACCAGCTTTTTTCCTTTCATTTGAGATCTTTCTTGCAGCAGCTCATTTTTTTTTGGTATTTCCAGGTCAGCCCAGGACATTTCTAAAATGTTTCTTCCCATCACTAAGATAAAAGGGGGAGCTGCTTCATTGGAGCTGTTCCAAACAAGGAGGGAAGAACAGGTCAAAGCTGAGGACCCAAGAGTGGCTGCGGGGAATTAAGAAACCTGAGAGAATTCATGGAGCACAGCCACAACCCTGGACTTCAGTGAAGCCTCAGCCCGTCCTAGGGTGGGAAATGAAACCCTGGTAGGGTTGGTGAGTGATTCAAGCAGAAAGAAGCTGAACCCGACTGTCTGGAAACAAGAAGGGTTTAATAATACAGAAACAACAAACAGCAAACCATACTTCATACAAGGAACGGCAGCAACAAGCAGGATCCAACCGGGAACAGGGGTATTTATAAACGTGGAGGTGGGGCGGAGTTAAGGCGGGGTTTAAGGGAAAGATCCAATAGAAGAGAAGGATTAGGAATATTAAAATTTTTGCGGTGAAGAACAACCAATAACAACGAAGAAAGGGAGAACTTTCCAGTAATAATTAACATAACGAGCAGGGGGTTCTGGAAGTGAATGTTTTCCTCACCCTCTCTATTTTCCCCCAGCCTTAGGCTGTAATTGTGTGTTGCTTTATTTGGCCCGCCCTCAGCAGTTCAGGAAAGTTTTTTTGGCAGGACCCAGTGGGAGACTGACTGTGACTGCTGCAATGAGCATTGTTATCACTTTCTTGGGCTCGGCAAACAAGGCTCTCCAAATTTGGGCCCTTGGAGTTTTCTCAGTGTTCAGAACCCCTGTCAGAGCCATAAGGATTAAGTTGTTAAGCTATAAATGAAATTTCAGTTGTAAGTTAAGTTAGGTATAAGTTCAGTGTTGTTGCTTTGTTAAATTGGTAGGTTTAAGATACAAGTTGAGTTAAAGCACTGTTAAGTTTGAATGCTGTTAAGCTTTTGTGCCATGTTCCTTTTTATCCTTCCCCTCACTGTTTTTGCATACATACACACACACAAACACTTTATTTCTCTTTTGATTGCCTGGATTTTATTTAGCTTTGTTACAGCTTGTTTTTCCTTGTTGCACCTTAACTGTTTTCTAAGCAGAGTGAATCTCGCCAACAAACTTAGTCATGCTTTCTCTTAGTACTAAATCTGGCCTTTGCTGATACCCTTGCCAATGATTTTTATAATCTATCTCAATACTCCTTCCTAACAGCAGAACTGCTCTCTACCATCTCCATCACTTGTTAGATGCCAGGAGAGGCAGGAAACTGACAGGAGCACATACCAGGTGTCCCGTCCCATAAACCTGCTGGAAGGGCAAGGGAGATTTTGGAAAGCACAAACCCGTCAGCTTCACCTCATTCCCTCAAGCTTCCTCACCTTGTTAAGGATCCAGGCCCGTGCAGAACAGTTTGAGACCAGGAAAATCCATCAAGGGTCTTACAAGGGAAAACCACGCCTGGCCTAATCGCTTTCCACTGTGAAACAAGGGACCGTGTGGACAAGGGAAGGACAGTGGGTGTTGTTTTCCTTTTTTAAAATAAAAACCAAACAAACAAACAAACAAAAAAGGCCATGGACAGAGCCTTCCATAAAAGTCTTCTGGCCTAAGCGCAGAGATGTGGAATTGGTAAGGGCATGTGGTGGGCATAAAATGGGCTGGAAAACTGGTCTCAGGGTGTGATGATGGGTGGTACAAATTCCAACCAGTGGGTGGTCAGTCCTAGTGATGACCCCCGGGGATTGGTACTGATATTGTGAGGACAGGACAGGGAACATCCTCAGCAGGTCTATAGACAGTGTCAGACTGGGATGCAGACTGCTACCCTGAAGGGGAAGGCTGTAATCCCAGGAGAAGTGGCCAGAGCCCAGGGCAAACACCTCCAGATGGTTATAAACTGGAAAATACTGCTCTCCACAGTGGCCTGATGGGAGGCTGGAGAGGAGACAGAGCAGACTCTTCTCAGAGCTGTGCTCCAGTGGATTAAGAGGCAACAAGAATAAGCCAAAACACTGAAAATTCTGATTAGCTAGAAGGAAAAGTGGTTGCCAGTGCTATGATCGAAAATTTGCAAAGATTTGCCAGGGACACTGAAATTTTCATACGTGGTGACAGCAAATCCTGGCTGGAAAAGCCCTGAGTGACCTCCTGTACTTGTCCCTGTCCTGACTGAGTTTGGACTCGGTGACCTTTGGAGGTCCTTTCCAAACTATAATGTTACTCTCTGTCTCCAAGATATGGCAGCATATCCAGTGCTACTGTTTGTCCTGGATGGAGTAGGAAAGCGAGAGGAGGGAAATTTGTTACGAGGCATATGTGTCTGGGTTAGCAGTTCTCTGACATTCCCTTTCAATCATTAGCCACAGGCCATTATTTCTGCTTGTCTGAGTACCCTTGACGTGTATGAGGTAGAAAAAAAAAACCAACAAAAAACCCAAAAAACCTAGAATAAAGTGCCTAAAATATTTTGCCAGTGAGAAAATTTGATGATAGAATGTGTCCTCAAACTGTCCTTGTCCTGTATTCTCCTGCCTAGGAATTTTTTAACTTCTCTTACTTTCTGATTTAAAATATCTCTGACTTTGTCCACTGTGCATCCCAATTAGACAGAAGAATAAGCTGTTGTTAGGCTGTATTTTGTCAGACCCTTGGAAGAACAGAAAAAAAAAAAAAAAATACAGTCTGCTGCCTTTTCTCCTTTCTTATATGACTCAGAGCTCTTGCATAACAACTAAAGCAAAGCCATGCCTTGATGAGAGAGGTCAGAGCCTTTGAAACAGAGAAGAAAAATTCAATCGAAAAATAAGTTCTATATTTGGAACAACAACAACAACAAAAAGCCTTTTTAAAGGAAAGGTAAGTTCATAAATATTTTGTAAACTTTCTGTAAGCTTGATTAGGAACCTGAAAGTGCCTAACTTTATTTAATATCCTGCCAACTTCCATCTGTCTTTTACTCTTGTAAGCAACTGTCTGCACCAGGATCCTGTTCCCTGTCCTTGGAAAACACGTGTTAACCCTATTAGCAGAACAGAAGGGAAAAGCTGAAGTGAAAAGCTTCTCTTCCTTGATCTGCACAAACACCTTGAAAGCTGTTGACATGTTTGGATTAGAGTCTAAGTCTACAGCATGTTGGAGCTACACATCTGGCATTTCTAATGACACCATTTCAGGAGACTCCATAAACTGAATCTTCACTTAATGGGGAGTTGGCAGTGCATTAGTCCCTTTAAACCTGACAGAAATGATCCAAACTCCAAGTTAATGGGCATTTTTAAACTGTTTTACCATTTGCATCAATGTCTCTGCATCACTGTGATGGAACAGGCCTTGGTTTCTTTTATGTCAGTTAATTTCTTTAATTACTGATACTGCATCCAGCCTGGGGATCCCAGCACAGGAGGGACCTGGAGCTGCTGAAGAGAGTCCAGAGGATGCACCAGGATGAGCAGAGGGACAGAGAAGCCCTGCTGGGAGGAAAGGCTGGGAGAGCTGGGATTGTTCTGCTGCAGGAGAAGCCCCGGGGTGACAGAGAATATAATATAGATGGGATATTGGGAAGAAATTGTTCCCTGGGAGGGTGGGCAGGCCCTGGCACAGGGTGCCAGGGAAGCTGTGGCTGCCCCTGGATCCCTGGCAGTGTCCAAGGCCAGGCTGGATGGGGCTTGGAGCAGCCTGGGGCAGTGGAAGGTGTCCCTGCCCACGGCAGGGGTGGGGTGGGATGAGCTTTAAGGTTCCTCCACTCCAAACCATTCCCTGATTCCATGATCCCCCTGTGATTTACTGGTGACTGTAAGTGTTCTAACAATTTGCTTCTACACACAGAACAACCACTCCACATCCCAGGGATGGACGGGAGGCTTTCCCCAAAGGCTTTTCCAAAGCTTTTAATTCATTTTCTAAACACAGGTTTATCTCTAATGAAGCCCACAGTGAGCTGGGATGGTTCAGTGCATCCTTGCAGAGCTCTGGTATTCCGAGGGTGCAGGTTTTGATCCTGGACTCACTCAGCCAGAGCCACCCTGGCCAAGAATCCACTGTCACACGGATGATGGGCACATCCAGAGAAGCAGAACTTGCACCCAGTGGGAAGCTGAAGAAGTTTTCATGCAATTTTATACTTCCCTGAAGCACTTTCTGAGACCTTCAGAAGCTGACAGTCTTATTCCCACATACAACCTTTCCTGGGGTGTGGAGGTACACGCTCAAGATGCAGCCCTACAGTTGTCTGCTATAATGTCACCACCAAAAGAATGACAAAATTATTTTATTTCAATTTTTTTTTTTTAAAGGAGGGATAAGTCAGAGCAGAGGTGAGGCCCCTCCCATGTTTCCAGATTTTTCTTTTCTCCTCTCTCCTATTTTACTGACACACAGAGTAGCTGTATAAATACACTTCACCTGAAAGATTGGTGAGGAAAAAAAACCCTTTGGAATTTGGAGAGTGATCAATTGGAAACCAGTTCCTTAATGGTTTACACAATAAAAACAGTATGGAAGAAATCGTCCAATTTATTTTGAGGCCAAGATTAATTCTGTTTTCCTGACATGGCAATAATGGGTACCTGCAGAAAATAATACATTGATCACATAGCAGTGAGACGCCTGAATAAAAATTAATAGCAATAATTCCAAAACTGCTAAAGTTCAGGATTGTTGTGGACATCCATAAGAACATGCAAAAGAGGCCATCACCCTGTTTCCTTTAGTGTATTCTCAGTTGCTTTTGTCTGGTCTTGTATTTCTGTATGCAAGCCCAGGCTTGAAGGATAAGCATAAGCAGAATTTGCACATCATCTATGACTACTTAAAACCATGTAAGCACTAAATTCCAGGTGTCTCATCCCTACCTAACTCGCCCATCAATCATATTTTTTCCCTGTGAAGGGCTTTCCTAGCAAGACAAATGCACGAGGAGGCGGATTGGACACACTACTCCTTAAATTATTCTCACATCTCCACTTAAAGAGTCGGCACTTCCATCCTCGGGAAGTATTAAAGTGAAGAAAAATCCCCCCTTCCCCTTCACTTGTCTTCCTTCCATGCACAGCAAAGTTTCACAGACAAAATGGCTTTTAGAGAGTGGAGAAAACAATTGTTTTGTCCTTCATTTAAACTATATTGAGCCATTGTTCATCTTACAAGGAAATACGGAGTGTCACTGAAGAGCGACACTAAAATGCAATGCAATTTTGAGGAGAATAGTTAAAATAAATATTAAAGGGATGTGTCCCTTTTTCATATTTCTGTGTCAGTACCTCTGAAATTTCACCACCATTAGGGAGGGGAAAAAAAAAAAAAAAAAGAGCATTTTTGTATTTTTCAAAGAAGTGGGAGCAAAGCTGTAGCAGTAGAGATTAAAATCAATACCACAAATCTCTCTGTCCATGATTTTTTAAAGATTATTTTATTTTAATTTTAATTTTTCCTTGAATTTGTGTTAGCAACTTTCGTTGCTAAGGTCTCTCCATTCTTTTGTACCACATGAGAATAAACTTTTCAATTTAAAATCTGCTAAAAAAACCCCAAAAAACAAAAAAAAAAAAAGAA
>VWZN01008386.1:246970-258647 GCA_013396955.1 Regulus satrapa | reverse complement strand
TTTTTTTTTTTTTTTTTTAAACATTCGCAGTTCACCTCATGAATTTTCCTCTGGTGTATTCTCCATTGTCCCTGATAAAATCCACAAAAGCTACTCTGATGGTCCCTAATCTGAAAGAATAATTGTTTCTTAGATTTTCAGTTTGCTTAGTTCTTTTTATTTTCCCCCTCTCCCATAAATCTTTAGCTTTAGAATCAGTGTGAATATATAACAGCCAAATCTGGCCCACTGCAAACTAAAGTGTGCTATGCTTGCAAACCAAAAGACTTCTGAAATAAAGCTGGAAACTGGTGGAATGTCTGTGAAGTGGAGCTGCACCCGTTTCTTTAAATTCTGTAATTCACTTCAGCCCCTGTCTGAGTTTATCTGAGTGACAGAAAAGGGCTTTATTACTGTTGACTTCAGTTAAGAGAATGCACAATGAGATTCTTTAAATGACTTGGATGTGTTTGGACAGCTAATATCTCAAAAAGTCTATTATCTGTATTGACTACAACACTACAGAATGTTATAAAATTAATTATATTCTCCATAGCTTAACAATGATTGCCTCATTTAGAAATATAATTACCTATCACTGAGGTTCTCAGCCAGAAGGGGTTTTTTTTTTAACAGTGTATAATAGCTTGGTTTGTCAGACTTCATTTAAATCCTTTGCTGCTTTCTCCTCCTCCTTGTAAAAGTTTGATATTTGAGTTGACTTTTTTGATGCCAAAGTTTTGTTCCAGGTATTTAGCACTGTTATTCACAAAGGGCAGACTGGCCAAGGCCAACAGAACAAGGAACCCCCAAGTGACATAATGTTGTGGGATGCTCTGGGAGGCAGTGGGATAGTCTGAGAAGTGTCCCCTTCCCTAAGGTTTAAAAGAAGGGAAAATTATTATTCAGGAACAGAAAAATAAGATCCACCTCCTGAAAGGGTCGTTCAACGAGACAGAAGTAAGAAAATGAAAACTTGATGATCTTTCCCATGATTTTCCAAGAAAACTCTTTCCAGGGTTTCTGTTCTGATTTAAAGCTATTTTTTCAGAAGCACAACCATTATCCCCACAGACACATCAAAAACAAACCCACCTGATAGAAACCTTAATTTCTATGTGCATTTAAAGAGCACAGAAAAGAGAAAATAAGTGCTAAGCATTGTCAAAGTTTATGTCGAGTTATGGGAACAATGGCTCCCCTGCCTTCCCGTCCCCAGGTCCATCCCTCTCCAGCCAATGAGGCAAGAAGGAGTTGAGAAATACTGAGGAAAGGCAGATAATGCACTTTGTTCCTATTCTTTTTCCTGCAGACACAATTTTCCCCCCTCGATTGTATCAGAGCTCATCATTCTCCAGAGCTATTAATCTGGCATCTGTATCGACAGTGTGGGATTGTAAAAGATGTTATTTATTTCCTCCTGCCTTCCAGCTCCAATAGGAAAGAAATACTGAGCTGGTCGCAGCCTCAGGAACCCAGTAATACGAGGAAAATGATGGAGTGTGATAATTTAGGCACAAAGAGATCAGATCCTGGCACTCAATACATTGGTTTTGCTTAAAAACTGCAGCAGTTTTGTTGGGGTTTTTTTTCAGGTTTAGCTTAAAATTAGAATTTAGATGTTGAGATTGAAGCTGATTTAGCAGTTGAGATGCTGCTTTCTATCAAAATCTCTCTTTAATAGAAGACACCACTAAAATCGGCTGGGTCAGTAAAGTAAATACAAGAGCAACACTTCTGTGGCTTTTCATTCCCTGTCTCTGGTGGGGGATGATTATGGAAAATACATCTGTAAAACAAACAAAGGCTGCTTTTTGTGTAGGCACAGTGTGTCAAAACAAACAGCAGCAATCTTTGGCTCAGATTTGGGCTTTTTAACATAACCCCTTAAATCCAGCATAAAATCCAGCCCTGCATATAGATGTAATATTATATATTGATGTCACAACCACATGAACTTACACTGAATGCTTTGCTACATGAGCTGGACACCTCTAGAACCCTTTACCTGAGCATTTGGGAACTTGCATTTCATTTTTTTACAAACTAAGCCACTCAGATTGAGCTAAATGATCAGCAATACTCAGGAAACAAGTACTCCTTAATTATATCCACATAGTAGAACACAGAGTAATTTAGAAATGTGTCAATGCCTAATATTTTACAGACGTTTTACAGATACTTTACAGATATTTTTGCTGTGAGGGTGGTGAGGCCCTGGCAGAGGCTGCCTGGAGAAGCTGTGGCTGCTTCAAAAACAGTTCCAGATCAGATTGAAGCAAACTGAGCTGGTGGAAGGTGTCCCTGCCCATGGCATGCAGTGGAATGGGTGAACTTTAAGGTACCTTTCCATCCCAAACCACTCGAGGTTTCCATGATTCCATTTGTTTTGGGTTTTACCATCCCCAGTCCTGAGCAGGGCACTGGTGGGAGGAGTGACCCTTGGGATTTGGCAGCAGCCATGCAGGAAGGAGATCCCCTGGGCACCACAGTTTGCTGGGCTTGTCCCTGCAGCACAGCCCAGACGGAGGAAATGAGCTGTGCTGGGAACTTTGCCTTTGGAAATGTCAGTCCTGGCAGGCCTAAAGATAACCTAAACAAGAACTTGGAAAATCCATCTGATCCCCACAGGGAGAGTTTGGCTTTTCTTGGCCTTTCTTGTGACCTTCTGTACCATTCCTACAAAACCTCCAGTGCCAGGCTCTCCCCAGTGATTTTCCCTACACAGAGCCAAGGAATACTGGAATTGCTGAGAGTTCCAGAAGGATTGTGACACACCTGCAAAAGAAACACAGGGAAGGATTCATTCTGCCTGCAGGTGGGAAGGTTAGATGGGTCAGAATTACCTGTCGTGGCACTGGGTTAGAGCTGAAACTGGTTTCACTTTGCTTCAGAAGAGCCCAAACTCCAGTGGCACTGAAGAGCTTGGAAGCTTTCTGACCAGAAGAGCCCAAAAAACAGCCCAGAATCAGTAGGGGGAGAAGAAGGGATTACAGGTGGCCTCCTCCCTGATAAGTCACAGGTGTTCTAGTTGCCACAGAAGAACAGTCTTGCCCTTCATGGGTTACAGCTGTGACTAAAGAAGGTACGTGTGATGAAAGGGGTGCGCTGGCCAGGCATAAAAAGCTGGAGGAAGAAAATTTGGAGAAGAGAGGGCCTTGAGGAAGGAGGAATTGCTCTGAGAGACACAAAGAAGAATAAAATGAGGAGGAGAGTGTCTGCTGTAACAGATCTGCCGTGAGCTCAGTCTGGCTGTGATGGAGCCAGAGCTGCTGCTGGAGCTGAGATGTGCCAGGGATGTTCCACTGGCAGTGCCCCGGGCAGGGGCTCCTGAGCTGCTTCCAGGCACCTTCCTGAGCTTGGTTCCAAGAACCCAAAACCAGTCGGTGAAGAAACTTTCTCAGCAGAGCTCAGATGTGAGAGAAGCAGCTTTCAGCTGTGTTGCTGTGTGCACTGAATGCCTCTCGCTGTGGGGAAGGTGAGAGGAAAAGGATGTTTTGAAGTCTCTTGTAGAGTGATGTCTTGTGCAGTCATGGTCCAGCCAGGTGAAAGCCTCTGCTCGGAGTCTGCAGCTGCACCCTGCAGTAGGAGCTCCCTGTAGCCAGAGTCAGGGGGCTGAGCTGGAAGAGGAATAAACCGGGACCCTTTTCACATTGTTGAATGAGAGTCTGAGTGTTGGCTCTTTCCTACCTCTAAGGAGAGAGATGCTGCAACATTGCCTGAGGAATTACAAATACCTTATGAACAGGTATAAATACATTTATTCCTTGTCCTTTTGCTTGCCAAAGCGTAGGGAACCCCGGGTCATGGCGTTTCTCCCTGAGAAGAAATAAAATCTCTCCAAGATCCTCTCCAGGGCATTGTACAGGACATTTCCTTTGAGTACGGCTCAGTCCACCGGACCATTTTCAAACACAGCTTTGGAAGTCTCCATTTCAAGATTTTTCATGGGTTTATGCTCTCTCAAAGTGACAAAACAGAGCAAACATCTTCTGAAGTTCTCCACACAATGAAGGGAGGAAAGTAATTTAATCTTGGATCAATATTTGCAAGTGGTAAGTGGAAACTGCTACTCAGTAAGGACTTTGGCTCACACAATTCCATTTTATTCTGCTTTTGTGTGGTACAAATATGGGATAATATGGTCCAATGTTGGATTGTAGAGAGAGAAAAAAGACACTTGCATTATTTATTCTCTGCTCTGTATTTATATAGAGCACTTATTCATCATATACCATACATTATATGTGGTATATTGCCTATATGGATAAAATATATGGTAAATTTTGAGTATGTTGAGGTGCCAGACTGTAGATTCAGCTGTGCAATTGAGCAGGTCACAAGCTTGGTTGCTGCCATACTTGTTTTGCCATGTAGTGAATATGAATTTCATTCTCATATAAATATATATATTTAAACATATATAAAACAGTAATATCTGTTAAGTAAGAAGAAATTAAAAAGAGTTATGGTCTTGCTGTGGGGGTTTTTGGTGGGGTTTTTGCTGTTGTTTTTGTTGTTTTGGTTTAGGGCTTTTTCTTTTAACTTCTTATAGCTACAAAAAACTGGGTAAATAAAAAGCAGACTGGTTTAACTCACTTCACCCCTGACTTTCTTTGTCCCTTGGTCAGTGGTTTGTACAAGATTCAGTGAGAACAGGAAAAAAATTCCAAGGTTGAAAGTGTAGGAAACTCACCTTGCAACAGCCACAACATGTGGAGGTGTCAGAGCTGTGCCAGCGGTGGAGGAATTTGCTTAATGAAAATTTTCCCCAGGCAGCCCCTAATGTCACTGGTGGATCCCAGTGCAGATTACCCATCAGTTAGCACAAATTTGCTTTTTAATTGGCCTGTATTGCACCTGCCACATCCTGGCTCCCCAGCCTCTGAGACGCTGGCAAAAGGAGGAAGGTGGATATCTGGGGGGATTTAATTTAATGCATTCCAGGAAGGGCCTGCACAGCAACAATTAATGTTTAAAAGACAAGAATAATGTGCACCAGCACGAAGTGATGAGGAAGAGGGAATGGGAGCTGGGGAGTAACTAATGAACAAGATTAATTAGCCACAGCAGAAAGAACTAAAGCTCCAGTGACTTCAGGGGAAAGCTTTAATTCTGTTGACTTTTGTGGGTTCTGGGAACAGCCCAAGAAGTCCAGGAGTGGGGGATTCATCAGCAAAGCTTTGTTTATCCAGGCTTATTTTTAAATGATGCCATAATCGGGGTGCTCTGGAGGTGAACTGTGAACAGGCAGGGGAGGGATGTGGGAGGATGGCACGACCCAGAAATGTGGGTGCTGTTCTCCTTCCCAGGTGCAGGATGCTCCAGGTCCCCTTTCCCCATTTCCTAAGAGTATGAAAATTGCACTTCAGTTGTGAAAGTTGGTTACAGACTTCTCAGTTTTGCTCAGATGTCCAAACCACTTCTTTTTCTGCCTTTCTTCCAGAATGGCTAGGCTCTCCTTGCTCAGATTGCTGTGGGAAGCTTGGGGTTGTTTCTTATAGAGGATTAAGTTCCTTGCAGTGAATTCCACTCCCAAACCATGCAGCTTCCTGGCAGCACTGACAGCAGAAGGAGCAATATGACTCCACAGCTCCCAGATGTTGTGATTCCAGAGGAATATTCTCCTGCAGAAAGCACAGGCAGCTGGGATGCTAATTCCCAGTGTTTGCATCTGATCAGGAGCTCTGGGAGCTGCCGGAGTGGGAATGCAGTGAAGCTTCTCTGAGTCAGGTTTGTAAGGACAGTCTCAATTCAACATAAATCAATAAATAATCTGCTTGGAAATTAAAAATTAAGTTGAAACATTAATCCTAGGAAATGTAGGCACTTGTTTTAAATTACTTAAATTGGCAAAACTTGAATTGCAAGATTTAACTGGTTTTGTTGAGAATTTTTCTACAATTGACTGCATTTCCTTGCTGAGAGTTTCACTCACAAGAGCTGGTTTCTGCTGAAGGATTTATCTCCCTCTTGCCCCAACACACCCCTCCATTGTGTCTATCACTTATTTCCTTGGGATTGTTAAAATAACCACAGAGATGTTCCATGAGTTGGCAAAAAGCATTTTCCCCTCCAGAGTTAAATTCCAATTAGATCAGTGAACTGCTCTGCCTCACTGACCCAAGTGTGGGACAGCAGTGGGAAGAGATGGTGGAGGGGGAGGCAGGATGGCCCCACTCTCATGTGGTTTTTACACTATTTTATGTGCCCATAGGGTTAATTCCTTATTAGTTTTCCCCTGCCATCCTCTTTCCCCAGCTGCCTGCTCTGTCTATAGTGGCTTATTGAGTTCTTGGTTTATTTTCAGGAAAAATGAAGTTATTTAATAAATATATCCAAAATAAAGATACTCAGCAGCTGCATAAGTACATATTTGAAATTTTATCTTTGCAGTGCTGGTGTGTGTTGCAATATCTGTGATATATTGCTCTTCCCTTTGCTTTACAACAGACTCCCTATTATAGAGGCAAAATTTAATAAGGCCATGTACATTAACATTATGGTATAATTTCCTGGCTGCCAGACAGGAGAGATTTTGAATGTTAAACTGTGTTTGATATGTTAATATAGGATGTAAGTGCCAAATGGGGCTCTATTAACAACACTAGCTTAAAATATTTTCCAATTTTCCTGTTAAACTGGGACGTGGAGGAAAAGGCACTTGGTTGGATGGGAAGGAACTGGGAGCTATTTGATATAGTTTAAGTGCAGCCCAGTTGGTGGAGTTGGGAGCTGTCTGTGGGAAAACCCAGCAAGCAGGAGAACACATCTTGCTAATGGCACGAGGGTGAGCAGTAAGGAGTCTGAGCTGCAGATTTCTTCCAGGAGAGAATGGAATATAATTGTCACCAGGCACTTTGTCAGCTGTCAGATTTTTAGAAATAGATGGAGTCCACCAGGATGCTGTTCCAGCTCACCTCCTGAGTTTCCAGATCTATAACCTGACAGCAGTGTGCAGGTGGGGCTGTGCTCCAGGGAACAGGGACAGGAGGAGAGGGAACGGCCTCAGGCTGGGCCAGGGGAGGCTCAGGGTGGACACCAGGAGGAATTTCTGCATGGAAAGGGTGGTCAGGGCTTGGCAGGGGCTGCCCAGGGAGGGGTTGGAGTGCCCATCCCAGGAGGTGTCCCAGGAAGGGCTGGAGGTGGCACTCAGAGCTCTGGGCTGGGGACATGGTAGGGATCAGGCACAGCTGGGAATGATCCTGCACATTTATCCAAATCTAATGATCCTGGGTTTCTGAATCTCCATATTTTGTTTCAGTGCAAGGTGCCCAATGGGAAAACTGAGAAAAACCTAGAGCTTCTGCCTCTTCCAGGGGCTCTCATTTTGACTGAGGGCAAATTGCTTCTCTTTTTCCTCTTGTAGCATTTACTTTCTTTCTACAGCAGTTTTAAACCCTTTTGGTTAGGTACCTCTTATTGTGGGTTGGTATAATCTACATGGTACTCCCAGAGAAGTCATACTAATTAAGTGTACATGGAAGTGCTTCTGTAAGCACAGAAAATGTTTCTTCTGGATGATATTAAAGCATGTTTTAAAAAAATAAATCTACAGGTTAAGCTGCTAAAGAGCAATTGTATCTGTCTTCTAGCTCAAAGAGTAAATCCCATAATGCCTGAAAATACACTGAGGGAGCCTTTAAATCAGTCTTTGTTCTGCCTGACTGCTAGGGACAGCATTAATATCTATTCTTCATATTGTTGCTTGTATGTGTCGTGGAATCATGGAATGGTTTGGAATGGGAGGGGCCTTAAAGCCCATCCAGTGCCACCTCCTGCACTGGGCAGGGACTCCTTCCACTATCCCAGGCTGCTCCAAGCCCTGTCCAGCCTGACCTTGGACACTGCCAGGGATCCAGGGGCAGCCACAGTTTCTCTGGGCACCCTGTGCCAGGGCCACCCCACCCTCACAGGAAAGGCTTTCTCCCAAATATTCCATCAAACCCTGCCCTCCAGGAAACCATTCCCCCTTCTCCTGTCACTCCAAGCCCTGGACACAGTTTCTCTCTTTATTTTTTGCAGTTCCTTCAGACACTGCAAGGCCACAGTAGTCACCCCAGGGCTTCTCCTCTCCAGGCTGACAATCCCAGCTCTCCCAGCCTTTCCTCCCAGCAGAGCAGCTCCATCCCTCTGCTCATCCTGGTGCCTCCTCTGGGCTCTCTCCAGCAGCTCCAAGTCCCTCCTGTGCTGGGATCTCTGCAGGTGGGGTCTCACCTGAGCAGGGCAGAGGGGCAGAATCCCCTGGCTCAGCCCAGGGCAGGAGGCCTCTGGTATGGACCAGGTCCAGCTCTCACCCACAGCACCCCACGCTCTTCTCCCAGGGCTGCTCCAGCTGCTCCTCCCCAGTCTGCACTGACCCTGGGGGCTGTCCTGACCAGGTCTTGTTAGACCTCCTGAGATTCCCATGGCCACAAGCTCCAAGGGAGCTTCTCTGGCTGTCATCCTGTCCTTCAGGGGTGTCACTGTGCCCTCAGCTTGGTGTCACCTGCAAGCCTGCTGAGGGTGGCAGTGAGCCAACCCCTGCCCCCTGGACAGAAGATACAAAAAGATCCCTTTATAATAGCAAGTTGGCAGGCTAGGGGTTTTTAAAGTATCAAAATATACTAATAGCAAATACTGGGCTCTGTAGACTCAGGAACTTGAATGAATATCCCTCCCTCACTTCCTTCCCCAGCTGGCCTCCATCATCTGTCATTAATACAGATATTGCATAACAGTGCATTTGTATGTTTGCATGTTTAAAGCTAAAATCTGCCCAAGTTATAAAGGAATGGCACAATCCTGACAGAGCCTCTCCTCAGCAGGGTTAACATCCAAGGACCTCAGCCTGTGCATGGGACTGACACTGAGCTACAGCCAGCTGGAGGTTTGGCTTTGTCAATCACATGTGACATTTAAAAGCCATTTCTCACCTTCATAGGCTCCCACCTTTGATAATGTCAGAAGATGAGCACAGGATTCTGTCAAAAATCAAAAAGGCACCTGAATTTCCCTTCTCTGTAATTCCCTTTCTGCACTGGGAGCTGTTTAGAGATACCCTGAAAATGAAGAACTGTTCCTGCCTTAGTTTCAGTAACAACATAATGACACTCTAATGGTGTCCAAATTGGCAAACTAAAATTAGGGAGATAACTTTAGGAGGTTGGTTTTTGGGTTTTTTTTGGGTTTTTTTGTTTTTTTTTTCCTCTAAAGGGTTTTCTAAGGGAACTCTTCATGTTCGAACTGTAATTTGAGGGAATGCTTCTCAATCACTAGTCCTTGCCAGGGATTTAAAGCCAATAAGAGCACCAACAATTGCAAAGGGCAGTCAAATCTGCACTTTATTTTGGAAATACTTTGGGGATTTGCAGCTCCAGAGTCCTCAGCAATGGAACAACTCTCAGAGGACTTGGAATAATTCCTCCCTGCAGATCACACAGGGTTTCTGACTGTGTAACTCCCTAAATAAGCTATTAAAATAATGACCGCTTTGTGATTTTTAAAAAATTTTCTTGGAAGCAGACAGTAGATTGTCTTACAAATAATTTACTATGTGGGAGTTGCAGCAGAACCCTGTCACTTCTTTTTTTTATTGCTGAAACTCATCACACAGCATTAAATTGAAACCAGGCAACCGAGGGAAAAATGAGTTTTGACAAAATTAGAGCCATTCTGAAAAAAGATCCAAAACCTGACACTTCTGTACAGTGGCACAGACTCTGAAAACTTTTGGGGTTTTCTTTTTCTTCCACCATCTAATTTCTAAAATTTTCAGTCTGCTATTTGACTAATGTAGAGTACACAGCCCCAAGATGTTGAAGCAATGATCATTCCAGTTTGGGAAACAGAGGCAGAAGTCTAACCACCATGCTCAGCCCTGGCACATATATCAGTAAGTATCATGGCAATATCTCCAAACAGCTTTAAAGCACTTCAATCCTAAAATGCCTTGGTTATTTTTATTACTCCAGCTGGAACAGCACATCTTGGTCAAAACACACAAAAAATGGTCTGAGCTGTCAATCAAGGTGAGAGATAAACAAAATGGATAATTCCAAAAGAAAACTATTCAGCGTTGTGGACAATAAAGATAATTATTAGACTTAAAGAAGACATATGTATTAAACCTCACCTTATTTCAGCAATGCTGAAACAATTACTTGTGTTGGTCAAGTAAATTACTTAGGATAAACTCTTGGGTATTGCATCTCTCTGATTCATTTCACCTCAGATTTAGGAAATTAGGTAAATTATCTTTACTTCAATGAAGTGTTGGACATAATGTCACATTCCCAAACTAATGGCTAGGATGGAGATGGTGGGAAGTGACACAAGAGAGATGTAAATGACCTGAGATAAGTATAGAAAGAGCCAAGCTTTGCCCTTAATGACAGAGCTGTCAAACGAGACCTTCCCCAAGTGGAGCCTTAGGATTCCTACTGAGGTTTTCTGGGATGGCAGCTCCTGAGGCTGCCTCTTGCAAAACCCTGTTGGTAAATTGGCATCTGTGACCAAGAGGTATCCAAGTGTTCCTCTCCTGTCCCTGGCACTGGCCGGGGATCCCCAGAGCCAGACAGTGTTGGGGTGAAGAGGCTGATGGGGACAGATGTGTCCAGGCTCCAGCCATGTCCTGGTGTCCCCTCCAAACAGGTGGTGGCTGATAACCCACCAGGGGCCACTGTCCCATAGAATCAGAAAACTTGGAGATGATCTCCGAGATCCTCAGGAATGGGTCTTGCTTGGCATGGCCGGTGAAGATAACATTCCCAAACCTCACCATTAATGTTTCCAAGTCTGTGGATGTGAGTTTCAGGACTTTCTTTGCTGGTTTCTTTTTTTTATTATTATTTTTAATTTGCCTTCTATTTTCTCCATCTACAGCTGAACATACCCGGCTCTGTGCTCCTGGCTGTGATGGATGTGCTGCCCTCTTTCCTCAGCTGTGGTGACAAGTCCAGGGAATGCTCAGCCCCTGGCCTGCCCTGGTGCTGTTGCCCAGCCCTGTCCCACATTTATCAGTGCAATGAAACAGCTGCACACTGCCTCTACTGAGATTTGCTCAGTTGTTTGCTTGTTTTATAAACATGCCAGGTGATTTATTTCAGAGTTTCCCTATCAGGTTCACCTGACAGAACATTGCTGAGATAATTTACAATTTGTTCCCATTGATGTGTACTTTTTAGCACTTTCTGACAACAGACAACCACTAATAAATAGGAGATGAATTATATTAATCCTTTCTGTCATTTATAGAAATGTTTTCTTCCCCCTTCATATTTCAACTCGGTCATATCATTGTCTGCTGAGTTATTACAATGCAGGAAAACAAGGTTTTTTAGAAGTATTAGAGAGATCCTATTTTTTCCTCACAGGGACACCAAACACCTGCCTTCAAAGATAATGGCAGTAACAATTATTTGCATCATAGCCTGAGCTCACTTCATATCTAGAAGCTGCTGTTCTTATCTCTGAGCCTCCCAACCTGTCCCCAGTGAGACAACCATATACAAAACTCTGTCATTTCTCCCTGTGCCACTAAACTTTGTGGAATGTGTGGGACCTGACACAGAGGAAAATCAGCTGCCAGGTTGTCTTTTGTGTTCGTTTGAGGTATGCAAATAAACAGTGGGGTCTAAGTCAGCAAATAAAAACAAAAATGGTAAGTGTAGTTTCTCCAAAAAAAAAAAAAAAAAAAAAGGGAAAACTCAAAATCACC
>VWZN01008386.1:226074-246942 GCA_013396955.1 Regulus satrapa | reverse complement strand
CCCCTAACAGACCTGCCAGCAGAGGGAAGTTGGTACCTAAGAAGAGCAGAGCTAATAACGAGTCCAGTTGTTCTCACACATTGGTATGAGGGGGGATCTGCAGGGTGAACAGCTTTATCCAAGTCACAGCTCTGCTGCTTTTATTAATGCCATCAAATGTAAGGACAAAATCCTTCCCTGTGAGGGGGGGAGGCCATGGCAGTGGGTGCCCAGAGAAGCTGTGGCTGCCCCATCCCTGTCAGAAAGCATCAAAAGGTCTGATTTTCCAAACAGCAGTATGAGAAGTGCATTTGTATAATCTATTCATCAAGAAAAGATTATACAGGCAGGGAGTGGAAGTGATAAGATCCATATGGGACAAACAACTATTTTTGGTATCATGTCCTGACCTTTCCATTGCCTTCCTGAAAAATTTTCACTCCTGAATCAGCACTCTGTCAAACAGCTGGCAGAATGCACACCAAATGTAATTTTTATGAGTCCCACCATCCAAAAGTCGCTGCCATCCTTTTATGAGACTGATGCTGGATATTCCTCCTTTAAATTCTGTTCCATCAGCAGGGCAATCTCATGCCCAGATTGGTGTCTGTGTGTGTGCACACTGTCTCCAAGTGGCATTTTTTAAAAACAGAAGTGTCCTGAACTGGCTGACATGCGTTGTTTTGCTGTATAAAAGGAGCTATTTGGCATGGACAAAAGCTGTATTTCCCCGTGCTGTTATCAACAATAAATGGTTTTCACGTTGTCAGCTCTTCTAACACTAGTGTACATATCCAGAGCAGGCTTTCTGTCAGGTCTTTATTATATATCTCCATGCTCGGGTCTATCTCAGCTCCATCTCTCAGCACTCCCTGATTTCTGAAACAGATTTATCTCCATCCCCTCGGCACTGCTGTGTGCTCCCTTTTATGGCTATGAAATATTTGCAGGGCAATCCCTGAATCACAAAGCACAGGGCAGGGAACAGTACCCTGTGTTCACAGCAGGCAAATCCACTCCCCCCTTTCCCATCCTTTCAGGTTTGGTGGATTTACTGTGTCCTGTTTGCCTCTCTCTGGCTCCTTGTGCTGGGTGGTGTTTCTCAGATTTAGAGCTTGGCAGGCTGAGAAATGTAATCCTGGTTCTAGCAGCAGACTGTGGAGCCTTGGCAGGGCTGCCTACACAGATGCAAATAGACTGGAAGTGCTCATTATCTGAGGAACCCTCAGCTCTTCAAAAGCAAACAAACCTCTTTTTTTTTTTCCCCTCTCCCTTTCTTCCCACTGCGCCACACTTCCATGTAAAAATAAGGCAAGAATATCACTTCAGAAATATCTTCTGTGCTTTACAAAAATACAGCATGCTCCTAGCCTTTACCTAAACATCCCATAAATCTTATACAGTCCCCGAATGCTCTTCCCTGGGGCAGAGATGACCTAGGGAGAGGTGACTCATGGCAGGAAGGGCCATGACTGGGATGGTCTCCCAGTACAGCCAGGTCAGACACTGGGCTTTGGGGTTCCCCCCGTGCATCCTTGCCCTGCCTTATGACCCTGTCACAAATATTCTGCTCCACAGAATATTTGAAAATCTGACTTTTATCCCAGGGTTGAAAACAGGTATTTTGGGTACATTGTCCTAAAAATGTTAACGAAGGGATTTTGCGCTCTTCATTCCAGACAAACGCAGAACCCTATTTGGAATAAGAGCGATGAAAAAGACTTTCATTCACCAAGCAGAATATAAATAATATCAAGGCTGACTGGGGGTGAAAGGCCTGACAGGATGAGGGATGGCTGCTGCTGTTTGCATGGCCCCATGCTCTGCTAAAGAGAGAAAAGTACCCAGCCCTGAACTGCAGAACAGGCAGAGCAGGAGACACATCTGAGAAGGGCAAAACAAAACCTGGGGGAGGGGTCTCATTTCTACAGAATAATTCAGAGAGAAAACTGCATTTAAAAATATTTCAAATGTCCCCCGGGTGTGATTAAAATCTTTGAATCCACTGGGATTTTTCAAGTGCAAGTAGAATTGGATTCAAAGGATTCTACTCAGCTGAGGAGGAATGAAGCTCAAAACTGGACCTTGCTCAAAATGTGGTCTGCTCACCACCTTTGTCACAGGGGATGGCATGACCTAAGTGTGTCCTAGTGACAGCAGAGGCAGTAAGGCACACTGTGAATGTCCTTGCCTTATTGTCTTATTTGAATCTCCATCCACGATGATGAAAGAGGGAAAAACCCCGTCAATTAGGAACTAAAAATAGCACTAGGAATATCAGGAACGTACAGAAGCTTTGGCTGCCTCATGCCTGGAAGTGTCCAAGGCCAGGTTGGACAGAGCTTGGAGAAAGCTGGGCCAGTGGAAGGCATCCGTGCCCATGGCAGGGAGTGGAACTGGACAGGCTTAAGGTGAGTGCCCCACAAACTATTCTGTGACTTTGTGATTATCCTTTCTCCCAGATGGCAGATTCTCAGGAGTAAGACTTCAGGTATTTACCCTGAAGTAAATGTATCAAAGTATCTGGTGTATGAAATGAACTTATGAAAAAGTACTTCTTTGAGAAAAATGAGAATCAACATGGTAGCACTGTGGTACATCCTGGTTCCCAAACAACTGGAGTCCAGGGATGATTTTCCCAGACTTAGGCACAGAAATAAGTGTTTTGTTTAAGGACAAAAGTGTTTATAATAAAGCAGAAGACTCTCCTCAGAGCTTACCAGGAGATGTTCCTGAGTTAAACAATTTTTCTCCTGGCTCAAGGGTAGATTTATGGGCACCAGATGCAGAAAAATGGTTCACGACCATTTTCTCCCTGCAGGAGTTCCCACAAAGCTGAACAGTCAGGACCAAAAGGGGCCTCAGCACATGCAAACACACAGCCAATGGAGCATGAGATAATATTTCGGATGAAAAGCAGCCAGGCACACACAGAGACTCATTCATGGAAATGGTGCCATCTGCAGCACTGGAGATTTAACTCACAACTACCTGCAGGGCTGAGGTAACAAGGGCCGGGTTGTTTTCCAGGGGTTTTTACCCACATCAAAACTCCTGGAAGAACTTTAAGGCCATTAATGGAATGGAGACACAGATGAAAGCAGAGGTGACTAAAAACACCTCTTTCCTAAGTCCACTTTCCTTTAGATTTACAAACCAAGTGGGATGTTCCAGCAGTGAGCAGTGAGCGAGCTGAGTGAGAAAGAGGCCAAAGAAATCAGGAGGCTGTAACTGGAAATGTAATGATCGTGTAACCACAGAGCCATGGAATGGTTTGGGATGGAAGAACCTCAAAACCCTTCCAGTGCCACCCCCTGCCATGGGTAGGGACAACTTCCACCAGCCCAGGCTGCTCCAAGTCCCATCCGCCTGGCCTTGGACACTGCCTGGGATCCAGGAGCAGCCACAGCTTCTCTGGGCACCCTGTGCCAGGGCCTGCCCACCCGCACAGGGAACAATTCCTTCCCAATATCCCCTCCAACCCTGCCTCAAGCCTGCTTGGTGATCCGTGTGAGGCCTACTTGCACAGCACAAGCTCTGCTTGGTTATCCTTGATACCGTTGAGTACTCTCTTCCAAAAATTTTCAGGTTTTGGAGATGTCATTTTTTTGATTACTGCCTTGACAAAAAGAAAAACAAAGGCATAGAATTCAATTTTAATACCCAAAAAGAACAATGCAAAGAAATTAAAAAACCTAAAACCAAGCCAAACCAAACAAACCCCCCAACTATTTGGTTTTCAAAATTCAGTTGAATTTTCTGCATGGAACAATGGAGAAGCAGCATCATTTAAGGGACTTTATCTAGAACTCCCATTTCCATCAGATGGGGCTTGATGCTACCTGGCCTAGTGAGAGGCATCCCTGCCCCTGGCAGCAGGGTCTGGATGATCTCTAAGGTCCCTTCCAACCGAAACCATTCCGTGATCCTGTGATTCTGTGGTTTGCTTCCAAGAAGATCCATGAAGTGTGTTTAAAGGGTCCCTGCAGTGGGAGTTTTTAGCATTCCCTGTCAAACTATGAAGACTCTTTGTCAGAAAGGATTAGAGGGATTTTTTTTTTTTTAAGAGATTAAATCCCTTTTGGAAATATCTGCATTTTGATAAGACTTACTGATCAAAGGGTAACTCTTCGTGAACAGTGAATTTCAGCAGGACTTGAGCTCCTGTGCCAGTTTTGAAATGAGGGCAGCAGTTGCCAAGTTATTTGGGTGTTTTGGAGCTGTGACCAGAACCTTGGCTTATCCCTCAGTCACAAGCTGACAATCTTAAACACTCATTTAGCAGGTCAAGGTGAGCCATGCAGCTGTGCTTGTAGGTGAACTTTAGGTTTTGGTGTTTGATTTGTGTGCCAGGGCAGCTCTGTTCAGTCCCTGTCTCATCCCACATCTGTCAATCTTAAAAATGCAAGGCTTGATTTTAGGGCTGGGTGAGTTCTCTAATTACTGCAGGTTTGGGGATCTGTGATTATTGTAGTGTTGGGATCTCTGCAGTGCCAGGATCTCTGGCTAACATCCTTCTTAACTGTGACTTGAAAATATCTATTTCAGCCAGAGAAATGCAGCTCAATTCAGTTTAACCCTCTGTTAAATCATTCACTGGTAACATCAAGTTAATGGAGTCAGAATTTTATCTTTTGAGAGTTCTGAGACAGAAGGTGATCTGTGGTTTAAAAATCAAGTTATGATTTCACACAAGAATTGCCTCATAATTTTTCTACCTGAAACAAACTTCATCCTGAAAAAGTTTCTATTTCATTTTGATTTCATCAGTTCACTGCTGTGGCAGAAAACATCTCCAATACAATAATGGAATATCCTGAGTTGGAAAGGACCCACCAGCATCATGGAGTCCAACGCCTGTCCCTGCACAGACACCCCAACAATCCCATCCTGCATCCCTGGGAGCATTGTCCAAACTCTCCTGGAGCTGTGGCATTTGCAGTTTCCTCTTCTCTCTATAGATATCTGGATATAGAAGATTAAAATTTTAGCTGGAATAATATACCAAGAGGAAAAAAAAAACAACCAGGAGAAAAAGGAGATTTTTTTTATTTTGTCTTCCTGTCTCAATAGACACCTTCATGTTGTGTAGGGTGACATGTTCACCAGGGAGTGGAAGAACAAACTCTTTCCCGTTATCTCTGTTTATTAAGCACTGTCCTATTTATCTTGCCTGACTTGTACAGGGAGAATCCTCATCAGAGGCAGCAATATTAATAACTTGCCACTTTTTTTTTTTTTTTTTTTTAATGTTGCTTTGCAATAGAAGGCAGGAACATCATCTTAATTAGTCTCAGAAGAAGAGGCAATGCAAATACAACAAGACTGAACCTTAGACCACTGGAAACTCTCACGTGTGATCTCTCACTTGCTTTCAAAAGAGAAACCAAGAGCTTTTATCAAAACTATTTCTCTGCTTTATGACCTCTGGAAAAGCAGGGACACACATATCTTTCATGAATCTTTTCACTCACTATTTTGAGGCAATTCCTTCTGAAGCCCAGGGGAGCTGCAGCCCACTGAGGAGGGTGCTGAGCTCCCCCAGCACCAATCGGTGCTAAGGAGCTCAGTCATAGAATCCCAGAGTCCCAGAATCCCAGAGTGGTTTGGGGTGGAAAGAACCTTAAAGCCCCTCCAGTGCCATCCCTGCCATGGGCAGGGACACCTTCCATGAGCCCAGAATGCTCCAAGCCCTGTCCAGCCTGGCCTTGGACACTGCCAGGGATCCAGGGTCAGCCTCAGCTTCTCTGGGCACCCTGTGCCAGGGCTTGTCCACCCTCACAGGGAACAATTCCTTCCCAATATCCCCTCTGTTCCTGCCCTCTGGCAGTGGGAAGCCATCCACCTTTGTCCGATTACTCTAGGCCTTTGTAAATGATATTTTATTACTTCTAAAATTAAGCTTTGGTAGTATAACTTGCTCCAAAACAAATAGGAAGTGACAGAAGAACAGAGGTGTATTTTAACTGTTCAAGATTTTTTTTTTCCCACCTTTTTTTTGGTATTTGCTTTTCACCTTTGCTGTTTTTTCTTTCTTTTTTTTTTTTTTTTTTTTAAATGCTTTATTTTCTTTTTTACTGCTTCAGTATATTGGTAACTTTGTCGCTTATATCATTAAATAAAGCATGTGTCACGTTGCAGTGTTGATTCAGGATTGAAAACATTTTCAGCTCATGTTTCCATACTCTATGAGCATCCCTGAGGAAATATTAAATACATCTCTCTGATGTTTTGGGAGTCTTTTCTGGACTATTTTTAATGCAACCTATTCACCCCATCCTTCTTGCTATATCCTGCTTATTACATGCCATTTCCATCTGCCAAAAGGGCCCAGTGGTTTGATTTCAGATTGCACCCTGAGCCATGCCTGGGATATAAATTAATTGTTTGCCCTTTCCAAATTCCCAAATACTTTTCTCCCAAATCTGTGGGGTTTTGTAGCTAACACAGACCTAGGAGCCCTTCCACAGCAAATTTACCCTCCCTTGCTGGGGTGGAATACAAATGAGCAATTAAGCAAAGTCTTGTAATTTTAGCACTGGTTTTCTACCCCTGAGTCTCTAATGGGCTTTGACTCAATGATTTATCTGTCTTTACCCTGTCTGGAGCAGGATTTCAACTGAGTTGTAATAAGTGGGAACAATATAAGAGTTTTCTCAGAGAGAAAATGGCAGGGAAAACTCCAGGCCACTGCCTGAAAGGCCATTAATGTCTGTCAGGGAGAAAAAGGTTATTTAATGCCAGAGGAATTGATACTGTAACTTAGGCCAGTCCAAATGCTCATCCCTCTGGTGAGATGATAACCTTCTGTTCTGAAAATTAATTTATGAATCCTCTTTGGAGCTGGAAAACTTCCCCAATTACTGCTTGTAGCAGGCACCAGCAAACAGCCTCTCCTTGGAGGAGTTGCCTAGGAAAAGTTGGGTAATTCTGAATTGCTGTTGGCTTTCATTTCTGTTTTTTTTTTCTTATATTTATCTGTTATAATACATTTGTATATTGTCATATTTCGTATAAACACCTCTTTTACTGTGTTTTGTGTTTTCGGTGCTTCCACTGACAATATCTCCAGCAGACATTGCATGTCACACTCAGGTCCTGCTGAGAGCATTGCCTCCCTGTCATTATCAAGGTGCTGAGAAGGGCACACTACAGAATTTCTGTCCTAATTGTCAGTGCTGAGGAGGATGCAGAATTGAAAACAAGCCTAGCGATATCTGATTGGCAATATCCGAGTGTTTCAGAGCTGCCAATGCTCCTGTGGTGGATTCAGCAATAAAAAATATAATTTCTCTGGCAAATTACCATGAGTAAAGTTCATAGCCAACACATAGAAGGGGAAAGGGGAAAGGATGAATCTGTTATAAACAGAAATGGTCCTGGTATCAAAACCATTTTTTCAAATGCTACTGAGGACACCTGGAGTTTGCCCCCACTGAAGAACCCCAGAACCCTTAAGGTTGGGAAAGGTGTCCAGGATCAGAATTCTCACCTTGCCACTGAGTGCCATGTCCAGTCCTTGCTTGGACATCTCCAGGGATGGGGACTCCACCACCTCCCTGGGCAGCCCCTGCCAATGCCTGACCACCCTTTCCATGCAGAAATTCCTCCTGAGAACCACCATAACCTGAGTGTATCCACACAAATCATCCTTGGCTGAAATTGCTGGTGTTTGTGTCGGGCTTTAGTGTGTGTTAGTGGAAACCATTGGATCTATGTTTCCATCTTTTCCTTCCTTTATATGCCCACCTGGGAAATATGGAGAGTATAAAACCCTGCTCAGATCAACTTTCCTTGGCAGAAATATTTTTATTATCCCTCTATTTCTTTACAGCGAGCAGAAACGTGGAGGAAAACTAGTTCCACATAACGAAACCAATTTGCTTTCTCCTCATTATATTCACTGAGATTGCATTTCAGCAGTCAGGAAGATGGAAGGGAATATTAAAACCTTTAGATAACTGTCGACAATTATGTGAGGTTCAAAATACAGCCTATAAAGGGAGGGGGTCTCCCGTGCTGCAGGGTTTGTGACTGTCCAAGCAGCAATAGGCAGGTATAATTCCAGTGGCTGGATTCCCTCATCATCCAAATCCAGCAGAAACCCACTGAAGCATATTAGCTTCCACTCTTCTCAATTAAGGGTAATTAGTGCTGCTGTGCACAGGAGTGAGACAGATTGTTGTGGCACCAGAGACAAAACAGATTCCGAACAGGAAACAGAATATGGCTCTAACATCCTTAAGTGTTGTTTATGGCAAGTCATAAATGCTTTGCACTGTGTTTATCTGAAATTTATGGTGTTCTCAAGCGAAAACTCAAACTTGCCAAAAAAGAAAAAACAAAGGGGAAAGAGAGAGAGAGAGAATTATATCAGCGAATACAACCAGCTTCTACCTAATCAGGTTATTATAAAATCTACCTTTTCAGATGAGAGCTGATTGCAGCTATCAAAGCTGGAACACACCTGCTCTCCTCTGCTCACTCACTGCCCAACAGAAAGACATGGAAAAGCACTTTGGGAGTGATTTCAAATATTAACCTATTTTAAAGTGTTTTCTTTTAGCAGGGAGAACTTTAAAATCAGTAATTTTACAGGTTGAGATGCGGGCTCAGATTTAGATCAGTGCTAGAAAAATTAAGATTTAAGAGGAGAATTTCATGTTGTGGATTTTAGGGGTTGCTAGATGGGAAGAGTGGTTTTTTTCTTGAGCACATTCAGTTCTAAGTCCTCAGTGTTAAGATTTCAGTGTGTTCCTGGAGCTGAAGGAAGCAAAAAAGCCTTTTGGTCCCCAGGGCAGTAATGTTGTCAGTGAGAAATGTGAGTCCCTAAAGTCACATTTAGTCTTGGGTTATGGAAGGGATTAGGTTTAGGAAAAATGGTGAAGAGGAAGCAGTTTGGCTCAGCCTATGCAATAAACTTTTGCAGCCCTTCCTCAGGCCACAGCCAGGGGAAGATTTGGATATAAAAAAATAGTTAATTTGGTGAGAAGTCATAAAAATATGCTCTAGATCTACCTGGGGCTGATCTGTGTCATCTTAGAAAATAAAAAAGATAGCACCTGCCTCAAGTTTTAATTTTGAGTTTGTTCACTGCTGGTTACTCCTGCCTGCATTTACAGGGTCACGAAGACAGCTGATGTCAGCTCTTCCCGGGAGACAGCAGCTTATTTGGGGGTGAAGTAGTGCCCTGACTATTTAAATTTTTTTTTCAATATTGCTTAAAAGATGACCTTTGTAATAAATAGGCTTCTAAGGTACTGGAGCCACAATGAAGTAATTTGGATTAAATAACTTTTATTCCCCCATTACTAAGTGGGTCATAGCACTGCCGTGCTTGAGGGAGGTTTAAAATGACCATTTGATAAGATATTCCTCATACTACTGTTATTCGAAAATCCTGAATTCATTATTCAGCCCAAACTCCCAGAGACTACATAATTTATTGCACTTATATTAACATGCCTTCTAGAAGTACAAAAGTAAAGAAGAGCATACTCAGGCACAGAATATATTTCCCCTAAACCACAAATTGAACACAGAAAATCTGATTTGAATTTCATAGAGGTGTGACTGGGAGAAACACGAGGGAAAATAATGATCTTTTGTAAATGTATTCGCTTGCAAGCTGATCTGAAAGTTCCCAGAAAGAAGTCACAGGGCAGAGCAGGGCCTCTGTCTTATCAGTGGCTGTTTCCATGTCTGCACCTTTTATTCTACTTTAATTGAATGTAAAGAGAGCGATGCCAAGTGGAGGCAAGCACAGGCTGTCATCACAGACAAAAAAGCCGGATATATTCCCCTGCCCTTGTGCAGTGGTGACCCTAAAATCATCCTCATGGAGTCAAAATGAGTTAGAATAGCCAAAATCTTGGCTTTTATGTCCAGGGGGAAAGTGACTGTGTGAGGCTTGGCTGGAAGAATTACCTGTGGTACTCACCTGGGGAGCTGTTCAAACCATTCTGGATCCATGGATTTCTTATCCTTGCTTTATTCTACTAGATAAAGACCATTTCTCACCCAGCACCTGCTATTTTAATCCTCTTTTTTTTTCTTCTTTTTAATAAAATTTTCCCTATAAAATAAAAGCAAAAAACCTGCCACACTGACATTTTCCTTGACACATCCTTTTTTTTTTTTTTACATGTATTTGCAGTGTCACCCTGGTATCAGTAATGGTGCCACATTTCTTCAGCCCTCCCTAAAGGCACTGTAAATGAGTGAGGTCAATTAAACATTTTGATATGTCTCTTTAGGCCATTCTCATTTTATTCCTTAGATGGTTCAAGTCTGTTCTTCAGCTGAAGAGGTTAAAGGTGTTCCCAAGTCACCATTTCCCAGTTGGAGGCCTCTCCCTATCAGATCCACAATAGCCTTGTTGGAAAGGTCTTCTTACGCATGTCTACAGGGCCAAATTAACTGATGTAGTTAATTAGCAGCAGTGCTTCCTCAGAAGGGGAGAAAAGCAGTGGCTAAGTATTTTCTCACTTTCCAGTTCTCTACAGGATCACAGAGGAAGAGTATTTACAAGGGATGGAGTGACAGAACACAGGGGAATGGCTCCCACTGCCAGAGGGCAGGGTCAAATGGGATCTTGGGAAGGAATTGTTCCCTGTCAGGGTGGGGAGGCCCTGGCACAGGGTGCTCAGAGAAGCTGTGGCTGCCCCTGAATCACTGGCAGCATCCAAGGCCAGGCTGGACAGGGCTTGGAGCAGCCTGGGACAGTGGAAGACTGTAATTAGGTGATCTTCAAGGTCTCTTCCACCCCCAGCCATTCTGGGATTCTGTGATTTCCTCCCATAAAGCTGGTGTGCCTACACTTGATACGTGGGATGCTGCAGTGAGGCACCTTCCATCCCATGCCCATCTCTTGTGCCTGGAGGACAATGCCAGAGTCCTGTTCTGGTTCATCCCTCATTTACTCTGAAACCTGAAGAGCCAGGAATGCCCAGCCTGACCTCTGGATGGATGACAGGGCTCACTCACTGTCAGAGCCCAGAGACAGTGTCAATCACAGCCTGCATGGACAATAGGATATTATCAGGAGAACCACCTCATAGGAGCCACAGTGAACCTTCCTGGGTGTCCTCCAAACACTGCCTCAGCCTCTTGTCCCCAGCACTCCTGGTGTCACTTGGGCCCACGTCCCAGAGCTCAGTGCCAGGCCCAGGCAAGGTTTGGTGGGTGGCAGCAGTTTGGGGATGGTCACTGTGGTTTGAGGGACAGGGCAGCCATGCTCAGCAGGGTTTATTCAGTTCCATGTGAGGTGGGAATATCTCCCTGAAGGCACCAGCTCCTGCCTTGAACACAAGAGGACACCTATTTGCAGGACTGAAATTAGACTTTATGAACACCTCCACCAACATTTTATCTGTCTGATCTTTTCTTACAAGCCTGTTGTGATGATGCACTGTGGGTAAAAATTATATTTTTTTTATAAATCACCTTTTTTTTTTTTGCCGAGCTGTTTATGTGACAAGTGACTGTTGCTGTGCACTGTTGTGTTTGGTGGATGCATTAGGTGCCCCAACAAGACTCTGGCAGCACCACCATCCATTGGTCTTCCAGCTGTATCTTCATGAATTTGTCTTTCAGTTTGCCAGCAGCTTGTAGTATGTGACACAGAGGTTTTTATTGAGAGCCCTGCTATGTATTCCTTGAACTGCTGCTCCTGAGCACCTGCAAACAACACTGACCATCTTCATTACACACTGTATCTATCTCCCTCTTCTCTCTCTGCTTACCCAGTCCTCCATTCAGTTATTGCCATGTACTTTGTCTCATTTTGCCTCAATGACTGCAAGAATTCCTGTTTTCTTATTGATTGCAAACATATTTGAGAAGCAAAATCTTCAGCAGATCCATCTCAGTCTGCATTAACCAGAGCCATTTATTTTATTATATTCAGCAACCTCTCTTTGATGAATTGCTGCTTATGGAAAGGAAGTTGCCAAGGCCTGTGGGCTTTGGGGTTGAAATTCCTCTTTCCAGTCCTAGAGCTTCTCCTCCCCTGCCCCGATAGACACAAATGCTGCTGCTTCCCAGCCCCTCTCAACCGTGGCTGGTTCTCCTTCACCCTTGAGCACTGCATTTCTCCACCTAAACTTACACCCAAATAAACATCCTGCTCCTCATTATTATTTGTCCACTGGCTCCTGTTTTGCAGAATCCACCTCCAAATTTGGTATTTCTTGTGTTATCACGTCGGTGGCATTTCCTCCCTTGCCTGTTCACATTGTGGGAGACAGAGAAGCTGCAGCTTCTTCCATTCTAGGGAATGACTCAGTTCTCACCCAACACCAACTGAAAAATTAATCATAAAATCACAGAATCATTAATGCTGGAAAAGACATCTGGAATCATCCAGTCCAACCTCCAACCAAACCTGAACTCGTTCCTTGAACCCTTAATGGAGACTCCACCACTGCCCCAGGCAGCCCCTTCCCGTGCTTGACCACTGTCTCAGTGATGAAAGTTTCCCTGAGATCACTGATTTAAGTAAGGGATAAATCAGAGCTTTTATGCCCTACTACAGCCTCAGGAGCGTTGCCAAGCTGTGAGGTGGTCTCCCAGAGAGGATTAGTGGGTGCACCGAAACACATCACCCTTTGGATGCTGCCAGCTGCTCCTGGCAAGTCAGAAAAGCTGGAAATCTGATATAAAGGCACATTCTACAACCCAGATCATGCAGAAGCCACCTCTGCACACAGCTTTGCCCATTGCCCAGGTAATTCTGGTTACATCCTGCCAGATTGCCCTAAAGCAGCTCTATGTGGAGTACTTGAAAGTTAATATTTCACTGAGGGCAAAAGACCTGTATTAACCTACCCTTTGTAACAGAGTTCACAATTAGAGTTTCTACCATTTTCCTGATCCCTGATATCAGGGCTCAGAATGTTACACTGTGCTGATCCAGCTGTGTTATCACACTGCCCACGACCAGAGGTCTTATCACCATCACTGCTCCTGTGTTGTTTTACCACAGCCTTCTCCTGAATTAAAAATAAATGTTTTTCAAGAAAAAAACGAAAAAAAAAAGAAAAAAAAAAGGCTAAAGTTTTCCATAAGTTATTCAGTGCACAGAAGAACATTCAGTGAATATATTTAAATCCACCCCAGACAGAAGTAGTTGTTGAAATCCTTGGATGGCAGAATTAGCTTCTAATTTTAGAAAAAACAAAAGCCATTATCTGGCTTCGAGAAATTCAGGTCCTACAGAAGTGAGGCTGATAAATTGCTTCAGAATCTTTTCTTATTACTTGCAGCCACATAGTTTGGAAATAAATGATATATAACACTGCAGGAAAAAATGTGTTTAAGTAATGCAAAGGTGCGTGTATATATATATATGAGTAGAAATATGGATATTGGTAAAAATATGCTCAAATGTATGTAAAGATATAGGCAAAAAAAATGTTTATCATAACCTAATTCCATAGTACAGTAACTCCTTTCACATCCATGGCATTAATATATTCAATGATCTGGCCCTATAGTTTCTACTGGGCCAGTTAATTTTTATCCGGTGAGGAATAGTCTTTAAACATGAAATAAAATTAATTATAACACACATTCCCGAGTCCACACACAATATATAGCTGCATCTTTGCCCACTAGAAGGAAAGAAGCCTTGTCCATCAGAAACAAACACAAATCCATAAAATAGGGTGCAGAGGTGTGGGAAATGATTCAATATTTAAACAAAGGCTGAGATTTGTTGCAGGCTCTGACTTCAGGCCTCATAAATCCTGCATGATTCTGGTGGGTTTGTGCTCCGAATGTGCCTGGGATCTGCCCTTCTTTTTGCTCATCTCCACTCTTAGATGGTGTTTTTTGCAGGCTTTGGCATGGACCAAAGTTCTAAATAAAGGGAAGCCAACCAGCAGGCATGTCTGTCTCTGCTTTTTGCCTCTGTCCTACTTACCTGTCCTCTCCAAAGCCTTTAATCCCTGATGGTTCCTCCAGCAAATCCAGCAGTGTCTGTTCTGTCCTTGCCTTCCTCACACACTCTGTCAGGGACGTGTGACAAGTTCTTTCCCCGTCACACTCTCTGCCCTTGCAGCCTGGGGATCCTAAATAGCATCATTTGGCCTCTGAGAACTGCACTTCCCCAAAATTTGTACTTATCTTTGCGTGTGTTACACTAATAAATCTTATTGAACAACACATAAAAACAAGGGGGAAAAAATAAAAGGATTCTGATGCTCAAGGTGAATATTGATTAATTCAATGGGGCATTAAACCTTCTGATGTTAATTATTAATAATTAATAATTAGCTTAACAGGCTGTGTTTTTCAAAAACATTCCAAAACTGACAGAGAATGTCTCTGAAAGAGCTGGTATCACCTAACAAGAGTCTGAGTGCTACTGTGGGATAAAGAAAAGGATTTTTGGAGCCCTAACCTTTCAGTAGATGAGTGGATTTTCTTGATGTGGGAACTGTGTGAGAAGAAAAGAAGTCTTTCTATTGCAGGAATGTTAAAGCTGGGTTTGATCAGATGTTCTGTCCACTGTCTGCCTGAACACAATGAGAAACCTTCAACCATGCAGTCACTGTCTCAAGTCTTACATTTTCTTCCTTCTGAAACAGGGACAGCTGCAGATATTTGTGTCAAAAACACCTCTAAAGAAATACAATCATATTTAACACTTTTGTTTTAGGAAGTATGTTGTTTGCACGGCTTTTTCACTCTCTATATTGATCTCTCACGAGCATCAGCTGGATTTTGTATTTTATTTATAAATAATTATAAAGAGATGAGTGTATTCCTAACAGTCCTTTGGACCTTTGTGTTACACCTAAACTAAATAGATGGGCCCTAAAGAGAGGAATATGCTCCAATGATGGGCCAGAGGGGTCATCCTTAAAACAGTAATTTAATATAAAAGCAGACATTAACCTCTGTAGGCTTCGCTTAATGTCTGAATCCACAGAATTATTTGGGGTTTTTTAAATGAAAACTTTTCGAAGGCAAGTAAATTTGATTTTTATTTCCTCTCACATCCTGACAACAACTTACTTTAATGTTTCTCAGTTGTTGCTTCTCTTCTTGAGTCAGTATTTAGGGAATCATTACCATTACTGGGGGAAAAAAAACCACTCCAAACTTCTGAAAGCCAATCTTTAAATGATGCAGCAATGTAATATGGGAAATGATATATGATTCCCAGGCAGTTTTAGCTGTGAAAACATCAAAAGGCTGGAATCAAGATCAGAGAGTATCTTTATAAAACACCTTTGACACAGGAATTGAAGCAGAGCCCCCAAGTAACCTCCAGCCAAAATGGTTTTGATGTAAGACAGGTCAAAAATGGATCTTCAGCAAAGGAATTAGCAACAGCTGGGAAGAATTTATTCCTGAGTCTCTCATCAGTGAGTACAACTCCGAAGAGAGGAAGAAATGCAGCCACCACAATTCCATGTAGAATCCTCACACGTTGAGGGCAAAGTCGAGGAGGAGGCTTAAAATACTTGTGGAAGGCAGTCTCTGAGGAAAAGTGCTGCTAGAAATGCTGGGGTGTTGTGATGATGAGACTTTCACACGTATTTATCAGACCCCTAAGAAAGGAGCCAGAAATAACACAGAGATTAATTAACAAAGCTGCCACAAGGTTCCGTATGCCAGGGAAGGTGGTGTAATCACTGGGACGCTCTCCTGCTTTCAAGGAGAGGTGAAGATGCTCTAAAATACTCACATTTCAAGTGCACCTGTGGAAAGAACTGCTTTAATTTCAACCCAGTCCAAGGGAAACAAAAGTCACATACAAAATACAGTTTCTTTCCCTCAAAAAATAGTCAGAGAGGCAAATATTAAATATGCAAGTGCAGCAATTAACTGAGATACAGAGGGGTGGGGGAGATATCAATGTGCTCCAGCAAAACTTGGTGGACACAACAGAAATCCAAAATGTGAGGGAATGGCTGGCTAAGGACATTTACTGTAAAGAAACAGAGTTCTTCAAAGCAAAAAGTAAATTTGAACATGAATACATACATAAATAAATGGCTGAAGAACACACCTGAGATATGAGAGCAAATGGAAGAAATAACTTTGAACGGGAAAAAAAGGGCACAGGAGAAAATCTCACGTAGCAGATGTCCATGAGACCTTCAGCCACAGGTCATAGCAGAGATGAGAGATCCACAAAACCAAGCAGGCTAAACCCTGATCTGAAAGGGAGTGCATGAGGATTTCTAAAGATCAACGGAAAACGTACACCAGTGAGAACCAAGCAAATTACACACAACCACAGGAACAGCCTCGTCTCCTCACACACCACTGTGGCCAGGGCCCCTGGAGCACTTTTCTCCATATTTTCATCCCATTTTCCAAATGGAGTAATTCATTCTGAGTTCTTACCAGCAGCTGTGGGGATGAGGAGCACGGCCAGGAGCCACTTACCATATGTAGCCTTATAATAATCAAAGAAATTAAAGTGGCGCGAATTTCTGCAAGAAGTCACTCACATAATTATTATTGGATTATTTGTTTATTCCCTCACGTTAATTAGCTGCCAATGTCCATTTTATGTCTCCAGTGTTATCTGACAGCTGAGGATCTTAAAACGACAGTTCCTAGAAAGGAGCTGAATAAATAACAATAACAACAACAACAATAATAGCAAGAACAATAACAATAATGCTGTTATCTATTTACCTTATTGCTTCTATTCTCAAATTCCCTGTGAAGTGAAAGCTCTTTCAACCTGAGGCTTCTTCTAAGATATCAAACACCCCTGGTCTGAAATTCCTCACACCACCAGTCTAAAAAACATATTAACAGTGCAGGGGATCCCACACGATTCTTGAGGGTGAAGAATTTGTTTCCACAACTACATCAACAGAGCCTGGACAATTTTCCTACACCTAGAGGAAATTTCTAAAGACCCTTGATTCTGCTGGAGGACTCGATAGCACTGGATCCTGAGAAAGGGGCACTGCAGGCAGTGTAAGACATCCTTGGAGGACATTGAGATAAGATCCTTACCCAGGGGAGAGACCCCCTTTGCTCACTAATGTTGGACAGGTCAAGATTGGTGGTGGCTTGGGCTCCAGTGGAATTCATGACCTCAAGGGATACAAGAGAGAAAAATGTTTAGTAAACTCCCTAAAACTTAGGAAAGCGGATATTCAGTTGTTTAAGGAACTTTTCTATTTTTTCCATAATGGGCCACACAAAACCGGTGACACGGCAGCAGAACTGCCACTGTCACAGTTCAATAGCAAAGAGCACACTGAGCTCAGAGGAATTTTGGGTGGTGAGCCAAACTGTTGAAATTCAGATTGAATTTAAATACAACTCCTTAGGTAGTCTCAAAAGCAAATAAACAGCAGTAAGAAGCTGTCTCCATGATATCCAGAGTGTATCCAGCATTCTGAGAAAAGAGTCTAGTGGGGATCAAAGCTGCAGGTGAACTAAACAGGAGGTTGGGAGGGTTGGGGTTTTTTTCCTAGGCTGGGAAATGAGTGCAGGATTTGTGTGCTACATCTGTTATTTATAATGTCAAGATTTACAACTTGGTTGCATTTGAAATACCAGCCAGTGATATCAGAAGAAAGTAGGAACTGCCTTATCAGAGGTTTGCAGTGACACAGAACATGTGGGGGCCTCCAGTGTCCTGCACACAGGGAAAGCTCTGACGTCTGTTCAAAGGGATGGGAGCAACCCCTGAATAAAGCAGTGCAGTTTGCACCTGCTGGAATGGGTTTTTCAGGGGAAGAAATAGGAACATTCTGTGCCCCAATTCAAAGCAGCTTTTTAAAAGCATGCTGAGAAAAAAAAAAAAAAAAGATTTTTTTTACACTTGCTAAATTAATGCCCTGGATTGCAACCAGCAGTTCAAGATACAGAGGTAGATTTGTGAAATAAAGGTGTGAGGATTCATTTTATCAGGGAAGAAATTGAAAAATTCAGTGTATACGTTGTTCAATTTGAAATACATTTGCGGAATGGAAATTCCTGAACTGGCATGGCAGTGTTCCTGAAATGTCACATTATTCTGGAGTCACTCATCATATATAGAAGGGTTTGGTAATTATTTTTGATAGGTTTGGTGTCACGCTGGCCCTCATCAGTTCATTAGACTCTTTCACATCAGATCATCATCATAGTTAAGTCATTTAAGAAAGTAAATTGAAAACATATTATGCATAAAATGTCAATCGACTGCCATGCTCATTTACAATCATTAAAGATGTGCATAACTCCATACAGATATGTGTATTTATATAACAGTAGTAGATTGCAGGAGGTTTTATAAAGCATAATGATCAGTATCTCTGTTTTATCAATGGAGAAATAGCAAAAGGCAAATTATTTAACAGCAATATTCATACAAGATTCATTATCATCCTGTCTAGGAGAAAATGCATTTCAAATTAAACTGTGGTTCTTCTCTCCAGCCTGCTCACCTAATCGTGTCCTGACCATACTGTTGTCCATGCACATTTATATATCATTGGCAAGGGTGTGAGCAAAAACCAGATTTAATATTAAATGAAAGCATGACAGGTTTGTTGGCAAGATTCACCCTACTACTGGCAGGACAGTTAAGGCACGACAAAAAAAAACAAGCTCCAACAAAACCAAATAAAACCCAAGCAATCAAAAGAGAAATGAACTGAGAACTCTGTGTGTGTGAGACAAAAGGCTGTGAGGGCAAGGGTAAAAAGGAACACAACCCAAAAGCTTAAGAGCACTCTACAGTACTTTAACTTAACCTAAACCTAAAAAATTAACAAAGAAATAACACTTAACTTATACCTAACTTAACTTATGCCTTAAAATTATTGTATAGCTTAATCTTAACAACTTTACAGAGGAATAACACTTAACAAGATTTACCTAACTCATAATTTTGAAGTTCAACTTAGCAATTTAGCAAAGGACAACACTTAGCAGTAATAAAAAGCATGTTCAGAACCAGGTTTTCTTCCTCCAAAACAACTTCGCATAAAATGCTCTAGGAACTTCCTCAAACTAAATCTCATTTCTGCAACAGTAAAAAAGTGTTTAATTTCTCAAGTCTCAAAGTATTTGTTTAGATGCAATTGGAAGGAAATTTGTGAGCACTTCGAGAAGTCTGATGCCCCAGCCCCATCTTTGCATCTCTGCTGAATCAGCAGCAGTGGATTTTAAAAGATTCTGATTTGGGCTAAAGAAATCTTGGGGAAGTCTTTTTTTCCTGGAAACTTAGTTTAACATTGGCGTGCAGAGCTCTCAATCACCTCCAGCTCCATATGAAAGCATCTCAGCTGAGCTCTGACAGCAATGCCTTTTTTATGGGCAGATGTTAATCCACAGAGAAGCAAATGCAGGAAAGGTTGAGCTGTCCTCGGGGTTGATTGACTGCCATGACTGGGAAAGGTGTCCCAAGCCTGCAGATCTGTAATGGACATCACTTTAATTATTGAGCTGGGAGTGTCAGCTCAGCAGCCACTGGAAGCTCAGCTCCCAGCTGGAAGTTAAACAGAAATGCTCCCTGAATTATCTCAAGGAATTATATGAGACACCTAAGGGAGAAACCATAGGAAGGATCAATAAATGTGGAAACAGAAACCAAAATTTCAAATCTAAACTCAGTACATTTTTCTTCATGTTCTGTTGAATGATACTGAGGATGTAAACCTGGTTTTTTTTATCAAATCTGGTTAAAATCCTCCATGGAAATGTTCCCTAAATATCAGACGGAAGGGATACACTGGAGCAAGCTTCAGAGTTCAGGGTGTTAATATCATTCCTTTCCTCCTTCTATTCATATTATTTACTAAAAATTTTGCTGTGAAACAAATACATTAAATCTTCAAGAACTGATAGTGACATTGACCCCAAACTAAATAAGGAATAAATCCAAGTATCCCTGTCTGAGGGTCATGGGAGCTGCAGTAAATTTGCAGCTTTTCTGACCAAACCACTGAGTTGATCAAGTAGGGAGTTCCATTTTAATATGTTCATCTTGTTTTTGTTGTATTTCTTCTTCTCTGCCAGGTGTAAAAACAGGTAGCTGTGCAAGAATCTTTCTTCAAAACATGACAGCTCAAGCGACAGAATTCCAAAGGTGCACCAGATCCATCACCAGAAGATTTAGAACTGGAATTAGAGCTACTAGAATGGATCTACTCTTCAGATAAGTATGGCAATGTCAGTGATAACCTTAGTTCACTAAGATTTGAGTTTATTTTGGAATTAGCTTGTTTTTTAAAATTGGGGATCTGCTTTCCAGGTGCCACTTAAGAGGAACTTTTTTTTTTTTTAATTACTTCCCCTTTTTATTTTTAATTGCAAATACAGTAAGTGCAGTTTAAGAAGGATGGATGAAATTCATCCATTTGTCACTCTCAAACAGTGGGATCTGAACACCCAAAACTTCACAGGTAACATTCCAGTGGATTGTTGTTCATCTGGACTGAAGTGAAATCAAGATTTTAACTTCTTTAGAGGGAGACTTGGGAAAAGTAATGCTGTAAAAAGCATGGGGGTTGTGCCGTTAGAAATATTACCCAGTTTGGGGAAATTAGATCGTATAAGCAAAAAGGAAAACATATTTTCCACTGCTTCTCCCACTCCTCAAATTTCCAGTAAAGTGTCTATTAAGACAGTTTTTTATGACCTTTTTATGCAGCTTTGGTAACATTTTCTGCACTTAACTTCATCACATCCCCTAATTTTACTGCAGCAACATCAAAGTGTAATGATCTTGTTGCCATAAAGCAAAGTATTGTCATAAAGGCAACTTTTCCCAATCTGGAAATGTTTAAGGAGGGCAAGCAAGCCAAAAGAAAGTTTCCTTGGCACTCAGAGGCAAGGCACAAATGTTAAACCCACAAGAAATGCCAACAGTTTACACAGGAATAACAAAAAAAAAAGGTGAAAAAATAAAAATGCCTA
>VWZN01008386.1:173080-209185 GCA_013396955.1 Regulus satrapa | reverse complement strand
AAAAAAAAAAAAAAAAAAAGTTGCCTTTATTGTGTTTCCTCAAAGATTTACGCTTAAAATATTCTATTCCTCAAAAGTAGGGGGCAGGAAATGCAAAGGAAAAATAAAAGCCCAGTGAAATTAGGGTTCCTGTCTTTTAAAGCCATCCCTGCTTTGGGATAAGAAGAGTTTTAACTGCTGAGCTAGAAATGTGCCTTCCACCTCAACCCACAGGAGTCTGTGGGTGCAGCCAGCATATGCTGAGAAAAAACTTTGGAAGGTTTTTTTTTTTATTTTTGGGGGTTTTTTTTAAAATTTTAAATTTACTGCACAGCACAGTTCAGTCTTAGGCTTCACATCAAGCCCAGGGGAGAATCCCTGCTGCAACAAACCAGCGAAGCAACTCTGAAATGTACATTTCTTTCATATAAGAAGTGAACTGCTTTGAGGTTTTGAAAGAATTTAATATTCCAGGACATGTTACAAAAGCCATAATCCCAATCATTGTCCTCCACAAAGGGAATAAGGAGAATGATGGACAATATCCCTGCACTAAACACAGCTTAAGCAGTCACCTGGGATGTAGAAGGCAAAATATTTGGAGTTTGAAAGTCTAAATGCAACTGAGCAGATGAGGATATGCTTCCCAGGAAAACTCTAAGGCCTTTAGCAGTGTTTGAAGCCCTCTCTTGCAGGCTGTGTACAAGTCTGTGTACAAGCAATTATCCCTGGAACATTTCAACACAAAGGGGAAATGTCTGAGCACCAGAGATAACAGGAACTTCTCTTTCTGCCTGGAGAAGAGGGAGCACAACCACTCTAAAGCAAACACAGCAAGTAGTGGGGCCAAAATTGCAATACCACAGAAGAGTTTGGAATCCCAGCACTTTGGGCCTTGAACTGTTCATCTTCTAATCAGGGATGAGGCTCAGGTCAACTCCAAAAATAACTCTGACGTTTATATATATAACGTTTGCCAGGATATTGGCTCCTCTGAGAGCGAAAGAAATCTCCAGATCTCTGTGCCCACAGGGAGAAAAACTGGAACAACCACTAGGAATCACCCTGCTGTTCAAAGAGCTGACTCTCGGTCCTTTTCTGGCACCAGCCAAAAAAAAATCCTACCATAACAAAAAATTCCTCACGGAATTCAACATGAAATTCAAGCTGGCACTGCACACCATTTGGAACAATCCCAGGCAGGAGCGCAGGCTGGGAGAGGATGCAATTGAGAGCAGCCCTGTGGAGAAGCACCCAGGGGTTCAGGTGGATGAAAACTGTGGGCAGCAGCTCCAGGGAGGGGATTGTCCCCCTCTACTCGGCCCAGCTGAGACTACACCTGCTGCAGCCAGCTCCGGGGTCCCCAGCACAGGCAGGAGCTGCTGCAGTGAGCCCAGAGGAGGCCGTGGAGCTGCTCCAGCCCCTCTGCTCTGGAGCCAGCCTGGGAGAGCTGGGGGTGCTCACCTGGAGAAGGGAAGGACCCAGGGAGAGCTCAGAGCTGCCTGCAGAGCCTAAAGGAGCTCCAGGAGAGCTGGAAAGGGACTGGGGACAAGGGATGGAGGGACAGGACACAGGGAATGGTTTCCCACTGCCAGAGGGCAGGGTCAGATGGGATATTGGGGAGAAATTTCTCCCTGTGAGGGTGGGCAGGCCCTGGCACAGGGTGCCCAGAGGAACTGTGGCTGCCCCTGGATCCCTGGAAGTGTCCAAGACCAGGCTGGATGGGGCTTGGAGCAGCCTGGGCTGGTGGAAATATCCCTGCCCATGGCAGGGGGTGGAACAAAGTGATCTTTAAAGTCCCTTCCAACCCAAACCATTCTTTAATTCCATAATTTTTTAAGAGGGGTAAAAAAAGTATTTCCCTGAAATTATGATCATCAATAGAGAGAACAGCAAAAGAGAATTTTAGCCAGCAAAATTGAGGTGTTCTGCCTAAAATGTTGCTTGTCCAGCAGCTGAGGCTCTCAGTGGGTGTTTATGGGATGTGATCACTGGGTTGTGCCAGATGTAGGATCCTAAAATGTCATTATTTAGGGAATGGTTTAGCGGGGGTTTGGCAGTGCTGGGTTAACGGTTGGGCCTGATGATTCCAGAGGTGTTTTCCAACCTAGATGATTCTATGAAAATTCCAATTATTGGTAAAATAATAGCAGAATTCCATACTGTGAGTTACTGGGCTATGTATCACTACAGAAAAACTTTAATCAACTTTAGCAGCAGAACAATAAAATCGCCTTTGAGATTTGGCCCTGAAGGAAAAATCAGCTTGGTGACCTTGGCTCTAAAGAAATGTAATTTTACCCTTGACTTCCAAAGGGCCTCAGTTCTACCTGTGATGTACTTAGGCTCTGTGTTTGGATTCAATGTGAATTATCCCTTTGTCTTTGAGAAATCCATTGGATACTTAAAGATATTTAGGGACCTTATTTCAGCAGCTGCTTCATCAATATTTGTGCAGCTTCAATGGCTTAAATTCTGTTCGCATCTCTTTCTAAATAATTTCTCCTTTTATATTTTCCTGCAGATTGAGCAAAAACATTTAAATTGTTTAAATTACTACAAAAATTGGATTAAGGATACCAGAGTATATAAAAGTCTAGAAAATCAAAGCCAGGTCTAAAATAAAATCCCACCATATTCCATGCAGCAATCTGTGATGTATTTCTCTTTCTCTCTGCTTTTGTTACATCATCATTTATGCAATATGTGCAATAAATATATGATCTATATATTTAAAATATACAGTAAATAGATGCAATAAATGTAGAATATGGCTTCAGCCAGGATTTCCACAGAAACATCTGAGAATATTATGCTGTTCATATGCCAATAAGAGCACAGATTTTTTACATTACTATTTAATGTGAAATTTTGCTTTCAAAGAGAAATTAGATTTGGAATTTATGTCATATTAAAAACAGTCTTTCTAACTGTGCTTAGACACCTGAATATTAAACCACACATTTCTTATCACAATGCAATACTGTTGACCACTTTTTGGGCTGGAAATGTCTTTTCTTCCCTTATAGCCACTAGCAAAATATTTAAAATAATCAGCAAAACTTCCATGAGACAAAAGCCAAGGAAAAGAACACCTTTCTGTACATACTTCCTCTCATTTCCAAGTTGAAATCAGAGCCTTTAATGTTACTTTAACATGTGTTAATCATATAATTAATGTTATGATTGACAGACAGAAATTAGTTTAATGGAGAGTTCAGGGTTCTTAAATCAAGACAGGCTTTTTGGGGTTCTCATGTTTAATAGAGCAATACCCCAGCCACATGTGCTGGAGCTGCAAAGGAAGATGGATAATGAGCTCCTGCATCCGCTGAAGGAATTTTAAAATCTGTGGTGGACTACCTTCCCGTGCGAGCACATTATGCTGGAATTTGTTCAGGACCATTTGTCTGTCAGAGTCAATGTCCAAAGGAAAAGTGAGCAGGGATGTTCACAGCTCCAGCTGTGGGAGGGCTAACAAGACCTGGGATGAATGGGGGGACAAAAGAGCAAGGACCACTTGGTGGAGATTTCCTCCCAGGCCCAAAGGGGGGTTTGATGATAGGCAAGATTTTCCTGCCTGGTGAAGTGTCCACCTAACAAATCCCAGCTCCTCACCACGTCAGCCCGCATGGGCAGGAGCACAGCTGCACACTCCTGCTCAGTTCTTACAAGAAATTCTCTATCAGAAAGGCACTGGCACCCTGGTCTCACAGAATAAACGCTGGTTTGCGTCGGAAAGGGCCTCAAAGCTCATCTACTGCCACCCCTGCCATGACAGGGACGCCTTCCACTAGCCCAGGTTCCTCCCTCCTTGCCTTGGGCACTGCCAGGGATCCAGGGATACCCACAGCTCCTCTGGGAACCCTGTGCCAGGGCCTGCCCACCCTCACAGGAGGAATTGCTGTCCAATATCCCATCTAGCCCTGCAGTTGAAATAGCACAGTATTTTTCTTCTATCATCACTTCTCCAATTTCTCCTGTAATTTGCTTAATTCTTTGTCAAATTGCACAGTCTTCACAGAATTTATGGTGTTAGTGATGTTGCAGTCCTCCAGGGAGACAGCAGGATCAGTAATCTTTGCTTTCCAGAGAGAAAACACGGCCTTGGAATGGTTTTGAGCAGCTCTGTAGTGATGTACTACCAATGACCTGGGGGAATTACAGGTGTAATGTGGTCTGTATGACCTGAGCTGAGTTAGGAAACATTAATTACAGGCATTGAGGCAGTAAATTAGTTTATACACCTTGCTGGTTTTGTACAAAGAGTAATTGTTCTCTGTGTATGTTGCAAAGATAAAATTCTGAAATGTACTTGATATTTTTGGCAATATGAATTGTGTATTTGAGCAAAACCAGATCAATATGTGAAGTGTTTGTTTTCTAATGATAAAGTAATTTTCTTCTATTCCTCCTCCTTTTCTTATTTTTTTTCTTAGTGACCTTAAGATCCTCATACTGCTTCCTTTAGTTGGAAATTACATGATTCTTATCCTATATACTTTTGCCTCATTGAGACAAAAAGCAGAGTGCTTTAATTATTTTCTGAAGTCATAAGCTTAAGACAAAATCTTTAGCTTGTAATATGTTACATAATTATTGTGTAGCAAGTAAAGAACAGAAATGATAGACTGTGTTTCAGTAGATAAGCAAGTAGTGAAATGAAATGAAATGAAATGAAATGAAATGAAATGAAATGAATAAATGAATCAAGTTAAATGGCTTAGCTCCAGTAAACTAACTTAAAATGTAACATGGCCCAAGAAAGTCCTGGCTTTGTGTGAAAAGGAAATGCAGCCAAGTAGTTTCTCTCAGATGTAACACCAATTGTGTAGGGGAAAGTTACACAAAGTGTGTCAAACTCAAAATTAAAATTCCGTATTTTTTAAAGNAAGGGGGGAAGAAAAAAGAAAAAAAAAAGAAGAAAACAAGAATCCTCAGTTAACAGTAATCAATTGTGAAGGTTTCTGCCTTGAAAAAAAAGAGCATTAGAAGGAAAACTTGAGGACAAGAGTCAGTTAGTTCCTACACCAACTCCCAGAAAAGATATATTATTGCTGGAATCACAGTAACAACATGCAGGGAAGCTCCCTGTGAGTCACCAGCCCCAGATGCAATATGTTTGGCTCACAAATAATGAAAATGTAGGCACAATGAATACCTTATTTGGCGAGTTTTTCATGTTATGTGAAAGGCGTTGGTACATCCAGTGAAATGTGAAATTCCCATCCTCAGCGTTGGCTGGGGCTCAGGTGAAAGCAAACTGGGCAAACCTGCTGACAAAGTGGCAGTGACACTGCTCAGCTCACCCGATCTTGGTTCATTTTTGAAAGCCCCAAACCCTTCACCCTGTTAAGGATTTCGATAGAAAGGGGAAAAGTCCCTGACAACTGCAATAAGACAATTACAGACAAACTCACCTCCAGGGAAAGTGTTTTTGTAACTTCTAATTAGAGATTTAGTTAAGATCTGAATCAAGAGGGTTTATATTCCTTCTGCATATTCTATTTTAATTGCTTTTTACAGGCTGGTTGGAAGTGCCACAAGGTATAGAGTTATAATTTGAAGATATTATAAATTTTCCTTTGGGAAGTGGAAAACACCAGCAGCAGAGGGGAGCAGAGAGAGGGCAGTGCTCCAAAGGAACTGCTTCCATCCAGGTAGGTGCATCTGGGAATTCAGTGCATTGCTGCCTTTATCCATTTTAAACTCATCCTTTTGTTCAATTAGTGGAAGGTGTATTTTCCCCTTTTTTTCCCCTCCTTTTATGTGATCAGCTGAAAGAGAGCACCTCAAGAGCTGTTAAGGGCAAAAATATACCTTGGGCTTCATGCAAATGAGAACTGGGCTCTGCATTTTAATGAGTGAAGCCTGTAAACTTTGTTCTTGCTCGTTAGCTGGAAGATGTGTCAAGATGTGGAAGTGCAACGGACACTGACAGTAAATGAGGTCCAGGGGGCTTGAGGCTGCATCTCAATTTCCCAGTGTTTTAGTTACTCTTTGCAGCCTCTGCTATGATACAGCAGTGGTGATACTAGCCAGACTTGGCAGAAATTACTGTAAAAGCTGTAACTTTTTATAATGGATCCCAAGTTCTTACCAGAGGTTGTAATCATATCCTTAGTACTTCCACAGCCCATCATAAAAAAACATTCTGCACCGAGTTGTTCTCTATTAAATTGTTAAACAATCTTTTATTAAAACAGTCTGAAAGCTTCCTGGAAAGATTAAAATGAAATAGTGAGAGAAGTTTTAATCCTGGGCTGTTGGTAAGGTCACCATTCGGGAGGATAACCCGTTTTACAGGCAGGTGCAGTGCTGAGGGAGGGAGCCTGTAACAGTGTTAGCGCTGTACAACCTGCAGTGCCTCATAAGAGTTCGGTGTGCCTCAGCAAAAATTCATTCCAGAAGAATTCAATCACTTCTTGGGAGAACTTTCTGACGTGAGAAAATAATTGAGTGCTTGACATCCAGCTTCAGAGGTCAGCCACTGAAAAGGCAATATCTTGGCAATAAATTGGGATGAAATTGTCGAATTTGAGTTGCGAGGCGAGTTTGCGGTTTCGCGGAGCAGATGGTTCAGATGGTGTGGGGTTCAGGGAGTGCTTTCCACTCAGACAATAGCACACCAAAAGCAATGTGGTTTTGGGGGTTTTCCTGTCCTGGTAAGTTTTAAATTAACCATTTCAGAGTGCAGAAGCAGGCTGAGCTGGAGCTTCACTCAAGACAGGACAGACTTGCTTTTTAAAATTGATCCTGTCAGACCACAACTCTGTCTGCTTTTTTCTCCATAGGGAAAAAATGGGTCTAATAAAAAAATATTATTTCCTTCTCACTGTGTGGCCTATTTTGCACTCAGAAATTATTCTGGCTGTGAAATCATAGAATCAAAGAAGCTGGAAAAGGCCTCCAATATCATCAAGTCCAATCTTCAACCGATTGCTGCGCGCTCAGTAAATGACGTTGTAAAATCCCATTTTATCTACTGAGTTTTAAACATTTCTGTGGATGGCGACTCCACCCCTTCCCTGGGCAGTCTCTTCCAGTGCTTGGCCAGCCTTTCAGTGAGGAAATTTTCTCTAATATCCATCCTGAACCATCTCTAGTGCAACTTGGGGCCTTTCCCCTTGTCCTACCACTGGTTACCTGGGAAAAGAGCCTGACTCCCTCCCTGCCACAGGGAGCTGGAAAAGCACCTGCACTAATTCAATTGCAGGTGTTATCTATTCTAATTCTGCTGTTATCTTGATGGATGAGTTGGCAGAAAATGTCTTAGCAGTCAGGTATTTTATAGGATTTCTCCAGTGGCTTTTTAAACAAATGGTGTTGAAGACCCTTGCAGACACAAATGGCAGCTTTAGCATCTTCCTTTGGTAGGTTTCCATATTTTATTTTATTTTATTTTGCTCCATCTTTGGAAAGGAGGAAAATAAAAGATTAAGAAATGTTTCCTTACAGCTTAAATAGGATTTCTACCCATCTAGTTACAACCCTAGAGCAAACCAACATTCTCCAGTCTGCCCAGTGCCCTGTTGCCCATCTGAATTGTGGAACAGAGATAATACTCCTTTGTGCAAGTGAAGTATCACATATCTCCTGCTCACAGGCAGTTTCAATCCTACCCTACAGAAGTCCAGAAGGGAGAAAAACATGCTTGTGTCTGCATCCTGTCACGGAGGAGGTATTCAGGTGTATTTGACACTGCTATTAGAAAGCCAGAAAAAGCAAAAGTATGTTCATTTTCTGTATTCTAAAAGCCCTGGAGGTAAGGAATGAAGGAATTTGTTTTTGCAGAGTGACGTTTTACATCTGCCAATTGTGATGGAAAAGGTTGGGAGAGCAGTTTTAAACTAAGAGAGGGAAGATTTAGATGGGATATTGGGAAGGAATTGCTCCCTGTGAGGGTGGGCAGGCCCTGGCACAGGGTGCCCAGAGAAGCTGTAGCTGCCCCTGGATCCCTGGAAATGTCCAAGGCCAGGCTGGACACGGCTTGGAGCAACCTGGGGTAGTGGAAGGGGTTCCTGCCCATGGCAGGGGGTGGGTCTGGATGGGTTTTGAGGTCCCTTCCATCCCAAACCATTCCATGATTCCGTGATGTAACCAAAACTTCAGCACAGATTCTGAATTATGAAAGGCCATAATCCCATAGACCGGGGAATATTCTTAAAAATTCCATCTAGGATATGAAGAATATTTAATCAATGGAAATGTTTCACAGGTCAAGAAAGGTGATCTTTTTCTTTCAGGAAAAAATATGTTTATGGCTCTTTTGAGTGCAATGTTTCTGGTTTTTTAGACCCTCAGAGGATAATTTGATATAGGAAATTTGAGCATTTCCTATTCCAACATTGCAGCTTTGATTTTCTGGTGAATGTGAAATTATCATATCTTTCCTTTTTTTCCCCCCTAGTGCTGTTTTCATGTGCCTGTCATGAAGTCTTCATTAATTCTTATGCAGGTTAAAATGTGAGTTTGGACTGGATGGCTGCAATAATGCCATGTGTGGTTCAGTGTTTTATCTATTCCACTACTTAAAGCAAGTCCTTTGCCTTTCTGGAAAAGATCATAAATTTCATTTTCTTAACCTTATCTTGAAGAGGCTGTTTCTTCTCCTTTGGGATTAGAGTAACATTCAGTATTGACACCTGTGACTTTTTTCTTGCAACTCCCACTATGAAAACAGCCACAGATAACAATGTGAAAAGACCTTTTTTTTTGTAAGAACCCTCAATTATTTTCCATGGCATTTCAAGAACCCTGTTATTCAACTTTCAAAGCTTGCTGTAGAATCCAAACCCAGAAACTATCAGTGCAAATACTACATCTAATTTTCCTATCACATTCACCTCAGTGCAGGAAATCAAACCATCAGGAAAGGGAAGATTTGAAAATAGACAGCAGTGACAATCCAATAAAAACCAGAAATAACCAGGAGGGAACACCCCATGTCAAATGTGGCTTTGCAGATTTACTAAATATATATATAAACAAACCTGCATTTTGATTTGGGTGGCACTGTGATCACAACTTCAGGGGTTTCAGAGCATATAAATTCAAAACTGGGAAAAGGGAAGAGGAAAAAAAAATTACCCAAAATTCTTAAAATCGCGGGTATTAATGATAATAATCACTGTGATTTTATCAGGCTGGTGAATTTCAAAAACCTAATTAATAAAACTATCATGGTAACAACATTTTGAATGTTTTACCCAAAGGTTTTTTGAGTAGCAATTTTCTGGGAGCTTTCTTTGTTTGCCTGCTTTTTGCTCAAGAAATCCACAGTATCCAAAAAGAGTCCTCCCAGGATTCAATAATGCAGACAGTTTCTGCTCCAAGTACTTCCAGCAATTGTTGGCATCTTTTAGGACTGTCTGGCTGGAATTTATTAACATATATAGCCAGAGCTCTCTCCTCTATTGAAAGGCAATATAACACACGTTCCCTGACAGATTAAAGCAAGCTGCACTATAAATTGTGCAGATTGAGCCCTCTTACACGGCTTATCCTAATCATAGCTCTGCCATTTGCTTCTCATGACAGGATAAAAATAAAAGTACCATAAAACTAAAATAAAATAGACAGTCTGCCATTCCTCCTTTAGAAAACATTTGTCAGAATCTCTTCAAAAATAATTGGGAAGAAAATGTGCTGAATTCTACAATCTATTGAGTCATTTTTAAAGCTTGTCCAGGCATGTTAAAAGGCTGCATTCTTTATATCAGCTAGCTTGGGAGAGGATGTATTTTACATTGTCAAAACCCTTTCAGAGTTTGCTTTCTTTCCACCCTTAAGAATAAGTTTCCCCTGACTTTAAACTCAAATATTTATCCAGTGAGCAAGAAACAGTGAAACATTTAGGTTCACTCACCTTCAGTGCCAGCCTTCAGTGATCTAAACCCTGCTTTCCCCTGCAATTTTTCTATAATCTGACAATTTACTTCTTTTTTTTTTTTTTTCCCTTTCTGCAGTGTCTGCATTTGAACTGTTGCTGCTAAGGAAAGCAGTGTGAAAATCTTTTCCTGGAGATATGTATATTAAAAAGGCAGTTTATGACACATTCTTCAGCCTTTTTTAAAGAGAACCCTGAGACCTGAACTCTTGTGGGTTCAGGGGCAGTTGCTTTCCTTCTTGACAAGGAAATGGTCACTGGGAAGGCAGCACTCAGCTGTAATCACAAAGATTGACATCTGGGAGGTGTCGTGACAGTCCATTGGCACGGGGAGACAGGAATATTTAAAACAAGGACTGGTTTAAATATTTCCTTGTAGGGCTGGGGTGGTAGCCCCAAAACTATCTGTCTGCTGCACCAGTGGAGAAGGTGAAGGTGCAATGCTCGCCCTCAGGTCTGGGCACACCCCATGAGATGGGAGTGGAGGTTGTTCCATCTGAGCTCAGGTCGGTGCAGCAAGGGCCTGGGATGGGGACAGAACTGCTTCTTGCCTGAACGTCCTCCTTTGTCCTTCTCCTCAATGAAATAAAGGTGTCTCAGCAAAGGACAAACAGCACAAGGTGTAAGATATTACCCCTGCAAAGGACAGATTGTGACAGCTACCTTATGACATGGAGATTTATATGGGATATTGGGAAAGAATACCCCACCTGGGAGGGTGGGGAGAGCCTGGCACAGAGTGTCCAGAGAAGCTGTGGCTGTCCCTGGATCCCTGGAATTGTCTAAGGCCAGGCCAGATGGGGTTTGGAGGAACCTGGGACAGTGGAAGGTGTCCCTACCCATGGCACAGGATGAGCTTTAAGGTTCTTTCCACCCAAAACCATTCCATGACTCCATGATAGCTCTAGGATAAAAGATGCAATGGTTTTGATAAGAAAAGACCAAGTTAAGCCACTTTTTTCTGCATACACTGGAACTTTCCAAAGGCAAGAGTGGCTCAGTGCTGAAGAGCTCATGGTATGGTGTCTTTTTTCAGGATTGCAGGCTGCACCCACATTATCCTGTTTTCTGACTTTAGTTCTGCCCATACTTTTCTAATCTTTTGAAATCAGAAAGATGCAGTTTAGTCAGCTACACAGAATTTCTTTAAAATAATAATTTACATCCCTCTAAACTGCTTGAGCCACTTCTGTGGCACTTCAGCTCCTTCTCTGCTGTCCCTGTGTTCAGGAATCTGCACTGTCAACCCTCTTTACCAACTTACACCTTCCACACCAACTGCTCAGTGCCAGCACAGTCAGAACCCTGCAATGACACCAAAGCAGCAAAATAATTGAAGTAGAGAATAATAAAGACAGCTTCACTGGGGCTTGGCTTCACTACAGTTTGTCACAGCTGACTGGATGAATGCCTCAGCCAGGAGCTACAGGCATGGCAGGGAGTTTAAAAGGAGGCACAGTTGTGAGAGTGAACAGGACTCCCTGCCTCACCTGCAGAAGCTCTGGTGACATGGAGGAGATTGAGATGATGAATACAGGAGCTCCAGTTAGGCACTGGAAACTGTTTGCATGGGCCAGGCTGGGAAATGCATGAGAATGAAGGATTGGTGCTGGAGTAGCTCAGCACCTGCCTCACTGGGCTGCAGCTCCTCCATGCCTGAGCTCAGGAGAATTTTCCCTTTTCCTTTGGAACAGCATTTCAGTGCTGCAGCACCTCTGGGGGCTGCTGACACAGCGAGTGGGATCCAATCTCCTGGCAGGAAAACCATCGTGTGCCTCCCGACTGCTGTATTGCTTACCAATTCCTGTAGCTCTAGGGAACTCCCAGAAAAGTAAACTAGATATTTTAATATTGTTAAACATTCTTCATTCTTCTTTCTTTACATTTCTGGGAACTCAAATGTGAATGCTTTACCACAAACTTAGTTGTGATTTAATAAAGAAACTGACTTCTAAATCATTCCTCCAGTGCATCATGATACACGATTTTTTTCCCACCATATGTGATTTCACCTAGGAGTCAGCCCCACTAATTATTAGCAAAGGATTTCTCAAGTTAATCATCTTCTTAGAAGACTTTTGGGACCTTAACCGGTGTTTACTGCAGGTCCTTTTGAAATGCAAATCACTTTTGCAAACTTCAGAAAGCCCCAAACTCTATTTGGATTCATTTGTAAGTAGTTAAAGATCAAAGTCACTCCAACCCAGAAAGAAGATACAACATCTTTTTGTTCCAAAATGTTGATTTATTTTCCCCGCAAACTTTCACAGCAGTGTTTGGTCTCATACTTTTTGGTACCTGCAAACAGCAGTCAGAAATCCTTCTGGCTGTTTCTCTAAAGATTAATGAGTTGCAAGATGCATTTCTTTATTTCATAACCTTTACTATCACAAGAGGTCACTCAATCTGTGAAGGTGACAGCTTTGGATATAACTTTACAACATTAAAAATGTGTGACCCACAGTAAATTACACAACTTGTTCTTTTTGTGGGCAGCGCTGTCAGTGTTTTTCATCTGTGGCTTGTCTGCGGACCAGCAGAGCTCTTGCAGCCCCATTTGTCATGTGCAGGGAGCTCCATGGTGGAGCCAGTTAAAAAATTCTCATGGACCACTTTGTCAGAAGTGAAGTGTCTGAACTTATCCATTACACAAACTCAGGGGGAACTGAAGCTGCTTGAAAATGCATCAAGTCGTTTTCATCCAGACCCCTATTTGAAGCTATTCCACTAAGATCCTAATATGCATTAGAGAAATTATTCCAGACTGTGGGTTCTGGTGCCATCTGAATAAATTAATTCCAACATGCTATCCCTGGTAAAGTTTCAGACATAATGATTCAGTTGTTGGTGCAATGATTTTCAAGCTTCTTTTTTAATCTTTGCTGAAAAGAAATGGTGGTGAAGGTCTATATAGACAGTATGGATTATTTAAAATACTGGAAACACCTGAGGTTATTTGTAACTTCTGTAACACAGAAAGGTACCTCCTGCTGCACCTGTGAAAATGGCCTGGATTGGAAGGGACCCCAAAGCCCCTCCAGTGCCACCCCTGCCATGGGCAGGGACACCTTCCATGACCCCAGGGTGCTCCAAACCCTGTCCAGCCTGGCCTTGGACACTTCCAGGGATCCAGGAGCAGTCACAGCTTCTCTGGGAGATGTTATAGGATGACTGAATCATTAAGGTTGGAAAAAAGACCATTGAGTCCCAGCTGTGCCTGATCCCCACTATGTCCCCAGCCCAGAGCTCTCAGTGCCACCTCCAGCCCTTCCTGGGACATCTCCAGGGATGGGAACTCCAACACCTTCCTGGGCAGTCCCTGTCAAGCCTTGACCACTCTTTCCATGCAGAAATTCCTTCTGGTGCCCACCCTGAGCCTCCCCTGGCCCAGCCTGAGGCCGTTCCCTCTCCTCCTGTCCCTGTTCCCTGGAGCAGAGCCCGATCCCCCCGGCTGTCCCCTCCTGTCAGGAGTTGTGCAGAGCCACAAGGGCCCCCCTGAGCCTCCTCTGCTCCAGGCTGAGCCCCTTCCCAGCTCCCTCAGCCCCTCCTGGGGCTCCAGACCCTTCCTCAGCCCCATTCCCTTCCCTGGACCCTCTCTGGCCCCTCCAGGGCTCTCTGGCCACGAGGGCCCAGAACTGGACCCAGCACTGGAGGTCCCTCAGCTGTGCCAGCACACAGGACAGTCATGACAGCAGTGTAGCATTTCTACAGAACAAAACACCATTGAAGTGGAAAAATGTTTTCTCAAACTTCAGCATATGATGGTTTTCTTTTCTCTCTTCTCATAGAGCTTAATTTTTAAAGGGAAAAAATTCAGTAATAAAAAAAAAAAAAGGACAAAAATTCATTTTAAAGTCCAATTTATCTTAACTAGAACTCGGTTACTCAAATACTGAGTAGAGGGGTGGTTTTTTAGTCTTGTCCAAGTCACAGATGCCAAACTCAGTAGACTAAGCCAGCAAGTATTTCAGGAGGCATTACAAAAGTCAGGTCAGAGATCAGAGAAGAAAAGAAGAGGATATAAACCCCAGGTCATTCCCATGCATGGACAGGAGCCTGAGGTACCAGCTATAATTAGCTGGGACTATAAAGCATGGCTAACTTTCCTGCTGGAATAAATGGGCACGGATCTACCAAAGCCAGCACACCTATGACATTTACGCTGGCAGAATATCTGACCCACATTCCCCCGGTCCCTTCATTTTACCCTGCTAACTTCATCACTTCCATCCATCCTGCTGCCATCCTCACTCCTGCGTCTCCATCCTCCCACCTTCCAGCTTTTGTCATAGCAACCCCATTTTACAATGCATATTTACCTTCCTTACTGGGGGATAGGGCAGATGGATTAGCATGATTCCAAACAGATAATTTCAGGGACATATCTCCTTCAAAGAGGAGAGGAAAACTGGTGCAGTAGGGCTGGAAATGTACTTCAAAAAAAGCCAGAAAAGACAGTTAGTGCTCAGCATGGGGGGAGGGAGGGAGTGTGGAAAGGTTAATACACTCCACAGAGCCATTGCTTAAATTAAACCTGGCCTTTGAATGCTATCTCGCTCCAAGATACACCGGATACTATCTCAAATTGCCTCGGCCTTGCTTTTTTCTTCTCTCCCTTTCATCCATTCAGCGAGTCCTGACTCCTGTCAAAGGCACCTGGCAGAAAGATTGAACTCCAAAGCGTTCTCAGGGAAGAGCTTAGATGAGCTTTCTCCCTCTCCACCCCTCTGTGTTCCCCCTCTCCCGAACATTTTTCCGCTCACACCTTGGCTGTGAGCTGCCAATTCCTGAGCAGGAACGCTCAGCCACTGCTCTTCTTGGGGAAAGCAAAACACTGCAGGCACCTGGAAAAGTTAAGGAGCAGGGAGAGACTGAAGCAGGAGGAGAGGAAAAGTGAGCAAAGCTTGCTCTGATTGCACAGGTAATAGATGTTCAGCTGACCCTCGGTGTTGAGGAAAATGTAGGGAACTTGAAGAGTTTTCTTAATAGGGAAACAGTATCTGAGTAGTTACTCTGAGGAGGGAATTACTCAGTGCTCTCACTGCTCCCTGAAATTGAAGAGCTCAGCTTGAGAACCAGCAAATTCTCTGGGTGTGTCTTCTTTTCTGCTTCTTCTCGCTTGCCCTTCTCCCAGAGTTCACAGAATCACGGAATGTCCTGAGCTGGAAGGGAAATACCTGGATCATCCAGTCCAGCCCCTGTCCCTGCCCAGACACCCCACCAGTCCCACCCTGGGCATCCCTGGGAGCGTTGCCCAAACCCTCCTGGAGCTCTGGCAGCCTTGGGGCCGGGCCCATTCCCTGGGCAGTGCCAGCACCCTCTGGGGAAGAGCCTTTCCCTGAGCTCCAGCCTGACCCTGCCCTGACATAGCTCAAGGTGAGGCAATCACGAGTTTGGAAGAAGTTATAAATAAACATTACGGGCTCAGGCTTCCCATGGGCATCCAGGAGGCCACAAGAGGCACCTCAAATTGTAGGATTTCCAAGGATTTCCAAACTTCCTAATACCCACATCATAGCTAGTGATTCCAAGATAATTATGAACTGACAAACATCATAAAGTCCAATTGCTAGGATTTGAATGGAATAATCCATCTCTAATTCAAGAAAATTGCCACACTTACTCAAGATAATTAAATATTATGTGCATGTATAATTAATAGATGTCTAAACCATTCAGAACAACAAATCCATCTTCATTTCAATTTAACAACAGAGGGCGTTTAAATGGAAGCTGATTGATGCAATGGAAACTGAAGGATGCAATCAGAGTGTTTACCTTTTTTTCTCCCACAGTTCTTGAAAGCAATTTTTTACGAGCTCGTGGCACTGAGAAACTCCACTTCCATGGAATTTAGTGGCAAAATTCCACATGGGATTACCATGACAATACCCAGGGCCTTGAAAACTCCAATCTAATGTTCCTTTCAGGATGTGTACAGGCTCTCACAGTGGGAATTTTCATATCCAGCAGCTGAGTTATATGGAATTTTATACTCAAGCTATTACCAGCTTTACAATGGCTACAAGCACTGGACAGGGATTCCTGGGAAACACACCTGATCCATGTTACAGCTCAAATTAATGCAGGAAGCAGGCTGGCTTCCATTCACACTGATTACATTTCAAATGGGCCTTCAGTGCATAATGATTAATATTTCACTATAATTATTTGTTCCAATTAAATGTAGCATGATTAAGTGACATTTTCCCCTGTGAAGCTAAACTGCATTTTTTTCTTAAAAAAAAAGGAATGATAAAATTAATTAAGGGAGGTTTGAATTGCTTATTTTGCCATTTAAACTACTCTTCTTTTTCCATTGCTAATTGAGAAATTTAATTTCTCCAGGATACTTCTATTGTACACAAAAGAGGCTGCAATCTGGTAATTAAAAGAAAAAATTAATACCGATCCCCAGAAACATTAAAAATAGAGAAAAGCCATTCAGAACAGTAAGACCAGTAATAGCTCCTGTTGATTTGGTCACCAACTTTAGATTTGACAATAAGTTCTGAATATTTTTTTTTATGAATGATATCAGATACAACAGCAGGAAGAAACAGACTCTTTATACCATTATTTGAAATTTCCATGAAAGAAAAGCTGAGTAACATGAAAGGTGCTTAAAAAACTCCACATTTTCTTAGTATTTTTCTCAGAAAGGGACTTCTGAAGAACTGTCAGAGTCATGTTTTTTTCTGAAAGGACCTCAGCTGTGACTCCTGACCACACAAAGCAGGAAAGTGGCTCTTTAGCAGAACTTTCACAGCAGAGCAGTTCCAGCTTGCTCTGGAATTCCATTCCCTTGGATATTCATTATCTTCTGGCTGATATTTTAAAACCTGCCTATGGGATTTGGATGCCCAATTCCCATTAAAATTAAAACGGGAAATGAGTAACCAAATTAATTAAATGAATGAAAATTAATGAGGGCTGGGCATCCATATCCTTAAGGCAAGTTTGAAAATTCCAGCCAGTCAAGTTTTAGGGCAATTCATGCATTTCAGAACATATATATGTGTTCTGGATGTGCATTGACCTGCAGGAAACAGGGAGAGGTGTTTCTGCCAGAGAGTGGAAAACACTTCTCTCAGTGTAGGAAAATATCTCCTGACCAGTGCTAAAAAATGACAGAATTAAACCCCATATATATCTACATCCACAGCCTAGGCAATGGCTGTACATAATTCAGATAATAGGAGCTATCAGAGCATGATTTAGAGCTGCAGTTTGATTTTTAAAGAGGGATTGTCATAATATATTTAAACATTAGTATATACTGTTATTCAGAGCTTCCCACAGATTCTCCTGTCACTTCAAACATTATTATTTTATATTCCTAGAAGAGATCTATCACTTCCATTTAATAAATTTTAAATCACTGATTCCCCCTCTCCCCCCCACCCCTGCTCTCCTGTAACAGAAAACAGTTCACAAAGTTTATGGGTCAGCAAGAAGCTGGCCCATAACACAAATCACAGATTTATATTAGCACTGGAAGTAGGATTTGGGTCTCCCAAAAGTATTTATACTTTTGCTGACAACTAAAATCTCACAGCAATAGAAGCAGCAATGTATCTGTGGCAGCCTAATGGACTTGGGCTCACTTTGTTTTGCAATTTTTAGAGTGAACTCTTTACCAGAAGGCTTTAAACTGAGTTTTTTAACTAATCCACTCTCATTTTCGCTACCTCCAATTCTTAAAAAAAAAATTCACTTCATGCCTCAATCTCCCACAGCTCAGAGCACACCTTGGCAAAGCAGCTCCAGGTGAATTGCTGTGTATCACAAAGCCCTGGATGTGCCCACGTCTTGTGCTGCCCCTGGAAGGAGGGGCCGAGGGCAGCTTGGAAAGGTCTTGGAGCAATCTGGTCTGGGGCACAAAGCCCATCCAGTTCAATTCCCTGCCATGGGCAGGGTCACCTTCCATTACTCCAGGCTGCTCCAAGCCCCATCCAGCCTGGCTTTGAACGCTTTCAGAGCTTGTAAGTACTCTGATCCATTCAAATGCAAACCCAAGAACTGCTGGGGAAAAAAGAAACCTTAACAAAATTAAGAGAGTTTAGGAAAAATCCTTTAAAAGCACAAAGGCTATTCACTGTCCTGTGATACACATCATTATTGGCCACATCTCTCTGTTCACTGCTCTGAAACTTCTCTAGCTTTCTCTCCTTCTGCTCCATGTTTTATTAGTTTCTTTCTAATTTATCACCACACACATCCAAACAAGAAGCTGTGTCCTATTAAGCACTTTACAGGATTTACATTATCCAGCCATTACTGGAAATGTTGAGTGTCATTAATAAAACTGCTGCTAATTTTAAATAAACTCCACCGTTTCAACAGAGGAACATGAGCCGATATAAAACTTGGGGGAAAAAAATCAGATTTATAATGTCATAAAGGATAATTACCGAGAACATTATCAAGGCAAAATTTCTGCTCCTCTCCCTGTAATTAGTGTCCAAGGATCTATTTAGAACCTCTGCTTCCTCTAGGTAACAGTGGTTCAGAGGATACACAGCACAACCCATTGGTGCAGATCTGGAGGGGGATTTGTGTGAGGAGTGCCTGAGGGCACTTGGCTTGTTCATCCTGGAGGGGAGGAGACAGGGGAGACTCCCTGAGGGCTGCAGGACACAAAGGGAATGGCTGGAGCTGGGCCAGGGCAGGGTCAGGCTGGAGCTCAGGGAAAGGCTCTTCCCCAGAGGGTGCTGGCACTGCCCAGGGAATGGGCACGGCCCCAAGGCTGCCAGAGCTCCAGGAGGGTTTGGGCAACGCTCCCAGGGATGCCCAGGGTGGGACCGGTGGGGTGTCTGGGCAGGGACAGGGGCTGGACTGGATGATCCAGGTATTTCCCTTCCAGCTCAGGACACTCCATGATTCTGCGATTTTTCAGCACTAGAGAGCTAGAAAACAAATTGTCTCCCAAATAACTTCAGTTTTCAGCAGGTCCAAAAGTTGTTTGGGTTTTGATTGTTTTTTTAAGAATCCCTGCACACAAAATGTTGGTACCCACCAACTGCAAACCCCAGACAAAGCCTGGCAGTTGTCAGATACAATAATCTAAGAATAAAACCTGTGAAAAATTATCCTTCAGAATGTCTGTATTGTGCCCCCAAGTTGTTGCAGATGTTCTTTGCAGTGCCTGTGTTAATTCTTCACACTGCCTGGGCCGGGCACCGCCATGTGTTTTATGTGTGATGAGAAGAAGAGGGGAAAATTACATTCCCAGCCAATTCACATCCCCACTTCCCTAAATTCCTGGGAGACACTGGCAGGGTAGGATCTGCAAGAGAAGCCTCTCCTGGGAGAGCAGCAGTTAAATGTCCATGGATGTTCTAGTGTTGCAATCCAGGCTGATCCGTAGGGATGACACTGGCACTCACTAAGCTGTTACAAGCCTGCAACAAACCTCCAGAGACCTTTATTTACTGCACTGCTATTCTTCCCAGAGCCTGGATAATTGGAGCAATCCAATTTACAGTCTGTCTGACAACACTCGGACGTGTTGGGGTGTTAGAGGGGACCCTTGACGTGACCTGTCAGTAAACTGTATCTGTATTTGAGGAGAGGTTAAAGCCAAGTCCAATCTGCATTTTCCCTAGGGAATTTTATGGTACTCTCCAAACCACAGACTTGCCCCATATTTCACCCTTGCTGCAAACACCAGCTGATTTATTCACTATATGTGCTGCTTAACTATTTCTTTCCAGCTGTTTCACATGTGCCTGTTGCTTTTCCACTAGCAAGTGGCACTGTCCTTAGGAAACCAGCACAAAATCATCGTGGTGGCCATGGCAGAAAGGCTTTCCTTATTGGTTGCACACTGGCTCTCTAGTCCTGTGCACTTTCAATTTAATTTTGGGATATTGGGCAGAATGGAAGCTTTGGACAAGGTTTATTAGGGTGAAACTCCTGCTGAGTCACAAGGTGCAGGAAGGAACCCCTGGCTTTCCCAAGTCCTTCTCAGAGGGGACTCTGATGTGGCTGGATCCAATCCCAGTCCCAGGCTTGGTTTGCCTCAAGGATTGCACAGGTGGAATTGAGCCTTTGTATGGGGTGGGAATACAAACATAGTTGTAAAAATAATAAAATTATTTGTTTAAATTGATGCTGACAATAAGTAAGTTAATCAGAATTACTTACTGCAAAGTGTAGACAGCTCCAACTATGAGCACAGTGCACTATTTATTGAAACAATTATATTAAAGCTAGAAAACCAGTTATTAAGTAAGGACTGACCCATCCCAGTGGCCAAATCTCTTTCCTCAGCCTCGAGGAGTGACCTTGAGGGTGTCCCCACTCTAGGGAGGAATCGCTACACACTCCTGGAAGAGGGGACCCTCCTGTTAAAAAGTGGGCCTGGGTTTTTATGGCCTAAAGTGACTGATGTCAATGTTTCCCATAAATTCATTTGACAGACAAATGCTGAATATTTAAAAATGCTAAGCAAACTATTCAATAACAGAAGGGCCCAGTCTGGATTTTGGCTTTACATCAGCAGACATTTTTTCAAAGTGTGTGCACACAAGACCAGACAGCCTCACCTTGACTAATATTTATTCATCAGTAGTGCCTGAAACCAGTTAAAGGCTGAAAAACAGGCATCTGAAAGAGCTTCTCTCTGTCTCAATAAAAACATCTAATAAGTAATAATTTTCTCAACAATGAGCCTGCTTTTAAAAGCTTGCATATTCTTCCATCAGCTCTGTATTCTTCTTTCCATATTTCTCCCAGAGTTTTTACACAAAAAAGGAGAAGAAAGACAATCAAGTTCTAGTTAGAATAATTTTTGTAGGCTCAGAAAATGGTAAGTCAGGTATAATCCTGCATGACCTTACACACCTTGACCGTGCCTTTGAAGAGAGGGGCCTTGAGATGATCTTCAGCTGTGTAGAGCTGACACAAAGTTTAACACATCCCAGCTGCATCTCAGCAGAACATCCCTCACTTTTCCCATCATGTCTCTGTGTTTTGGTCAAAACAGAAACAGATTTATATAAAATTTATAGAGAATATGGGAAAATGGAATAGAATAATTCAGCTGGAGGGAACCAGCAGTGATTGTCTTGTCCAACTTTCTCACCGGTTCAGGGCTGATTGAAAGATTTGTGACCCAGTAGAGGAGGTTTTACACCAAGATAAGGACCTTTGAACATCATGATAAGTCTTCCTTGTCCAGCTCTTCCTACATCACAATAAGAAACTAAGTGTTCTAATGTTCTATTTCACTTATTATGAGATCATAGAAATAATTCTTTTCCTTCAGCATCTTTCTTTTTATGGCTACAAGCTTATCCAGCAGTCAATCCCTTCCTTTTCACCTCCTTATACTGTCACATAAGTTTAGGGTGAGCATAAGTCAAAATAGCTTGATACATTTATTTTTATTACCAAAAAGCCTTGAAGGCTCAGGAAATACAGCACTTGCTGTGGAAATGCTGGAGGTTTTCATACTGGCATAGTCACTGTCTCTAAAAACTTACCAGCTCAACATAATGAAAAGTGTAATGAAATGAATGATATAAAAGCATGGCATTTAAACTGTGATTTTTATTTTAAAAAGTAGTACTTCAGGAAGCCATCAAATTTGAAGTTAATTAGATTATTCAAGTCAAATTGCTTGTCCTAGGAAGCATGAGTAATGAAAACACTCACGTTATATTTTAAGTTTTTCAGAAGTCAAATATTTGTTTCAGAAATTTCCCAGATATAATAAAAATCCATAAAGCCAGAAAGAAACTTTAAGAGCAAAACTCAATTGTTGAATTGAACCTATTTCTTCTCCAGCTTTTTGTTTGTTTTTCCTGTTTTACCAACAATTCTTACCTCACTATTGCATGATTTTTCACTTTACCCAATGAACCAGAACAATCAATCAGCTTTACTGTCCTTCTAAAATCTTTGGAGTCTCAGAAAATTCCAGCCATGGATATTGAGCAACTGGCTCAAGGTCACAGAAGGAACTAGGAAATTATTTGAGTCACAGTCCAATGGCTTGGACCTCCTCCCTCAATAGACCTCATTAATAAAAACTGGCTGAATTATATTAATAGGATTTTTTTTTTTCCAGGCTGGAGCTGTGTCTGATAGGAATAGAATACAACTGGCTCTCTGTGGCATTCCTAACCCTTAACTATAATATGTGTGTGTAAGGCTGCGACAAATGAAAGGACTCACGTGAGCATCGTTCTGAGAGAAAAATTAAACATGTAGGTCGAGAGGCAAGCAAAGACAAACCAGGTTCATGCATTTGGACCACACCGTAAAGTTTGATTTGTCTTCTTTGGATTGTTTTGTTTGCTTTGCCACAACAGGGCTTTTATACAGGCTCTCCCTTGTGCCTAATGATTAATGAGTTTATGATGATTATGGCATGACAGATGAACATCACTCAGCATCCTTTGACATAGCATCCTAATGGTCCCTTTGGTTCCGTTTTACAGTTTGAAGCTTCTGTTTCAGTTTCCCTGCTCGTCTTCTGCAAGTCTTTCCTACTCAGCAGTGTGCATTCTGCATCAATTAATAAGCAAATTAATGCTGTGACAAAAGTTCCTCTGCTTTAGTTTAGAGATTTCCCCTCTAGATTTCCTTTACCTCCCTCTCCGAGCTGGTGACAGCCCTTATCAGATTTATTACCTTTGTCAATCAGTAGATTATGAGCATTCATCTGAGACAAGAGTTGCTCACCACAGCAGACAGGAATTTGCATGTAAACAACCTGCTTAATTTCTCCTGGTAAGAGCCTGGCTGGAAGTGCCCATTCATTAAACTGGAGGTTACAGAACCGAGGACTGTTTTCATCCAAAATATTAAAATTATCCCCATTTCTCATCCTTCTCCCCACCATTAATACAAAGTCTCAGAGCAAACGATGGCTGGCCACAGATTTGTCTATGAAAACTGCCCACTGAGTCTTGTTCTGAACTTCCTCCAGATTTAAACTGACTTCTTAAAGCTTTTAATAAAATCAGCTTAAAACATCCCAAAAACTAAGCCAGGCAAACCCAAAAATCACCTAGACATGATTGAAGTAACAGGGCTACTGAAAGTGCCCAAAATTAAGTAAAATCAGATTCCTCCAAGGTTGCTACCATATAACCATGAAGTGAAAACTGGCATCCCCAAAGAACCCTGCTCCAAGTGTGGGATCTCCAGCGTAACCACAGCTCCATCCAATCACAAAGGCTGCAGTTAATCTCTGCTAATCTCAAGGTTAAGCATCTGTCTTCCACTGTGGGGAACTGTGAGGAGTTCTTTTAAAAGGATGAAATTGAGTCAACCGAGTCAACCTTGTATCTGAGAACCATTTACTGATAATGAAAAAACAACAACAACAAAAAAAAAAGAGAGTTGCTCTATAAAGAGCACTAGAAAAGACAGAAGAGGAGGAATGAAAATGGAAAAGGGTGGGTGCCAGATGGGAGACAGGCAGAGTTGGACACAGGGGTTCAGGCAGGGCATGGGTCAGGGTCATGGAGGCAGGACAGAGGCGAGGGTGACCTGAGCAGGGGCAGGAGAGCCAAAAGGCAGGCTAGAGCCCAGGCAAAAAAGGGCAAAAACAGGCTAGGGCCAGAGCAACAAGGAAAGGAGCCAAAGCAAAAACATAAGACCCAAAAGGCCCCCAGACTCAAAAAGCCCCAAAGCCAAAACACTGAAAAACCCCCATCACCAAGCCCCCAGAGCAGTTGGTACAGTCACTTTTGTGCTTCACAGTATTCCAAACTTTCTCAAGGGATGGAAGAGTTACCCCTTTGATAACTCCCTGTAATTAGCTTTCCTCAGTACTGCCCACAAAGTGTAAATCTGTAACCGATACCTTTAGTGCCCTGGGTAATTCCCAGACATTNAAATGGAGATGGAAGAAAAAAACCTCCCTCCGAATTATTTTGATTTCAAAATTAATGGGCTTTCAGGCAAAGGTATGGGAATAGGAAGAACTGTTTTTACTGGTCTGTTTCACAAGGCAAACAAACAACAGCAACCACAGCAGTCGAATAACAAGCCGAGCTAGGGTTCTCCCCTCCGGTACAGTTACAGTCGGGGCTGGCAGGGAGCGCTGGTGGCTCCGGGATGGGCACAGGGTGCGGCGATCCCCCGGGTTACTCCGGCCCGGGGAACACCAGGCGATGGCGGTGGATCCGCCCAGACCGGGAGCGATGGAATTCCCGAGGCTGAGCAAGGTGTGCCGAGTGTCCGTGGTGCTGGCTGGAGAGCGTGGNAGTGTCCGTGGTGCTGGCTGGAGAGTGTGGAGGTGTCCAAACGGGACTGTGGTGCTGAGTGTCGAAGGGCAAGGAAACTCCGGATCAGCACTGGAGAAGCGATGGGATTGCAGCGGCCGTGGCAGCTCCGAGCAAGGCAGCGAGCAGGCTGGTCCCGAGTTCCCAGGAAAAACCAGGAGAGAAACCCCAAAGGCTGCAGGCCAGGATTCTCAGAGAAAGCACCTTCTCCTCCCTCCTCTGCCCAGTGACATACCATGTCCTCACCCTGTCTTTTTATCTGGCTCGGCCCAAAGTCTTTGTTTCCCTTAAGTACCCACATCAGTTCCCAGGAGACTAATGATAAAAAATTCTACAGATAAGAAAGAAAGAAAGAAAAAAACAACCCCCAACACTCTGCCCATCCATATCCATAATTCTGGCTCACTGCTGAACACTGGGCTAATGGATAAGTAATACCAGAAACAGAAAACCTGCTCCAGTTTTATTAAATGTATCCCAGTGCCTTCCTCTGAAGATCTGATTCAGCTGCATAAACAAGAAAGGAATTATTTGAAGTTTATCCACTCCAGAGCACTGATTCTTCCCCCAGAACAAGATTTTCATGTCATTGTTTCTGTCCATTGTGCTGTAGAGTGACCAACAATTTATAATTTCTATCTCTGCAAGATGAGTTTCTTCAATAAGAAGGGAGATATTGAGACAGGCTTGATTATACTGATGAGATCAACTCCCATCTGTGTTGTCTCAGGTGTTAGCCAATAATTTTTAGCACTCACACCTCAGCTTTAATAAAATATTGGAAATAATATTAATAATAATAAAGTACTAAAAGGTAGGCAAAGTCCTCCAGGATCATTAAGTCCAACCTTTGAAGTTACCTGAAGTCACTCCTGCCTCAATGCCTGGCTGTATTAGGACTCTTCAGGCATGGGAGAAGACAGAAATGTCTGGGATCTAACAAGGCTTTCAAAATTACTTCCTTTTAATTAAAAAGGGCTTCTCTTTAAAAAGAGAAAGAACCATTTCTAAAATGAAAGGGTTTCATTAAAAAGAAGAACCAAACAACACTTTATTCCTTTTGCTTCAACTCTACCTAACAGTTTATTTCCAGCACTTATTTCACCAGGAATTTCCTGTTTGGAATTACTTGGCTATTAGGAACTGGTGAGACTACATGTCTCTTTTTTCATATAAATACACACCCAAAGAGCAGGTAACGTGGCAATAACTTTCTAAATAATTGCCATATCAATTTATTCCTGCCCAAATAATTTATTATTGAAAGACCTTCCTTACCTTGTGCTACAACAGAGCGGGGCTTTGTTTCCTCTTGGAAAATCACTGATTTGGTTAAGACTTTTAATCTTAAAACCTGCTAAATTGTGATAACAATTAGGTTGATTTCCTTCCCTCTGCAAGTGCTATACTAAACTCCATCAATCAAGGTGTATCTAATTATGAAACTAAGTTAGGAGGTGTTTGAACAAGATGGCTCAGGTTCTCAAGGGACCAGAGAATTGAATTGGTACTTGAGACATATCAAATTAGTTAATGATTTGGGGACCTTTATTCTGCAAGAGCATGGAAATTAAAAAAGAATAATGAAATTCATTAAAGCTTGGGAACAGGCAGAAAGGAAGAGGACATTTGGGCCTCGCTGCATGTGAAGTTTAGGACCTGCTTTATCTTGATAGAATGACAAGTGGGGGTGAGGGGAGCACTCCTGGTTTCACAATTCACCTTACAAGTGACCACAGCATTATTCATCTAATTAATTATCAAACACATCTCAGCCCTGAACTATTTCAAGCACTCACAAACAACCATGGCTTGGAGCTGGAGGGGGGGCTTTTCCCCCTGCAGCTGCAGGACACCACACCTGAGGAGAAGCTGATTTCAGCCAGATGGTTCCAAGCAGGGCTCGCGCTAGTCATGCATTAAGATTCTGGTTTATGAATCGAGCTCACTCTGTGTGTTCATTTCCTGGCAGCGCGTGCCCAGAGTCTGCAGAGCCCCTCCGAAATCAACGCAGAAAGTTGAGTTTGCTCCTGGCATTCAGGAACAAAGAGCTTGACCACAACACCTTTGAACAGGGGTGGGGATCTCTGCGTTATTCAGCTTTGACAGGGAGTTTGGTGGAACACTGTACCTCACACTCTGCACTGAGTCCATTTACAACACAAAAACATCTCCCAATTCCCACTTAATTCCTTCAGTTTGGAGATTTTTACCTGAACAGCACCTATTTTAGCAATACAGAATTGTGGAATACCACAATGGTTTGGGTTGGAAGGGATCTCAAAGCCCATCCAGTGCTATCCCTGCCATGGGCAGGGACACATCCCACTGTCCCAGGGTGCTCCAAGCCCTGTCCAGCCTGGCCTTGGACACCTCCAGGGATCCAGGGGCAGCCACAGCTTCTCTGGACACCCTGAGCCAGGGCCTGCCCACCCTCAGAGGGAACAATTTCTCCTCAATATCCCATCTACCCCTGCCCTTCTTCAGCTTAAAGCCATTCCCCCCTTGTCCTGTCACTCTTGTGATATTCCTGAATTCTATTACTATAAAAATTGATTTAAAACANATATATTTTAAAACACTCTCTTAATTTTTTCCTCCCAATCTGCTCTCAAGCTTTCACTCATTAAAAAAAAACAAAACAAACAACAACAACAAAAACCTTTTGCATTTTTAAAAATTTTGTTTGGTTGGTTTTTTAAGTAGAAAATACAATATAGAAAGTTTAATCAGAATTCAGAAGCTCCTTTTAGATGAGGAAAAAGCAATCAGGCATAAAAAAATCCTTGGATAGCCCTACCTGCTGTATTAGAGTGGTGCACTAACACTGCTGGTATCAGTTGATACAGTTCCTCTGAGTAAAGCAGAACAATTCCAAACTACAGGAGTTTTAGAATCTGGTCTTTTTAAGAGCCTGTTGTGTCTAAGTACTTTGGGCTTAAAAGTGTGCTTTTAAAGGAATTCGTCCTTCAGCAGAATCCTGAAATGTTGAAAAGAAATCCCCATTTGTTGAGACAGATTCCTCCAGCCTTGCAAACAAAAATCAGATTTCAAAGAGTAACAATCCCATTCCTCTTTCTCAAGACCTTCAGAAGAGTTTTCATAATAGCCATCATAGAAATGGCATATTTACAGTCTACTGAGCTAAAGATGAAGGTTCTGGAGGTTTTTCAGGAGACCTTGGGGTTACCCTGAAAAGCTCAGGCAGATTTGGCAGAATTGAATGACATGATATAACACAAATTTCACTTTTCGGGATCCTTCATTTCAGTCAGACACATTTGCAATACACGGTTGTCTAGGGTTACCAAAAACATCACAAGATTTATTTCCCAATGATTTTTTCTTTGGAAAATTAAAGGCAATTATTTAAGTGCCTTTTAGGAAGTCATTAAACCCAGATATTTCATAAACAGGGATTTAGAGCATGGACAAGGAGCTGCTCACACAGCTAAACAGTCACTGCTTGAAAAATAAGGATTAGAGAAGCAGCAAAAAATAACCAGGCTAATTAAATCTGCTAAAAACCAGGAGAACACAGGAGAAAATTCACACAGCCAACACAATTGACTTGCACACAGGGTTTTTAAGATTGATGAGGTATTTGTTGAGAGTGGCTTGAATGGTTTTAGCCAAAGCAAGGAGTTTGGGGCTTGTGGCAGCTTCAGTTTTAAACATCTGCTATTTCCTTAATTATGTTTAAGAAAATTATTACAGAAGTCCATTTCTGGTAGCTTTGGAACTCATCCAAAAAGAGCCTGCTGAGTAAACATGCTGTTAATCCACGATAGCTGAAAAGTGCTTTCCAGTCCCCAAGCATGCTGTCATCCACCACCTTGCCTTACTGAGGAAAACTAACTTAGGTGACTCAAAAATCCCCTTTCAACCTCCGACCTGGCGCAAGGGTGGCGAAGATGAACCTAATGCCATCAAGGGATCAGCAACAACATTAATTCAGATCATTCCCCCAGGAGTGCGTGTCACATTCCACTGTGTTGTTTGTTCTTAATTTACCCGAATGCTTTAACTCCCCAGGTGCACAACGATGGCTTGACCTGCTCTGTGCCCTCACTCTGAGCTTTCCCTCTTCTTTCCTTACAGAATCATTAAGGTTGGAGACACCTCCAAGGTCATCAAATAACTGAATATCCCTGCGCTCATTTTCTGAACACCTCCATGGATGGAGGAGGCTCCACCATATCCCTGAGCAGACCCCTCCAATGCCTGACAGCCTTTCCACTAAGAAGATTTTTCTCCCAGGATTCAACCTGAACCTCCCCTGGTGCAATTTGTGGCCATATCCCCTTAACCTGCCCCTTGTTCCCTGGGAGCAGAGCCCAATCCCCACCTGGCTGTACCCTCCTGCCAGGGAGCTGTGGAGAGGGATCCAATACTCCCCTAAGCCTCATTTTCTCCAGGCTGAGCTCCCTGAGTACTCCCAGAGGATTTAGGTTCCAGACCCGTCCCACCTTTGTTGCCCTGTTTAATGCCATTTTCTAATTTCATGGGTTGTTTTTTTTTCCTTTCTTTTCAGGATGACCTGACCAGAAGTACCATGGTTTAGGATGGATTTCAGCATTACTAAGCTGCGTTAAGGTGTTAAATCGTAAAAATTCTGCCATCTTCCCTTCTCTATATCTATTTTTGCTCAATACCTGAAAAAGGTGTTCTTTCTTTTCCTACAAAAAACCTCAAATCCCAGCATTGTGTGCTGGAAGAAAAAGAGGGAAAGCATAGAATCCTGGAATAGAACCACCACAGCCACTGGGAGTTACTCCATTTGCTTTGAGTGAAGAGCTTGGAGACAGAGACATATTTTTCCTTGGCATTATTCAGACTCCTCAAAGACAAAAATATGTAAGAAGAAACTCTGTGTTTTCCCCGCTTTCTAATATTTTGTTATTTCTTTCTGTGGAGACAAATCATGCACAAGAAAAATCTTTAATTCCATTACAGTAACAGAGACTAAGGGGATAAAGATACCTCACATTTGGTTTTATCTTTAATGTTCTCTTTAGCCTAAAGGGATATAATATTTGTATAATATTTGTAGTTTTGAGATAACTCATTCTGGGGCTTAGAGGAATTTTGAAAAGAATCTTAGCATACATGAGTAGAAACTAACATTGTGCAGTTTTATTAAAAATCCTCTCATGTCATGGTTTTGTAAACTCCTGTATGAAATTGATTCTGGTAGAATGTTCTGATAATGCTGCCCTGAATGTCTTTCTTTGTCCCAATTTATTAATATTTATTTGGGAGGGGTCAAGCAAACCATGGAGTTTGCCATACCTGTGGAGATTTATTAAATATTCCAGACCAGTCTGGACAGGGCTTGGAGCACCACGGTATAGTGGGAGGTGTCCCTGTCCCTGGCAGGGAGTGGCACTGGATGGGCTTTAAGGTCCCTTCCAACCCAGACCATTCTGGGATTCTGAAATTCACTAACATTTTAAAGAATTTCATAAAAAGCATCATTTTTATAAGCACAATTCCCTTTCATTCCCTCACTGGCAGCCATCAAGACTGTGAATCAAAGTGAATTTGTATGGTGCAAGTCTTATTAGCTGACATATATATAAAATTACATAAATTAAAATATATATAATAGGTAAAAGGATAGAAATTTTTAAAAATTGTGTAAAATACTGCATTTCATAAAATATATGCATGCTTTCACAGGACTCCATGCCCTGGTGCTGCTGAGACTCAGGAAGGGAGTGCTGCCAAAGGATGGCCCTGCTGTGGAATTTAGGAGTGCAGCTTGTCCTGGGGTGAAGCTCCTGGCAAAGCCTGGAAATACTCTTCTAGCCAATATTTCACACTGTCAGAGAGAAAAACAAATAATGAATTTTTAAGCACTATTGCCAAGGCTGGCAACATAATGTTGAGTGCCAGAAAAGCTTAATTTTGTTAATTAATTCTATTTCACACTACTGTGCTAGGCACTGCTTTGTAGGGTAAAGGCTTCCCTCAATTTCATGACCACTGCAAATGGATTCTATTCTATAATGGTGTTTGTCTCGGAGGAAGAGATAGGAATATAATATAGTCCTCTTTTATTATTGTAAAATAATAGAATTCAGCATTATTATTTTTAGTACTAATAGCATTATTATTATTATTATTATTATTATCAGTATTATCTAGGCTTGTTGCTGTTTGGAATTTGGAACTGAAAAGAACACAGACATTGTTTATATATTGGTTCTCCATGAAAACACTTCCATGAAGATTTTGAAGGTTAAAAGAATCTGCTTTTTGAGCCAAATAAAAAGACAGGTTGATGAGTCATACTAAAATTGACATAAGGTTTGAAAGGGGTCTGAGGAGGAAAACCTTTCTTCAGTTTGTTCTGAAAAGCACATTTCATTTCATGGCCAATCTGAAAGGGGCAGAATGAGATGGGAAACTGCAATTCCAGAAAAAGAAATCAATTTTCATATGCAAATATAAACAATAAAAGATCCCATTTTGCTTCATGCCCTTGGATCCTCATCACTCAAAGGTTTTTCCTTCGTTTCTCTCTGTGCACTCTGGAAGAGCAGGAAGTTTTGTAGTGGGACATCTGACAGATGTGAAGGATTTCGGGTGCCCTGTGCTGTTCATAAACATTATTGTATCAAAATTTGTTTTGCCAAGGGCAAACATTACCTCTGGAAAGAATTCAGCTTTCACGAGGAGGAAGGCAGTATTTCAGGAGCTATCTGCAGAATTTCCATTATCCAGGGGCACATCCCATGGATCTCCAAGGTTACCTGCTCTCCAAGGCACACTGCTGAATATGTGCAAGGTTTCCATTTTCCTGACAGGAACAATTACAAATGCCATGCAAGAATAATTCCATACAAAGAACTGAAACAGGCACCAGGAACTCTCTGAGGTGGCACTTCCAAACGCTGATGCTAATGCTGCAGAACAAAAAGAGTGACGAGGAATAAACAGGTATTTATGGCTATCTTATAGCTTGGCTGGAGGATTTTATAATAGTGCATTAAATAGGTGCTATTTGACACAGAAACATGGAATTGTGTAGATTGGAAAAGCCCCGCAGGATTACGAGTCCAACATTAACCCAGCACTGCCAAGACCACCACCGAACTACATTGCTCTGCACCAGAGCCACAGGGTTTTGGAACCACTGGGAATGGTGACTGCTGCCTCAGGTAGCCCCTGCTAAGCCCTGACCACCCTTTCCATGCAGAAATTCCTCCTGGTGCCCACCCTGAGCCTCCCCTGGCCCAGCCTGAGGCCGTTCCCTCTCCTCCTGTCCCTGTTCCCTGGAGCAGAGCCCGATCCCCCCGGCTGTCCCCTCCTGTCAGGAGCTGTGCAGAGCCACAAGGGCCCCCCTGAGCCTCCTCTGCTCCAGGCTGAGCCCCTTCCCAGCTCCCTCAGCCCCTCCTGGGGCTCCAGACCCTTCCTCAGCTCTGTTCCATTCCTGGACACACTCCAGCCCTTCCATGTCTTATCATGAGGGATCCGGAGCTGCCCCCAGGATTCCAAGTGTGGCCTCAGCAGTGCCCAGCACAGGGGGAAATTAATAATTTTATTAACAATACTCACCTTTGGATACGAACTCCCCATGCTGAGTCTTTTCCAGCAGCTGCCCGGTGTCCCCCTCAGACTGGCACACCTCCCACCAGCACTTCTTGCTGGAAAGCAAAAGCACATGGACAAGAGCAGCTCCCTTCAGTCCCATGGGATCCACCCAGCTGAGCAGTCAGCGCACGTTCACTCCATGGGATTGGATTCCTGCTCCTCCTGCTGAGTCAGTGTGTGGTTCATAATTCCTAACAGAGCAATGGGAAATGCAGAATGCTCAAGTGCTGTGTTAGGCTTCTGGAGGAATATTAAGAAGATATTTTAAAATATACTTTGAAATACAGCACTATGAATAAAACATGCTGTTTTTCACCAACCACTTTGTTTCAGCCAGAGGATATCCCTGGCACCATAGATTCATTTTGTAATTTTGCTCGGGACAGCTCCAGGATATCACTGCTTTTTCCCCTCAGCCTGTGTGTCTGTGGAGTGAGGGATAGCCAAGCAGAACTCTCCTTTAATAAAGGACAGAACTGGAGCATGGAAGATGGATAGGTCAGTGCTGACATAACTTACCTGAGCCAGCCCGGGCAGGCTCTGGAGGGTACCAATATTCCAGGATGGGGTGGAAAAGGGGCACTGGGGGCTGGTAAAGGTGTTCCAGCACATGGTGTAAAGACAAGGTTAAGGGAACAGCCTCTCCCACCACATAGGACAAGGGGGAACAGCCTGAAGCTGAAGGAGGGAACATTTAAATTAGATATTGGGAAGGAATTATTCCTTGGGAGGGTGGGGAGGCCTTGGCAAAAGGTGCCCAGAGAAGTTGTGGCTGCCCCTGGATCCCCAGGAGTGTCCCAGGCCAGTTTGGACGGGGCTTGGAGCAGCCTGGGCTGGTGAAAGTTGTCCCTGCTCATGGCAGGGGGGGGCACTGGATGGGCTTTAAGGTCCCTTCCCAATCCATTCCTCAGATCCATGAATTGAGCCTGTTTTCATTCATGCTCTCCTGCATTTTGTGTTCTTTAAGGTTCACCTATTTATATTGTCCCCCACTAATTACTTGGGACAACAGAATTTTCCCAGAGAAAATGCAATCTCATCAAGAAAGTGATGGCTTTTAGAAGCTGCTCTAATCCTCAGGAACTTTTTTTGGGAAGGAGCTGATTTGCGAAGCCTGCCATGCATGAGCTACACAAACACAAAGCAGCATTTCTCAAACACTGTATTAAAATCCCAGCTCTTTTCAAAAGGACATAATAGTAACCCTGCCATCTCAGCATAAGAAACCAATGCCAGTTTTATTTTGTTAAGAAATCTACATTCTGCAGGGAATGTAGATTTGGTGGTGGGTGAGGGGATTGTGAGTCAGCCAGTGGGAACTCAAAGCCAGTTTTGAGCAGCAGCACTTTATAACAACTTTAAAGCATCTCCTGGAGCTTTAACCTCAAAATATTTTTTTTTTTATTTTTCCATTTTACACACCAATATGCATTAATTTCTGCATTTAAGTGCAGCAGCATAAACTTGATATACATTGGCATTGTCATCTGGGAAGAAGCTGTCAGGTCAGCTGGTTTTCCCCTGGGAAATTCACAAACCTTGATTGTTTTTCATGAGCTTGGAAGTCCCTGAGGAAGATTTGTTCATCAGCATTCCCACAAACTGAGATGAGCTGACTGGGCCACATGCTGTTCTTGCTCATCTCCTGAAGAATTAACTGAAAATTTCATAGAATCACAGAGCCATCGAAGTGGGAAAAGACCTCCAAGATTCATCCAGTCAAACCATCAGCCCAGCACCACCAACATGTTCACCACTAAACCTTGTCCCCAGGTGCCACCTCCACATGTTTTCTGAATGATTCCATCACTTCCCTGGGCATCTCCTTCCAATTCTTGATAACCCATTTACACAGGAAAGAGCAGGCAGGGATAGGAGCTGACAGTGAAACTTAAGATTCCTACACAGCATCTTTTTCCTCTAATTTACCTAAACAGTTTGAATTCTCTTCTGTCCCTTCTCTAGCTCTCACAGGACAATACAAGACATTCTCCAGTCTCACAGTGCCACCCCTAAAGCTCCTGTTTGCAGCGAACACACCACTCAGATGACAAGAACACCAGGCAACTCCTCACCTAACCAAAAAAACAGTTTCTCCACAGCCAGGCACAGTCTGACCTTCACAGCCTTTTCAAGCCCTTCCAGAGGTTCCCCTTGGATGTGGCTCCACCTCTCCCCACCTGGGTGGGATCATTTGAGAGTTGTTTCTGGCCAGTAGCCCCAGCTGTTGTTTAATGTAGCCCCTGTGAACCTGTTCACTGCAGGGATCTCTGAAGGACAAGCCACCTGAGTTAATTCCAACATCACCTACACAGCTTTATTTCTCCACCTGCAGTGAAAAAAAAAATATATAAAAAGGGAAAAAAAAGGATAAAAAAAATCAATAAAATAATAAATATGTTGTTGACCTAACCTTTCGCCCCTCTGCCCAGCTGCTGCCTGTTTACCTGGGAGGGCTCAGGCTGAGCTGCTGCTAAAGACGAGAGCCTGAAAGTTCAGTCAATGAGGAGACAGCAGTTTCCTGCCAAAATCCCTTTTGTCTCAAGTTTTGGAAGCTAATAGTTTAACATCTTCGTTATTTTTTCCCAGGGAGCAATTTGGGATGAATAAACCATTCTAACCCAGGCTGAAGCAACTATCTCCATTTCCAGTAGCCAGACTTCTGAACCCTTTTTTTTTCCCCAGGAGCATTCCCTCTGCTTCTTACTGCAGGTTTCTGGTTTAATGCTGTTCATTCAAGCAGGATTTGAGAGGGTTTGAAATCTAAGTACAGGAACAAATACCTCCTGCCTGTTTCACAGTTTGGTTACAGAGTTTTGACATCTACATGGAAATTTATTCCAACGACTTAATTAGTTTTGAAATAGGTAGATTTCAGATAAAGGCAGCCCATTGTCATTAGAAGTAGCCAAGAGACATTTTAGTGGTGCAGGAAAGTTTCTAAAGCCTGTCTCACTTGTTAATTTGGGATTACTGTGTAACTTTAGTGTCTAAGTACAGCAAGTAATCCACTGATTTGTCAGATACTGAGAGAGCACTGCTTTTGAGCAACTCACATGGCACAAAAAACTGCTCTGTGAGTCTTCCATGAAAGGAGTAAAAAAGCCAGCAGCAAAAATCTATTTATTAAATACCCAGAGGTGTTCCCATAGATGGTGTTTCAGAAAATTCTCTTGTTTCCACTGGTGCCCTGAAGGATTGTTTTGATGACCCTGGCAAGGATATTACTCATTTATGGGTGATACTCTACAGAGAAAGGAAGGATTTGCCGCAGTAAATAATTCCTCTTCCTTTTTTTTTTTTTTTTTAACATGTTGCGTGGCTTTTTTTCCAAATGTACCACATCAGCTCATTATCCCACAGAAAGTCTCAATGGAGAGGGTGTGGAGCCAGTCCAGAGGAGGCACCAGGATGAGCAGAGGGATGGAGCAGCTCTGCTGGGAGGAAAGGCTGGGAGAGCTGGGATTGTTCTCCTGGAGAGAAGCCCTGGGGTGACCTCACTGTGGCCTTGCAGTGCTTGAGGAGAAACTACAGAAAACACAGAGAGAAACTCTTTACAAGGGCCTGGCAGGGGGGGATGACTTCAAACTGATAGAGTAGGTTTAGATGGGATTTGGGGAAGAAATCCTTTCTGTGAGGGTGGGGTGGCCCTGGCACAGGGTGCCCAGAGAAGCTGTGGCTGCCCCTGGATCCCTGGCAGTGTCCAAGACCAGGCTGGACAGGGCTTGGAGCAACCTGGGATAGTCAGAAGTGTCCCTGCCCATGGCAGGGGGGGGGCTCTGAGATCCCTTCCAAACCAATCTGGGATTCTAGGATTATTAAATGCAGTGTATTTCCTGTTAAACCTGCAGTTTTTCATGGATTAATGGGCTATCCTATGTTTTTCCTGGACACTCCTATACACTGATAAGCATTTGGAAAGCTTGTCACAGGACAATGTATTTTAGGGACAGATTTTTTTCCTCCAGTCATTATGTTCAAGAATCCACTGTGACTTCAGGATCCCTCAAGTTTGTTGTTCCTGTCAACATTCAGAAATGCAGGATCTATTCTCCGGCAGGGAGCTGGTCCCATAGTTCATAGAATAGTCAGTTTTGTATTTTGGATATCTTGTACTGACCCACAGGCACAGGGAGATTTTCCTTAAGGAGGTAGATCCTCTGTTCCAGTCAGAAATTTAAAAAAAAAAAAATGTTTAATGTTCCGTTTTGTTTTTAAAAGGGGCTGAGGGTTCCTAAACCTTTCAGAGATGTCTCAGGTCATCATTTTGTAGTGCTCTGGGACTTTTCAATGTCCCCCAAATTAATATCTTTAACCCTAAGTTTTATAAGGAGGGGATTCAGTCTAATTTCTCACAAAAAAAAAAAAAAAAAAAAAAAAAAAAAAAACAAAAAA